>JASDDO010000031.1:103287569-103810128 GCA_030015575.1 Agapanthus africanus | reverse complement strand
TACGAGTCGAGAGGATCTCGCAGGTGTATGTTCTCCTTAGGAATCGTGAGGATTCCTAAGTGTGTTGCTCCTTTGTGAGTCGTAAGGATCTCACGATAGGGTTTTCTCCTCACAAGGTCGAGAGGACTTTGCGAGTGTATTCATCTCTTTTCACTAGTTTGCGCCCTTTCGGGTTTTCACAAACTCGCCGGTAGTCCTGCCGTTTTTACTCACGGATCCCTTTCGGGTGTTCATCCGTGCCCGTTTTGCTTCTGGACATACCCTTTTTTCTCTCTCTTTTTTTTTCTCTTTTTTTACTTTTTTTTTCTTTTGGCCGCTGGTGGGACTTTAAAAGTAGTCTCACCGGCAGGATTTGGGAGAGATAGGGGTCATTTAATTGTATACGGTTTTGCAGGATGTATGATCCAGACCGTAGGGCTGATGTGCTCAATTCGCCTACGACTTGGAGCATTCACGTGTAGTATTTCTTGAGATATCGGCCATTGATGGGTGGCATGAGCCTTTCTCCCTCGGCACTTATTAGTTGGTAGGATCCTCCGTCGAACACTTTCTCGATGACGTATGGTCCTTCCAGTTTGGCTCGAATTTTCCCTTGGCATGTCGATTGGGGATGATCGGTCTTTTGAGGACCAACACCAATTCACCTTTCTTGAAAGCGCGGAGACGGGTTATCTTGTCATAGGCCCGTGACATTTGGGCTCGGTATAGCTCCAGATTTTGCTGCACCGTGAGCCTCTTTTCTTCGAGGGCATCAAGCTCTTCAAGTCGAAAGAGCACGTTTTCCTTCTCTGTCAACTCGTGCTGAACGACCATTCTTAAGCTTAGAACTTCGACTTCGAGGGGGAGAACCGCCTCCACTCCGAAGAGCAATGAGTATGGAGTGGACTGAGTTGGAGTACGGTGCGTGGTACGCATGCTCAGAACGCCTCGTGAAGTTTGAGATTCCAGTCTCTCTTGTTGGCTGAAGCATTTTTCCTCAGGAGCTTGCATAGAGTCTTATTGAAGGCTTCGGCTAGCCCATTGGCTCTTGGATTATAGATGGAGGAATATCTCCAGTCTATCTTGTGCTGAGTAGCGAACCTTGAGACATTAAAGCTCTTGAAAGAAGGCCCGTTGTCAGAAATGATTCTTCTTGGTGTACCGAAGCGGTATAGAATATTATGCTGGAAGAATGTCAGAATATCTTTTGTCTTGACTTCTTTTAGCGGGACAGCTTCAGCCCATCTGGAGAAGTAGTCTGTCGCGGCCAGTATGAACCGGTGGCCTTTGGATGACGGAGGATCAATTGGGCCAACAATGTCGGTGCCCCAAACTTCGAAGGGCCACGACGCCACCGTAGGATGCAACGGATTGGGATGCTTGTGAATGAAATCACCATGGATTTGGCAGATCTGGCATTTCTTTGCATGCTCTCCGCAATCCCGTATCATGGTGGGCCAGTAATACCCAAGCCGTTTGATTTGAAGTCGCATCTTGGGGCTAGATTGGTGAGCACCGTAAACGCCCGAGTGAACATCTTTCATGACTTTTTGGGATTCGGCCAATGACAGACACCTGAGCCAGAGTTGGTCATATGACCTGCGGTATAATGTGTCATTTACAAACACGTATCGGAGAGCTCTTTTCTTCAGCTGAATCCTCGCAGATTTTCTTCGGCAGCTTGTCGTATCGGAAGTACTCTACGAAGGGTTCTCTCCAATCGGGCTCGTCTTGGATGATCGAATCTTCTTCGGCAGGACTGCTCTTCTTTTCCGCGCTTTCCACTTTTCGTAGAGAGACTGGGGGTAGAATTTGTCTGCTCCTGACTATGATCAGAATTTCGTCCATGTCAGGATCAGCCAGCTCCTTGGCTAAGCGAGCGAGTACGTCAGCCTTTCCGTTCAACGCTCTAGGACTCTCGTTAGTTCAATATGAGTGAACCATTTCATGAGTTCCACCGCCCCGTCTCTGTACCGAGCTAACTCGGGTTTGTATATCTTATAGTCACCGCTTACTTGGTTGACGACAAGTTGGGAGTCACCGTAAACCCGTAGCCGAAGGACTTCCATTTCTATGGCGAGATCCAGACCAGCTATCAGAGCTTCATACTCGCTTCATTGTTTGTTCGAGGCTCGGTGAGAGCAAAAGAACGCCGTAGGGTTCCCATCGATGGTGTGATGAACACCAATCCTATCCCTGCTTTTATCTCCGGGACGCTTGATTTGCTGGAGGTCCTCATTGATGAGGCTCCATCGAAGTAGAGCTCCCAACATGGATCGCCATTCTCAAGGTGCAGCACTTGTTCGTCGGGTAACTCGCAATTGAGTGGTGACCCTTCTGGTATGGGATGAGCTGCGAGAAAGTCTGCAAGAGCTTGCCCTTTTACTGCTTTCTGAGGAGTATAAACTATGTCAAACTCAAGTAGCATAACGGCCTATCTTGCCATTCTGCCAGCTAGGCTTGCTTTGGTCATCAAGTGTTTAAGCGGGTCGACCTTGGAGATCAGCATAACCCGATGAGCGAGCAGATAGTGTCTCAGCTTCTTCACAGCAAATATTAGAACCAGGCATTGCTTTTCGATCGGGGAATAGTTGTGTTCTTCCCCGACTAAAGTTCGACTGAGGTAGTAGAGGGCATTTTCTTTTCCCTCCTCGTTATTCTGGGCAAGGAGCGCACCGAGTGACTCATCTAGCGCGGCAGTGTAGAGAATCAGCGGTTTATTTAGAATGGGAGCGGCCAGCACTGGAGGGTGCAACAAGTATTGTTTGATGCTGTTCCCGCCGAAAATTTCTGCGCAGAAGAGTCCAAGGTATCAAATGGAAGCGATACGCTTAAGGAAATGCGAACCAATATCTTCCGGCCTGTATTTTGATAAGTTCCCGAAGGAGGAACTATTAAATTCTGATGGTATTAGAAGCATCTCGAAAAACCTTTCGATTCGATATATTATGGGCCTCATAATTCATCCGGGATCAAAAGTTATGAGGCATCACGTGTCCACACGTGATGGACCTTTAAGAACCCGCTGGAGGAGCTAAAAGATATAATAAAAACTCAGAAAAGACCCCAATGGGGCATCACGTGCTCACACGTGACCATGGGTTACGTGCAGACACGTGATGGGCTTTTAAAGCCTCTAAAATAATGAATATAATTTAATTCTAAAAGTCAGAAAAATACCTCAACGAGGTATCACGTGCTTACACGTGACCAAAGGTCACGTGTTGACACGTGATGGTTAAAACAACAACATAAACAAGCGGCTGTTAAAGGAACCAATTTGGGGGTCACGTGCTCACACGTGACCAAGGGTCACGTGTCAGCACGTGACTGGCTTCGAAAGCCTTACAGTTAATAGAATTAAATTCTAAAAGCTTCCAAATCTTTCCAAATGGAAAAGGATTATGGGGACCGTTGGATTAAAGATCCAAGGGTGATTAAATTTCACCAATTTATGGAAAAATCTTGGACTTGGAAAGATTTCCCCCCTAAATCTAACCGAGATAACAAAGGGATATCTTTGGATTTAAAATCAAATGGTGAATAAAATTCACTTAACAATCTAAAGGCCCAGATTAATGATAAATATAAATCAAATCTCTCAACATACAAATCAAATCTCTCAATGAGAGATTTGCTAAACAAATTAATTCTCTTCCTTCTCCTATAAATAGGAGCCAAGAAAAGAAGAGAAGGGGATCTACTTTTTTGAGAGAGAAACAGAGGGAGGAGAATTTAATTCTCAAGAGAAAAAAAAAAGAGGAGAATTTAATTCTCTGCGAAAGAAAAACCCAAGGTAAGAAAAGAAAAACTTCAATCAGAGAATTTAATTCTCAAAATCCAAGAGTTTAACTCTTATATAAAAAAGAACTTAGTTCTTCTTCTGGTTGAAGATCTGCACAGAGCACATCTCCCCATAACTTGAGAATTTAATTCTCATCGGGTCGAGATCCTGCCATGCAGATCCTAAACTTAGAAGGGGAATTGAGTTTTGAGAATTTAATTCTCCTAAAACAAAACTAGGATTTAACCCTAATCCAGAATTTAATTCTTTTACATATCTGGGAATTTAATTCCTTTGAAAAGAAATCAGGGTTTCATCCTAAATAAGAATTTAATTCTTTCACGATAGGAATTTAATTCCTCCAAAATCATAATCAGGATTTAACCCTACAAAGAATTCAATTCTTAAAAGATCTCTGTTCATGAAAAGAACTAGGGTCACGTGCCCCGACGTGACCCTTGAAAAGATCCCCTGCAAAGAACTTTGAAGCATCACCTCACGTGCTCCCACGTGACTCCCAAAACGCAGAAAGAAAAAGCAAAGGAAATGAAAGCTTTGGGCGCTTTCACGTGTTATCACGTGACCCCTCAGCAAATGCTTTAACAATTGGCGCACAGATCCCCATCACGTGCCAACACGTGATGCTCTAAAATAAAAATGAAAGTGTTTAACACTTAATGGCAAAACAAAAGAAAAGAAGCTTTGGGCGCTCTCACGTGTCCCCACGTGACCCCTCAGCAAGTGCTGTAATTATCGATGCATAAACCCCCATCACGTGCCAACACGTGATGCTCTAAAATAAAGATGAAAAGTGTTTAACACTTATTCACAGATTTGAGGATAAAACAAAGGAGATCTGGCTTCACATTTAGGGCGCCCTCACGTGTCACCACGTGACCCCTAATGAGCATTCTAACAGACCAGAGCGGGGGCCTCCATCACGTGCTCACACGTGATGGCCGTCAGAATTAAAAGTGTTAAACACTTACCTGCAGAATAAAATAAGGGAAATCAGGACGCTCTCACGTGACCCCTCCCTCCTTAGTGTTTAACACTAATTGGAAAACTCTCTCTGCAGTGTTTAACACTGATTTCCTTAGTGTTTAACACTAATTGGAAAACTCTATCTACAGTGTTTAACACTGATTTTCTTAGTGTTTAACACTAATTTGGAAAACTCTATTTGCAGTGTTTAACACTGATTTTCTTAGTGATTAACACTAATGTGAAAACTCTGTTCCCGGTGTTTAACACTGATTTGCTTTGGTGTTTAACACTAATTTGAAATCTATGCTACCAGTGTTTAACACTGATTTGCTTTAGTGTTTAACATTAATTTGAAATCCCCCTTGCTAGTGTTTAACACTGATTATCTTTTAGTGTTAAACACTAACTTGCTAATCATAATTCCAGTGTTCAACACTGTTGGTCTTTAGTGTTTAACACTAGCTTTAGCCCAATTGGCTAAGTTTCTAGAGGCAAAGCCTCTCCTTCAATGAGCCAACAAAGGGCCAATATTTCAAACCTAATTGGACTTAGCCCAAACTGGCCATAAGTCCTCAAATCATCTTGAACTGAGCACATCTGCTTTTTCAACCAACTCATTGGTTCAAGGGTACATCTCTGAACTCCTCTGATATTTGTCGTTGTAATCCTTCAACGTCTTCAGAGAGGTGACGGGTCCCGACAACCACACATCAGCACGGACTGTGGGGTCCTTAAACTCATGGACTTATGCGTCCTTAAACCAAGATACGGACTGTGGGGTCCTTAAACCCGCGGACTTATGCGTCCTTAAACTAACGGACTAATGCGTCCTTAAACACACCCATATGGACTTTGGGGTCCTTAAACCCATGGACTTATGCGTTCTTAAACTACCTATGGACCGCAATGTCCTTAAACTACCAATGGACCACTATGTCCCTAAACTGGAACATGGACCACCATGTCCCTAAACTGGAAATGGACCACCATGTCCCTAAACTGGAACAATAGAGCCTAAACTCTCTTTTGTCGGATCTAAATGATCCCGTTAAGTTGATCTTAGTCTCAAACTGGACTAACATATCCTTAACAAACGTTTAAGTTGATCTTAGCCTCAAATATGGCTAACGTATTCTTAAACCTTCAAACAGACTTTAGTCCCAAATTGGACTATAGATCCCCCAATCGACTTTGGTTCAAGGGTACATCTCCGAACTCCTCTGACACCTGTCGTTGTAATCCTTCAACGTCGTCAGAGAGGTGACGGGTCCCGGCGGCCATACATTTAATGGACCACTATGTCCCTAAACTGGAACAATAGAGCCCAAACGCTCCTTTGTCGGATCTAAACGATCCCGTTAAGTTGATCTTAGTCTTAAACTGGACTAACGTGTCCTTAACAAACGTTTAAGTTGATCTTAGCCTCAAATACGGCTAACGTATCCTTAAACCAAAACCCCAAACCCAAATCTAAGAAAATACGGATTTGGACTAATCCACGTCCTACGGGCGACGGCATAAATTAGTCTCCGTATACAATCCACGGGCAACCAAACATAAAACAAACACCCACGACACGAAGTGACCATATGGAGAAGGAGAAAGTTGTTACCGCGATGCGGTAGCGTAATTAACTGCAGGGGCTTGCGCCTGCAGGGAAGAGCGTCCCCACAATCAAAAACCCCTCAGGCAAGGGGGAATCTGACGAAGTCTGCTATATCGGCTGCATCCGTCTAAACCTCCGATACACGGTGCCATAAATCAACTTGGCATCTTCGGAGAGGTGGACGGATAAAACCAAATAGCATCTGCCCCGAATATCAGGCAAGACAGTCCATGTCTCGGCCGCCATTCGGAGGGGAACAGATTCTTTCGAACGCTGCTTGACATTCGGCATCCCAGATAAAAGGAGCTCCTTTCTTCATGAGCTTTGAGAAGGGACTACATCTCCCCAATAAATTTGAGATAAACCTCCGTATATAAGCAAGCTTGCCTTGAAAAGATCTTAGCTGAGTCAGACTCTTCGGAGGGGGCATCTCCATGATGGCCTTTATCTTTGATGGGTCAACTTCGATCCCTCGATGCCGGACTATAAAACCCAGGAATTTTCCCGATGACACGCCAAAAGCGCACTTCAGAGGATTCATTTTCAGATAGTACTCGCTCAGTCTGGTGAGAACGGTCCAAAGATCTTGGATGTGGTCGGCCTTGTCTTTAGTCTTGACGACCAGATCATCAACATAACATTCGACGACTGATCAGTCGAAAATACTGCATTTTTAACACGGCAATTTCCCTATCATTTGCACTCATATAGAAGTGTTCGGCATTCATATTACACATATTAGCAAATCAGTCGTAAAATATCAGATTGCATGTGTTAGACTCTAAAACCGACATTTCTGAGGAAATTGTGTGTTTATCATGGCATCGCATCATCCCTGTATTGCGCAACACTTGTTTCGAGATTTGTGCAGGAAATTGCAGGATTAAAGCCAAAAGGAGCTGATCAAAAATACGCCAACTCAAAAGTTAAAGATCTGGTAGCAATATAGAGGGCAAAACATAATTTAACATATCACAAAAGGGCCCATATGTCAGTACCAGAGAAGCCCAAAAGTTTCAAGCCACAAAGCCTCCAAAGCGCCGCGGTTCCGCGGCGGGAGACAACTTGAGCCGCGGAACCGCGGCGCTTTTGCCACGTCATCAGCCAATTTTCATTGCACAATTCCTCTCTCAGGGCCCACATTCCTTTTATATACTTCAATCTCCAGAAAACCCTCGAACCTTCTACCAGATCAGCAAAAATCATTAAGCAAAGCTAATCCTAATTAAGCTCCTAACAAACTATTTCTAGAAGCTCCCTCCTAACTAATCACATCTAGAAGCTTCTCCTCTAACTAACTTTTGGAGGGAAATTCAAATCTCCTCAACAAACTTTTGGAGGGAAATTCAAATTTGAAATCCTAGATCTAGGGTTTTAATGTCTATAAATAGGAACCTAGATCTAAGGGTTGAGGTTGTTCATCAATAGTTCTTGAATAGTTCATTCTTCCTCATTCTTCAACAATTCTCCATCTTCTTTCACAAGTCTAGTGACAAGGCTTGTATGAAACCCTAACCCTAATTCCAATCCAAATTCAAGATCCCGAGTACCAATCAAGCAAGAAGCCCTTCAACCTTTTAGGAGCGGAGCCGATCTCCAATCGAGCAAGTGATCCAAGCCGATCCGCGACTCACGGAGCCGAGCGAAGCCAAATCGACGATTGAGTTCTTCCTCTTGTAGTTCTTGAGCGAATGTAATGAAATTGTTGATATAAATAAAAGGTGAAATTCTTTAATCTTGTTTTCTTTAAATTCTTGCATCATGATTCGATCTCAATTTGTAATTGTAGTTCTTGTTGTGATGTTTGAGTAAAACTCCGCTCGTCGAGGAGTCGAGACGATCAATAGAATGATGATGTAACAAATCTTAAAACGATTCTTAAGTCCTACGGGTTTTGTAAACCCTAGCAAGTTCAAGAATCGATGACCTAGTTTCGTTGCGATGCTTTCTTGATTGTGATCGCTCGAAATTAGGAATCTACAATCGTTTCTTAAATTTACTAGAGGCTAGAATGTGAATGATATCGATGAATGAACAAGGGATAAATGATGAAACCCTAGTTTCACTAAAAATCCCTAATTCTCGTCGATCATCATCGATCTAGTATCAATTCATCGAAGAATGAGAATACGTCATCATAAGATTGCATCACATCTATAGATCCGATCGATTCCTACGAGCCTCATTTCGATTCTTGATATTTGGTTGGAAAAATCATCAAACTATCAATTCTTGATTCTATCTTTTTCTTGTTATTAGATCTAAATTTTCTAATTCTTGAACTTCAAATATAAATCATGAATAGTTTTGTTGTCTTTTCCTTAAAGTTTCAATTCATCTAATTCAAAAGACGAACTATTACACTGTCCCTGTGGACGATCCGCACTCACTTACAATCTACACCCGACACCGTAGTTGATTGCGGTCAAATAATTTTTGATTGTGATTTCTTTACAATTTCTCAATTACTACACAAACAAGAATTTCTTTTACAATCAAATGGCGCCGTTGCCGGGGATAGTGCGCTAATTGTTCGTATTTTGAAATTTGAGTTGAAAATTTTATTCCATTATAATTTTTAGATCTAAACTCGTACAAACCCTAATACGTGTGTTGTGATTTGATTGCGAGGAAATCTGGAATCATTGGAGCTTGGATAAAATTTTTATTAATATTCCAGAGAGCTAAGGGGATCAACAGAAGCAATTACCTAAATTTTCGTGCAGAGATCTCTTCTACCCACCGCAATTCCGCGGCAAAGACCCCTCTCCTGCGGCGGTTCCGCGACAATCTTGCTGCTTCACTGTACCAATTTTGCTCTGTAAGTCTCTATCTTTCTTATCTCTCCCCTCATCTGCTCCAATTAATATTTTGTGCAGGTTTCTTTGCAAATAATCGCAGCGCCGCAAAAAGCAAATAAAATTTTTGCATGTTTTGATTCTTGGTTGTTTGCATAATTAATACGGATATTAAGGGGCACGACCAAATCCAGATTAGGTGGGGAGTTCATTACCCTTCCTAAGCCCCAAAAATCACAAACTTGCATCCGCATTTACCCTCATTAATTAAAAAATATCTAGAGATGACTCTAAGGACCGTCGCGCTCACTTAGGACAAGAGAAGGCCGTGGGCAATTCATTGCTTATCTGCGTTTTCTTGTGGTGTCTAAGGCAAGTGTGTCGAAGGCTAGTGGTTATTAATTAGGCCTACTACTTACGTAGTGGAGTACCTTCCCACTTACCTGGCACTTACCTGGCCACAGGGAGACAAAGAGGCAGTGGAGGATTCTATCCTGCGACTTGTATTTTGGCAGTTAGGAGCGGTCTAGAGCCTGACCTAGGTGACCATAGAATTTGGGTATTGCTTGTTGCATTTGTTGTGCTCGCATCATTTTTTCAAAAATCCGTATCATTTTTCAAAACAAACACCAACACTTCATTTCCCCTAATTATAAATTCACGCTGCCACTTGTACTAACCCTTTTTAGTGCAAGATAGGCTGGACACGGGTTTCTAGTGCCCGTTAGTCCGCGTTTCCTTGATCGACCCTAAAGTCGGTATTTCTACATTTAGCTTTCTTTTACCCACCACCACACCCACATCGATGGATCCATCTCCATCGAACTTCTTTTCCACTAATCTTTCGCCGTCCGTTGGTGCTCAGAATCCACCTCGCATGTCTCTCCAAGAGAGGTGCTATCCAACACGAGGCCCACTTTCCACCTGTCTTTCCATTCCACCAGCCAACGGGGAAAATTTTCAAATAAAACCCCAATACATCAACCTTCTACCAAAATTTCACGGTCTCGAGTCTGAAGACGCATATGCGTTTATCACGAAATTTGAAAATGTATGCGCAATGATGGGTACTTCACAGCTTTCTGTGGATGCTTTCCGTCTACGTCTTCTCCCATTCACTTTGTGCGATTTAGCCGAGAAGTGGCTATATAACACTACCGCACATTCCATTTCAAATTGGGACGAATTCGTCAAAGCATTCCTTAAGAAATTCTACCCACATCAAAAGACAGATCGAGTCCGTAGCGAAATCTATCAATTCACCCAGCTTCCAAATGAAACATTTTCACAATGTCTTGAACGCTTTAAGGATCTGTTAGTTCAATGTCCTCATCACGGAATCCCCAGGCGGGAACTGTGTAGAATCATTTATGAAGGCATTAATCCTAACATAAGACAGACCCTTGAATCCATGTGTCAAGGCAACTTCATGACTAAAGATGATAGGGAAGCCTGGAATTTTTTAGAAGATTTCGCAGAAAAATCTTTACAGTGGGAGGGTGTGAGTCAATCGTCTAGTGATGGCAATGATATTTCCATAGGAGTTAGAGCTGACATTTCAGCTATGCAAAAGAAACTTGAGACTATGGAAAACAAATTTTTAGCCGCCCTAAGTCAAATATCACTCTCCAAAACTGTATGTGGATGCTGTTCTGATCCTTCTCACTTGACGGAAGAATGTCCGTTTCAAGGTCACGAGCATACCGATGCCGCATTTCAAAGACCTAGAAACGACCCATTTTCTTCCACATATAATCAGGGTTGGAGGAATCACCCTAACTTTGAACCAATCACAATGTCAAAACACGGTTCCAACCCAAAATCAATTCCAAAGGGTCCCTCCACCAAAACAGCAGCCACAACTTCAATTGAGTCAGCACCCCTTCCAATCACAAAATTTCCAAAATCCGGCCAACACTTTTGCACCACATGAAAACTCTTTGCAATTGACTGGTACAGATAATACCTCTGCACTAGCACAAACCTTGGATACTTTCATGAAACAATCCATCCAAGGGATGGCAAGTTTGCAATCTTCCGTCGAGAATGTGATGAAGATCATTATCTCTCAAAATGAGATCATCAAATCGATGGAAGAACAAATTGCACAACTAAAAGCCGAAATGCGTGCAAGAGAGAAAGGGAAACTTCCAGCTCAACCTTTACCTAATCCTGGCTATTCACATCATGTGGATGCAATCACGTTGAGATCTGGAAGAGTGATTGACACTCACGTTGGGGAAGAGTTGGTTGATACTGATAAATCAATCAATAACACCCCGGCTGAGACCTTTCCTCACACACACCCTTCTAATTCTGACCCCAGTTCTTCTACCCCACCACCTTCTTCCGAGCCTATTCTTCGTTTCCCAAAAGGCTCGCCACTTCAGCCCACCTCTTTTACTTCTCCACGGACGATCCCCACTTCTATTCTGGGATCGATTCCACACACACTTCCTTCTCCTATGATGGACCCAGCACTTATTGCTAAAGCACCTTATCCTAATCGGTTAAGGGCTAACACACCGAGTCCACATATGGAGAAGATTATGAACATTTTTAAGCAAGTTAACATCAACATCCCTCTCCTAGATGCTATCCAACAAGTTCTGTCCTATGCGAAAAATCTTAAGAACTTGTGCACTAGGAAGAGGAAGACTCAAGTGCCCAAGAAGATATTCATGGCAAAGACAGTAGACACAGCTTTCCCCCAACAATTACCGAGGAAACGTAAGGATCCTGGATATCCTACTATTTCCATTTCTATCGAGGAAAAACACATTAACCGTGCTCTACTAGACCTTGGCGCTAGTGTTAACTTGCTTCCTTACTCAGTCTATGAGCAACTAGGGATCGGAGAGTTAAAGCCTTCGAGCATAACTCTCCAGATGGCTGACCGATCAATCACCAAACCTAGGGGTGAACTGGAGGATGTGTTAATAAAAATCGGGGAATTTATTTTCCCTGTGGACTTTATTGTAATTGATACACAGCCTGTAGCGAACCCACGGAACCAAATTCCGGTGATTTTAGGCCGCCCCTTTTTGGCCACTTCCAATGCTATTATCAACTGTCGTAACTGTTCTATGACCCTATCCTTCGGGAATAGGTCAATAGAACTGAACATTTACAAGTTGGGAAGTGTACCCTCCGAACCTACTGCTCAGGTCTGTTCTGTCGACAGCAGCGAATTTGATGATCCTCCTGATATCGATCTTGACTCTTTTTATACGTTATTGTTTGACCCAACTATGTATCATACACATACGGACTCTTCCATCGAGATGTCCGGGTCAACAATTAACACGGATTATGAAATGCCTTTAGAGTCTGAAGATCACCCCGCACTTTGTGATGACATTATTCATCGGGGTATTGATAGAACTTTTGAGGAGATCTTCGCTGATGAACTAGCATTTTTAAATGACACAGGTGTTGAGATGAATCATCTCCCAATCAATGAAATTGAACCTCCACCCCTTCTTCTGAACTGTACAAAGAATGTGAGTAATCCATCACATTCACTGCATCGTCTCTCCAAAATGAGATGCACACACATTCTTTTCCACCCCTTACCCTTTCCCCACTTCTTCTTCCACCAACCAGAGCACTGCATTGATAAAAATTTTGAATGGTTGGTGTTAACATTCGGTCTTTGCAAAGGTTGGCATCGACCACTGATTTTTGACCCCCTCATATGATTTTCAAAGATTAACATTGCATAACTCAAGTTTGGGGGGGCAATTTTTCTGGCTCTTGAAAAGAAAAGTTTTACAAAATGATGAGCCAAAAAATAAGTTTGGGGGAGGATCTTCACTTAAATATTTTGCCCCCACTAATAAATTCCTCCCAAGCTTACAGGTTTTTGGAGATTTAGCAGATGGCAACAGTGAGGACACTGTTGAAAACAAGTTTGGGGGAGATTTGTGCTTATTTTCGCATCATTTGCATACCATTTGCATAAGCACAAAACATTTCTTTAAAAACTTATAAAAATTTAAAATTTTCAAAATCTATAAAAATTTAAAATTTTCAAAATATAAAAAAATATTTTAACATTTAAACAGTTTTTGTACATAAATAAGATAATGAAAGTTTAGATAGTGAAAAATTACATCCATGAGATTAGAAAAATTTAAGAAAACTAAGAAAATTAGAAGTTTTCTTATACGAACTAGTAATAAGTAGTTATGAGCCGTTGTCCCAAGGGTTAGTAAAATGAAAGACGTCACTAATCTGAGGATAAAAATAAGTCTGAAAAATAGTTTCTATTCTGGAAGCCAAACATTTTGAACGTTGATACCGTGCTATTCGCACTTACACACGTCTTAAAGCCTGGGATAGTAGAGGATGCCTTGAAATGCTCTTGTCTTTAAGCCAAAAGTATGAAGGAAATAAAAAAAATGAAATGAAGAACATATAAAATGGTGAGAAAAATGAACACTAGTTTTGTTATCGCCAAGGCAGCAATAAAAAAATATAGCGAGGGTGCCTCTTCACCTAGTGCCCTAAGGCCAACTGGTCTGGGAGTCACTGCTAAGCCTTAGGTGGTGCAAGACGAGAAAAAATACCAAATAAGCAAGCACATGAGTAATCGGTCGGTTAGTACCTCAAGAAGTATTAACGGTCGCATGAAAATGTGTGAGCAAATTCATTTAAATATTCATTAATTAAAAAGTACTGAGGTGGATGGACAAGAGTATGATAGCTTGAATTGAATTCTCCGGGTGTAGGGATGTCCTTTACACACATGCAGGGTTATATGATCGATGTTTGGAAGAAAGATAGGAATGAAGAATAAGACGATGTTTTATTGAGGGAGGACGTGATTTCCGACAACTTTTCATGACCATTAAGATAGGGCTCATGACAACCGAAAAGCTAGCTTAGTTGGAAACCCTAATTTTCGAAACTTTTCTTTCACAATTCTTTTCTTTAAATGTAATATTCATGATCTTCCTTTTATTATTGGATTTTGTGGGTGTAATCCGCTGAAAACCCTCAGGAGACAACACTCCTCCTTCTAGGGACACCTAGAGGTTTAATGGCTTGTTGCCCATGCTCAGTACAATCGTGTTGCCTACGAAAGTGTGCTAGTTAGTTTTTCTTTTTCATTATTTTCTCCATCTCTTTTTAATAAAACAGTTCGCTCGAGACGATCGAAAATAAGTTTGGGGGAATTTGATCAGTCGAAAATACTGCATTTTTAACACGGCAATTTCCCTATCATTTGCACTCATATAGAAGTGTTCGGCATTCATATTACACATATTAGCAAATCAGTCGTAAAATATCAGATTGCATGTGTTAGACTCTAAAACCGACATTTCTGAGGAAATTGTGTGTTTATCATGGCATCGCATCATCCCTGTATTGCGCAACACTTGTTTCGAGATTTGTGCAGGAAATTGCAGGATTAAAGCCAAAAGGAGCTGATCAAAAATACGCCAACTCAAAGGTTAAAGATCTGGTAGCAATCTAGAGGGCAAAACACAATTCAACATATCACAAAAGAGCCCAAATGTCAGTACCAGAGAAGCCCAAAAGTTTCAAGCCACAAAGCCTCCAAAGTGCCGCGGTTCCGCGGCGGGAGCCAGCTTGAGCCGCGGAACCGCGGCGCTTTTGCCACGTCATCAGCCAATTTTCATTGCACAATTCCTCTCTCAGGGACCACATTCCTTTTATATACTTCAATCTGCAGAAAACCCTCGAACCTTCTACCAGATCAGCAAAGATCATTAAGCAAAGCTAATCCTAATTAAGCTCCTAACAAACTATTTCTAGAAGCTCCCTCCTAACTAATCACATCTAGAAGCTTCTCCTCTAACTAACTTTTGGAGGGAAATTCAAATCTCCTCAACAAACTTTTGGAGGGAAATTCAAATTTGAAATCCTAGATCTAGGGTTTTAATGTCTATAAATAGGAACCTAGATCTAAGGGTTGAGGTTGTTCATCAATAGTTCTTGAATAGTTCATTCTTCCTCATTCTTCAACAATTCTCCATCTTCTTCCACAAGTCTAGTGACAAGGCTTGTACGAAACCCTAACCCTAATTCCAATCCAAATTCAAGATCCCGAGTACCAATCAAGCAAGAAGCCCTTCAACCTTTTAGGAGCGGAACCGATCTCCAATCGAGCAAGTGATCCAAGCCGATCCGCGACTCACGGAGCCGAGCGAAGCCAAATCGACGATCGAGTTCTTCCTCTTGTAGTTCTTGAGCGAATGTAATGAAATTGTTGATATAAATAAAAGGTGAAATTCTTTAATCTTGTTTTCTTTAAATTCTTGCATCATGATTCGATCTCAATTTGTAATTGTAGTTCTTGTTGTGATGTTTGAGTAAAACTCCGCTCGTCGAGGAGTCGAGACGATCAATAGAATGATGATGTAACAAATCTTAAAACGATTCTTAAGTCCTACGGGTTTTGTAAACCCTAGCAAGTTCAAGAATCGATGACCTAGTTTCGTTGCGATGCTTTCTTGATTGTGATCGCTTGAAATTAGGGATCTACAATCGTTTCTTAAATTTACTAGAGGCTAGAATGTGAATGATATCGAAGAATGAACAAGGGATAAATGATGAAACCCTAGTTTCACTAGAAATCCCTAATTCTAGTCGATCATCATCGATCTAGTATCAATCCATCGAAGGATGAGAATACGTCATCATAAGATTGCATCACATCTATAGATCCGAACGATTCCTACGAGTCTCATTTCGATTCTTGATATTTGGTTGGAAAAATCATCAAACTATCAATTCTTGATTCTATCTTTTTCTTGTTATTAGATCTAAATTTTCTAATTCTTGAACTTCAAATATAAATCATGAATTGTTTTGTTGTCTTTTCCTTAAAGTTTCAATTCATCTAATTCAAAAGACGAACTATTACACTGTCCATGTGGACGATCCGCACTCACTTACAATCTACACCCGACACCGTAGTTGATTGCGGTCAAATAATTTTTGATTGTGATTTCTTTACAATTTCTCAATTACTACACAAACAAGAATTTCTTTTCAATCAACGACCATATGAATTAGGTCATCAAAGATATTGGTCATTGCCCTTTGATATGTGGCGCCTGCGTTCTTCAGTCCGAACGGCATCACTTTGTAGCAGTATATTCCGATCGGGGTTCGAAATGCTGTGTGCTTCTCATCCTCATGCGACATCTTGATCTGATTATATCCCGACGAGCCATCCATAAAGGTGAACTGCTCGTAATTTGAGGTGTCATCAACCATCATTTCCATGACTGGTAGCGGGAAGTCATCTTTAGGACATGCCTTGTTGAGATCCCTGAAATCGACACAAACTCGGATCTGCCCATTTTTCTTCTTCACTGGGACTATGCATGCGATCCAGTCCGCATATTTCTCTTCCCTGATGAAGCCGGCATCGATGAGCTTCTTAGTTTCCTCGATGACCTTTTCTTCTAGTTCCCTTCTCATTCTTCGAGGAGCTTGTTTGACTGGCTTAGCATCAGGAGATATAGCCAGCTTATGCACGGCCACTTCAGGGGAAAGGCCTAGCATTTCTTTGTATGTCCACGCGAAGCAGTCGACGAACTCATGCAGCAGGGAAATTATCTGCTCTTTCATTTCCTCCGACAAGAGTGAGATGATGTAGGTCGGCCTTGGATTATCTGGCGTTCCTAAGTCAATCTCGGTTAGCTCATCAAAGGTTGCTTGTCCGCCATCTTCGAGCTCTTGAGGAGCTTCTTCTGGCTCGGCTATTTCGTCATCATCATTTGCTCTTTCGCCGGCCTCACCAACATGGATCATGTAGCACGCTTTGGAATCAGGTTGAACGTAGCCTATGCCCCGTCTATCTGGAATTCATCCATCGATAAGTGCTCGGACTTGGGGCGGATGCCATAGTCCTTCATAAAACTTTGCTTCGGACTCCGTTTGATATAACCGGCATCCACACTTTTTGAAATATTCCCGCATCTCGGGTGCAAAGTATCTGGGATTTAGGACGGCTCTTATGCCTCTCTCATATGGAAGGCACGCGACAGACAAATCGTCCGGGTGCACAACGGGGTTTGACCCAAAAAACAGGATGCCTTTCTGTCCACTTTTCCTTCCGGGGATGTAGAAAGTTTTCAGCTGGTCCACGGTGGAGACTGAAAACGCATCGATCTCTTTGCACATCTGCTCTAGTACCCTTGTGACGGCTAGGGACCCTTCCGCAATTTTGAAGGTCACTCGTAGTTTCGCTTGTCACATGGGGGTCCAATCTGCACCGCTGTTGCACGGCAGGTCCTCTTCCTCCGACTCTTCAATGTCACTGCCAAGATGAGGGCGGACTTTTCTGCTAGATGGGCCTTCAGTATCGGATTCGTCCGTATCGCTACCAAAATGAGGGAGAGTTTTACGGAAGGACAGACTTCCAGCGTCGGACTCATCGGTGTCGCTACCGAAACGAGGGCGCACTTGGGCGTTTTTGCTTTTGAAAGTGACAGCCGGCTCAGATTTGCTTTTGAGTCTTGGGGCCGCTCTATCCTCAGTCAGTTGTGGCTTAGCATTTTGGTGGTTCATAAAGTACCGAAAATCTTCATATCGGACTTCATGCACACCGAACGGCCGGATGTCTCCGTCAATGCGTCTTTCTTCGCCATTCTTAGTATACTTCATGCATTGATGGAGAGTTGACGGAATGATGCCGTAATCGTGGAGCCACGGCCGTCCCAAGAGAATCTTATAAGACGTGTCCGCATCGATCACGTATATCTTAGCTTCGGTCTGCAGATCTCTGAATTTGATTGGCAAAGCTATAGACCCCAGAACTTGCTGGCAGTTTTAATTGAAGCCTTGAATGAAAATCCTTTCTCTTGACAGGTGTCGGACGTCCATTGACAAACTCTTCAGTGTCCGCAAGTTCATGATGTTCACTGAGGACCCCGGATCAATCAATATGCGATTAATCCGATCTCCGTCGCTGTACCCGGTCACGTAAAGTGGCCGATTATGCTCAGCCGTTCCCAGTAGCAAGTCTTCATCCTTAAACGTGACCGCGACGACTTGCAAAGTGTACTGAGCTTCTTTCATATTAATTTCCGCAAAGCAAGCCTGATACCGCCCGGGGTTTTGTAGAGCGTGAATGAGAACATCTCTAAGCTCCTTAGATAGGACCAAGGCATCGTAGATGCTAAGGAGAGACGGAAGCTTTCGGAGGTGAGCCAAGACATTGTAGTCCACTGAGGAAGGACTTGAGTTTTCATCAGCTGGTTCTCTGCCATCTTCATCATTAGCCACCTGTTTTTCCTTCCCTTTTGGGGCGTTGCCCTGATTCGGCGGTAGAGCCCTGCCGCTTCTGAGCCGGATTTGATTGGCCTTTGTGGCGAGCTCCTCGTCCTCTTCGGGAAAACAGAGCTCCTCCTCAGAGTCGCTGCCAAGATGGATGGCGTAGCAGGTCATTACTGGGATCTCTTCATTGGGGTCTTCTTCTAACTCCTCCAGAATTTCAGCCGCTTGTACAGGGAAGAACTCCTTCAATTGAATCAGAGTTCTTTCTTTCTGTTCATATTCTTCGAGGGAATCGATATATTTTTTAATGGTAGATCTCCCTACAAATTTCTTTTCGTGCCGAGCTGCACTTTTCTTCTTCTTGAGCTTTTTGGATTTTGAGCCTGATGGAGCCGCATTGGCAGCTGGACTGGTAGGCTTCTTCTGCCCTTCCCATTCCGTCTTGGGCTCTTTCCGAAGTAGCTTTATCATCTTCTTCGTCTTATAAGATATGTGCGTACTCCACGGAGGCCGCGATGAGTCAGTTTCATTTGTCAGGGCAGCGGGTTCAGCTGTCTGCTCCCAGAAGGCTTCAACTTCTGTCTGTATAAAGTTGGCGGTTGCAACTTGATTGTTCACCAACACGCTTTTGGACAGCTCGATCTCTCCAGCCTTGTACTGCTTCTCGACCCAGTCCTTAAAGATATAGCAATCCTCGATCGCATGGCTCACTACTCGGTGGTACGGGCAATACAGGGGATTGTCGGTCATTTTTGCTTCTTGAGGTCTTTTCGACTCCGGCAATTGTAGACCGTTGTTCAAGGCATCTTTAAATATCTTGCGGACCTTATCCCTTCTGAAAGAGTAAACCTTGTTCTTCTTCTCCTCTAGGGAAGTCCCATCTCCTCCCAGCAATGGCTTCCGAGACCGGTTGGTTTTGGATTCGCCCGCCCTTCGCTTTTCTTCATTGGACACATTGAAGGCATTGGTGCTGCTGGAACTCCCGCTTCTACGGTTGTCGTCCCGCTTGCTTTTCCAAGTTTTGTGTCTCTGAGAGTCTGGGGTAGACTCTTGCTTCGAGCGTTCCAGCATTTGGACTTTCTTGGTTAGCTCCTGAAATGTCTTGAGGCCCGCTGTATACAAGAATGGGACCATCCAATTGCTGAGGTTCCCAATGAGAAGACTGACGGACTGGTCCTGCTCCAGCGGCGGTTCGCACTTGACTGTGAGATTACGCCATCGAGCGATAAAGTCGGTGTTGCTTTCATTCTTCCCCGGCTTGGTCCTCACAAGGTCGGCAATGGAGATTTTATCATTGACGCTCATGAACCTTTGCCGAAACAGAGACTCTATTTAGGAAAAGGTAATAACGGACCCGTCTAGTATACTCGCGTACCAGTCGAAGGCGACACCGGTCAGGTTGTTGACAAACTGACGAAGAAGGAGCGCGTCATTGCCCCCTGTATTTCCGTAAGATGTTTTGAAGTTTGCGACGTGCTGATTTGCATTCCCCGTTCCGTCAAATCTTCCGAACTTAGGAATGACGTAGCCGCTCGGGAACTCGATCAGATCGTACTGTGCGGGATATGACCGCCCACTACTGCCAATTTCTTTCTGAGCTTCATCTTCAGCCACCAATGTTTTAACTTTGCTGGTGACCAAATCCATTATCCGATCTTGTGTTAGCGGGATAGTGCCATCTGGGGCCAAGGCATCCCCAGAAGTGGAATGTGGCCGGCTTTCGTGCGGCTCGACCAGTCTTGGACCCAAAGGAACAGGCATTGGCTGCTTCGGATTGTCATCACCCGACTGATTAGTAGCGACTTGTGCTTGATTGGGAGGCTCTTGAGTAATTTGAGCCGTAAGCTGCATCACAATGTTTGTTAGGTCGTCAATTTTCGAATAGAGCTTGGTCATCTCTTTATCCTTGCTCCTGAGCTGTTTTCGAAGCTCTTGAAGCAGCTCTTGCTCCACGGTCCTGGGGCGGAAAGTCGGCTCTTCCTCGTTGTCCGAGCTTGACTCTGCATGGACCTAGAGGTCTTTCTTCCTATCATCCTCATCGAGAGGGTTTTCTTCATCCAGCGGAGGCGGCTGTTCTTGGGCAGCGACGACCACATTCAAGCCAGATTGGGCTTGGGATGTGGTGGCCCCATCCTTGTTTTGCTGCGAAGGTTGTCGCTGGGGCGCCCGCCCGCCATATAGACCGTATGGATAATATATCAAGCCGTCTTTTTATTATCGGCGACTTATTTCACAGATCGCTTCCTTGACCCCATGTTTCAGTAGCGGGCAGTCGGTTGAAGGCGGATGGCCTGGCCGGATTCTTGAATGGTGCTGGCGCTTCTTTTCTGGATTTGCCCCGCTGCTTTCGTGCGGCACAGAGCGCCCGATAGACTCTTGAAGAGAAAGTGTCATACTTTTTCTGTTGGGGCCGGGACACGTCTTTTTGTAGCATTGTTCGGACCGCTGTCTTCTTGATTCTGGCGGTCATGGCATTTTTCTGAACCCACTTCAGAGGCTTGAAGGAATTGCTGATTCTTACGTCCGACTCATCCGTCGTCGCGGGGCGACCCTGCACTTGGAACTTCACAAGATTCCATTTGGCCGAAGCCCTGGCCCTCTTGTTGGCTCGATACTTGAGCCGCTTCTTCCTTAACTTTTCTGTTCTAAGCACCTGGCAGACTTCGGCTCTTTGGGAAGACGCCGTAGACTGGACGATGGAGGATTTTGGAGATATGCTCGATTGTGCATTTGTTGGAGTCATCGCCTGAGCTCGTCCGCAACATTTGATGTTGCCCTTTGTACCGAAGTTCTTGCCCCCCGCTGGAGCACCAGAGACTCGTTCAGACACCGTCTTAAGTTTCGGTTGTGGTGCCTTGGCAATCACGACATTCGGTCTCTTGCCCCTTGAGACCGGCTTGGCCGCCTGTTTCGCCGGGATTTCTGCCAGATGAGCACTTCCGGCAGGGTAGATGATGACGGAGCCAAACTGGCAGGGCAGTTCCTCCCACTGTTGACTGAGGCTTGCGGGGAGAACCACACGAGCATTGACCTTGACCACGTACGGGATCGGGGTCGCGTTGGAAGCTGAATTCATCTTGGGAGACATTGTAGTCGAAAGTTGATTGCTGCACGGAAAAAAACATCATTTAAGTATAGACAATCGATATGTATATTGATTGAGTTCGCATGAACGTATAACCCGAAATATGGGAGGAGAGAAAGGTCCCACCGGGCGTGCCAGAATCTGTAGGGTGTTTTTCGTCACCCCATTGAGATGGGAATACGCGCATGCTTGTCAGGCGTACTACAGATTCCCCTTGCCTAGGGTAGGCCGGGGTTTATTGATTGTGGGGATCCGAATCTCCGGCAGCCGCGAACTAAGCTGCCGTTAATTACCCCTCGCCTTTGGAGCGAGGGAACCTCCGATTGACGGGTTAAACTGGTCATGCGAACTCAATGTGAATGTACATGTGTGTTGTTTTGGAGGGGTGGGGTTTTGGATATATTGGGAGCCACGTAGAGTTTTTACGGGGGTCCCGCTACCCGGATAGCAGGCTGGGGGTCAAGGGGGCTAGCAGCCCCCTTGCGGGGTACGGGGCAGCGCCCCGGCCCAAATTTTTTTTGAGGGGGACAGTTTTGTGGAGTGTGTGTGTGTATCTGTACATATATATACATGTATACATATATATCAAAAAGGGAAAAAGCGCCCAAAGGACGCGTGGGGTCAGCGCCTTGAGCACTGTGCGCTTAGGTGCTGTGCGCTTAGGCGCCAGCGCGCCACGTGTCGGCATGTGGGCGCTTTGCGCTTGAGAGCTGGGCGCTTGAGCGTAAGCGCGCCACGTGGGCGCTTTGCGCTTGAGCGCAGGGCGCTTGGGCGCAGGCGCGCCACGTGTCGGCACGTGGGCGCTTTGCGCTTGAGCGCAGGGCGCTGGAGCGCTAGGCGCTCGAGCGCTAGCACGCCACGTATCGGCACGTGGGCGCTTTGCGCTTGAGCGCTGGGCACTTGAGAGCCAGGCGCTAGCGCGCCACGTGTCGGCACGTGGGCGCTTTGTGCTTGAGCGCTGGGCGCTTGAGCGCTAAGTGCTAGTGCGCCACGTGTCGGCACGTGGGTGTTGGGCGCTTGAGCGCTAGCACGCCACGTGTCGGCACGTAGGCGCTTGGCGCTTGAGCGCTGGGCGCTTGAGCGCTTGGGCGCCAGCGAGAAAATGAGGCTTTAGCCCTAGAAATTCTCGAAAAGAGAAATCAGAGTGGAGTTAAACTTCTAAGATGTTTTGGGGTTGATGAAAGGGGTTCTTCTTCTTTCTCCTCTGGTTGCTGGATCTTGAAGATCAAGAGATATGGGATTTTTAAAATCTCTTCTTTTTGAGATCTAATGGAAGATCTGAGTTCCCCTTTATGGGTTTTGTGGTGAAAAACTATTTAGTTTTATAGAATGAAGAGTAAAACTCTTGATTTAATTCAAAAAAAAGAAGAAGGTTTTGGAACCTTGAGGAAGGAGAAAAGATCTCAGATCTAAATTTTTTTGGAGAGAAAAAAAAGTTGTGAGATATTTTCATTATCCTTGCCTTTATAGGCTATACACTTTACACATAGCCCCTTGGGCTTCACAAAATGGCATTTTGCCTATCCCATGGCTCATGTTCCATTTCTTTTTGCACATTAGCCATAGGCTTTACAAAAATTTGGCTTTATGCCTATTTTTCTTACATTTATCTATAAAATAAAATAAAATAAATACAACAAAATTATTTATTACAAAATTTTTATCTTGGCATGGGGGGAGGCCGACCGCTTCATGTTCGGGCTCGACCAGGGCATGGGCCCACTGGATCTGGGCTTGGGCCCACTTGGCTTGGGGTTGACTTTGATTTTGACTTGGTCAACCGGGGTGTAAATTTTTACCCCAACAGTCTCCACTTTCTCATCTACACCAAGTTTTTTTCTTGAAGATCCACTTGCTCCCAATGGGTTTTACCCCTTCAGGAGCATCTTCCAAAGTCCATACTTTGTTGGTGTACATGGATTCCATCTCGGACCGCATTGCATCCAGCCATTTCACTGAGTCACCACTCGTGATGGCCTGCTCGAAGCTAGTTGGGTCATCATCATCCATGATGCAATCCTCGCTCTCACCATCCATGAGAAAACCGTAGTATCTCTCAGGTTGGTGAGGAGCCCTACTAGATCGGCGGAGTGGCTGGGGTTCATCGGGAACTACCGAATCCTCCGGTTCCACCAAATCTTCTGTTGTAGTCTGTATTGCTGGAACCTCTTCCAGTTCTACCTCCTTGCCACTAATCTCTTTATCAAGAAATTCCTTTTCTAAAATGGTGGCATGTCGAGAAACAAACATCTTTTGTTCCTCGGTGTAGTAGAAGATATACCCGCGCGAATGTTTGGGATATCCAATAAACTTACACAGAATGGACCTTGCCCCGATCTTGTCCGGATTTTGTGTTTTCACATATGCCGGACAACCCCATATCTTAACATAATTAAGATATGGTCTCTTCCCTTTCCATATCTCACATGGAGTGGTTGGCACAGATTTGGTGGAAACCATATTCAATAGGTCTGCAGCTGTTTCCAGTGCATACCCCCAGAAGGAAATAGGTAACTCAGCTGTGCTCATCATAGAGCGCACCATATCTAATAGGGTTCGGTTCCTCCGTTCCGATACACCGTTGTGCTGTGGTGTATATGGAGGAGTCAGCTGAGAGAGAATCCCATTCTCTTTTAGGAAGTCCAGGAATTCATTGCTCAAGTATTCACCTCCTCGATCAGATGAAGGATTTTAATACTCTTACCGGTTTGGTTCTCGACTTCTTGTTTATATTCTCTAAATTTCTCAAAAGCTTCTGATTTGTGTTTCATCAGGAACACATATCTTAATCTAGAGAGATCGTCAGTGAATGTAATGAAGTACGCAGAACCATTCCTGGCATGTGTAGACATAGGACCGCATACATCACTGCATACCAGTCCCATGAGTTCCGTAACGCTTTCTCCGTGTCCCGTCAACGGAGTTTTGGTCATCTTGCTTTTGAGACATGACTGGTAAGTGTCATAAGATTAAAGTTCGAAAGGATTCAAATATCCATCTTTATGCAACTTAGCTAGCCGTGTCGCATTAATATGACCAAGTCTACAGTGCCACAAAAAGGATTCGTTCATTTCTGAATTCTTCCTCTTGTGTGTGTTTGTTATGCTCAGAACTGTTGATTGATTTAGAAAATAAATGCCATTGCACAACGTGCCTGATCCAACCAACTTTTGGTTCAGGAAAATGTCCATAAAATTATCCTGTAATACAAAATTATATCCATCTTTACTCAACAAAGAAACTGATATAATGTTGCATATCAGGTTCGGCATGTAATAGCATTCGTTCAGAATCAATGTATTACCATTTTGTAATATTCCCCTGTTAGTGTATATGCCCTAGGGGCCATTATTGTATCATACTAGGTTGTATATTACTTAATGGAAGCTTGGGATATTCACAGTTGTATATAACAGTCTTGCTAAAAATGGTAGTATGCTACTTGGTTTGTGTCTACTTTAATATGTGCATATGTTTCTTGTAACGTATCACTTATACATATTAGTAGAGCCCATAGGATCTTTGCTTGATTACCATCGTTGTGATGGCAGTCACACTAGTGGGGGCTGGGTAGTCTGTAAGCAACATCCTATATAGGTCCCTGGTCGTTGGATTATCGAGAGAGGGCATCGATTTTCCGGAGTAGACTAAGTGTGTACGCTTCTCATCCCGGTTGGGGAGATGGTCTGTTCCACAGCCATCAGTACGTCGTACTGGAGATAGTATACAGGTGCTCGTTAGGTTACGGGTACACCGGACAGGACTCGCCGGGGAACTGATTGGTTGGTATTATACCCATCGTCAGTTAACAGTTCCCAGGTGACATGAGTACAGCATAGTCCGCAGACTTGACACTGCTACTTCGCCTCGAGTGTATCCCACTGTTCTTAGATTGCTACCCTACCACGGTTCAAAGGAGTCGTGCAAACAGGTAGCAGTTGGGTGCAGTCCCGAGCACTTGGAGGCAGTGGCGGTTAGATAGGATTCGTCTCTCCCGGTATAGGGAGTTGATATCGCGCTGTGTCAGAGAGCCATTACGCAAAGTCCCTGTCCAGGGCAAGCGAGATATACTGGTAGGTTCCAGTAGCTTCTCAGGGTGTAATGGGCTTTGCTCCGACACGACTTATACAGCTATTAGGGGACTGACGCTTGCCGCCCCCTAGGCTTGATATGCGATAGTCTTAGACGAACAGACCGGACTGTACGAAGATTGTCACATCAGGCTCAGTGGGAGTTCGGATGATTTTCCTCATCGGCCTTCTTATCGACATCTACCTGGGGACCGTTACGTACAGCGAGTGCCGCTTGCGGTCTGTGGTTAAACCCACTGCCAGCGTAGTGTCGAGTCTTTAGAGTCCCACACAGAGAGTTTCCCTGCTCCAGGCGAAACGATATAGAGGTCGTATGCCTTTACGACAAGGGTTCGGATGCGTACGTGTGCTTACGCACGTACAACTTTTCGGACAGTTTTTACTAGCCGGATTTGGTTTAAGCCAGATTCTAGTATCGGGTTATTGGATTTATACAGTCTAAAGTTTTTCCGTGTTTTCACGGATTGGAGGGGCGTTCTCGTAATTTGTCGGGAAGGTTCTAGAAGAGTGGTGACTAAGGGGTTAAGGTGGCATGAGCAATAATTGCTTAATGACTCATTTGTGTGATTCATGCTTTGTATTAAATGATTCATTAATGAGTTAGTGAGTCATATGATGAATCACACTAGATGAATGAATCTAACCATGATGATAAATCATTTATATTATTTATTTGATTTATTGTTATGGTTGATATATTCATATGAGTTCATTATTCTTTTCATTATCATTCTCACCTTCTCTCTCCTCAAGCTCACTCTCTCTTCAAACCCTAACCCTAACCTCTCATGTGTTGAGATCAAGGGTTAGCTAGACTAATACATCCATAACCTCACTCTATATCCCCTAGGTAGCTTAGATTAGCACTTTAAGCAACCTAGTTATCTCAAGTTTGAGATTAAGCTTGGCGTAGGAGCTTTCAGGTGGATCGTCTTTCATTCGAGGAGGCCGTTGAGATGCCGATGTTCCAAGGAGCGTACGAGAAGTGGAGGACCGCGATGAAGACCCGAAGGACAAGTAACGTGAGGTATAACTTCATATCCGAGTAGTTAAACCTCTAGTACTTTGTTAGCAATGGTTTAGAAATGATTCATGCACTCAAGTCCGTGTTACGAAGCTTTGATAAATTTTTTTCATATATTCCGCCTCCCCGCAAGTTCGTGGGGTGCGTGACATGGACTTACAGTGGTATCAGTGCCAACTAAACCATTACTAGCTTGTTAGCAAATGATTAGAAGTTCGATCGACAGATAAACACGAAAACAGAATTTCGAAACCCTAAGTTTCTGTTGATTTTAAAAGTGTCTGAAAAATTATTTGACATGCTTTAAAATTCACAGCATGGTATTTTAAGAATACAGGGAAAAAACGAGTCAGTGAATCGGCAAAACGGCCGCGGATCCGAGACCATAGAGAGCTTGTGCCGCGGATCCGCCTCCGAGTCAACGCCTAGTTAACTCGGATTTGCTCAGTAATTCCTATTTTCTTGTTTTCTGTTTTCTTGTATGTTCTTTTTCTGCCCAGGTTGCCTCTGTACTGACTTGCTTTTGGGGTAGAAACGGATAAAGGTGTTCGATCGATGTTCAAAGATATTTGCTAACTGAGTCTTTATCTGTAATGTTTAATGTGTTCGTAAACCTCCCCTAACTGCTAGTATGTCGGTTGGCAGGGTTTGCACATTTCTGTAACGTTTACTGTTTGTGAATATGAACTGTGTTGGACTGTTGTGATTATTAGCCGGGGTTTTGAGATGGGTTTAATATTCATTCATTCAATGTAAATGTAAAATGATGTAATATTCTTTTGCGGGGCACATCCAGGTTGCGGTTGTAGCCACCGTTGTATTATTTCTTTTTACTATTTTTTGCTCCTAGGATAGACCCAAGGCGGGGTACACAAACTACTGGGTACGTCGAAGTGTTTAGTGGCCTACTCACATTGTTGAGGGAGACCGCTTCACTTCGGGTACTTGGCGGGTAGTTTGCAGTACCCGTAGGGGTCTAGGGTGGGGTTATGGCTATTCATCACAACTGTGTAATCCGTCTTTTATTGCAGGCTCAAAGAAAATGTGGATTGCTAATAAATCCAATAAAGTTCATCTGTGATCTGGAATGCTTATTATTGCGTCTGACGAATGTACAATATCTATATATGATAGCTATTAGACGTCACTTATGTTTTATACCCGCGCTAGCCCAGCCCCCGCTCTGTCGTTAGTTAAGTAACCTAACGGGTGATGACGAGACCCCGTGGCGAATGCGGATGGCATAAGAGGACGTGGTATTTTCGTTGTTTTCTGCAATGATAGGATAATTGATGGGACGCATTATTATAATGCAAAGAAAATAACCAAAGTTTAAATCGTTGGAACAAATTTAAAAGAAACCACTCGGTTATTTTAAAAGAGCAGAATTTTTTAATTACGGAACTTTAACCACTCCTTTTAGAAAGTATCAGGTTCCTTCGATTACATCAAGTTCACTACGTTCACGGTTTTGCCAAAACCATTCGTAGCCCTCCGTCATTTCATTTGGGTATTCGGTAGTATTCAAGCTACGTATTTTGACCAACGCCAAGGCATATTGTTTGGTAGCTGCTGGATATTCATTTGTTTACATAGATGTTGTGTTAGTTTGGGACAGTCGTATTATCATTTTGGCCAATGTCAAGGATATGTACGGGTGGGTTCAAATTAACCAGGATAATGATGGGCAGAACTTGACATGTGACTTATGATATTTTGACCAACGCCAAGGTCATAAGAGCATGGGGAAAAAATCTATATCGGGAATTTCTAAAGAAACTGAAATTTGCAGAAAGAGCATACCATTTTGGAGTTTGATGAATGTTGGTAGGATTCCTTCAACATTATCATACGATGATATTTTGGATCCTGATCCTACTGTGAGTATATATTACTTATCAGGAGATTCGTCACTTAACGATCAATGCTATAAACCAAGTAGGTGCCTAGAAAGGTGTCAGCGGGGTTACGCCCCCAGAGAAAAGATGTTATTTAATTAAGGAACTTCGCGAAAGCGTTGGAAAACCTCCCTCGAAGTATCGACACTGACCTGGCTGAACAGTTAAGCAAGAATTGTACGGTGAGAATAGTCATGGCTAATTCTTCTTTTATGGTTTGAGGAGGGATTCGAGAAACAGTGGGAGCCATCCTGTTTAGATAAATTAAAACCACTCTAAACTTGCAAAAGCATCATGCTAATAGTATTTTCTTCTCTCTCTTAAATTGCAGCGACCTTGTGACCACACATAGGTTACATCTAGATAATAATTTGACTGAATCTGACTTATATGACTGGCAAAGGTCTGTCCAGATGTCCATTACCTATGACAAGCTGGACCACCCTATTACTACTCAAAATCCCGCCGTCCCAGGTCCAGTTTCCACTGTCTTGGATATGGATATCCGTCAGACAAAGGAAAAGGATAAAGCGAAAGCTAAGTGCCTCGTGTTAGCTTCAGTTGATGGTATATACCAGAAGCAGCACGAGAAGATGGACTTGGTTTCCATCTTTCTCCATAACAAAGATTTATATGGAGAGCAATCTCATATCGCAAGATATGAGACCTCGAACAAATTAATTCAAGTGAGGTTGGCTGACGGGTCATCTGTAGGGGACAACGTCCTTACAATGACTAGCTGTATTGATGAGCTCCAGGACCTGGAGACCGCGTTGGGAAACGAGTCAGATACTGACTTGATTCTACAGTCTTTACCTTCTACCCTGAAGGAAACCAGGGAAATAGAAGGAAAGAGAAGGGCAAAAGTTTTGGGACTGGATATAGTAAAAGAGGGACGTTCCTATTGTTATGGGATTGGGCATAGGCAGAAAGATTGCAGGGCTTTAGAAGCCAGTAGCCAGGATACGAAGTGTGTTGCGGCTTCATCTTCAAGTGTATTAGTAATAGAGAACTGGTTGTCAATTAACTCTACTTCCTGGGTACTAGATACCGGAGCAGGATCTCATATTTGTAATTCATTACATGCTTTGAGAAACCGTAGAGTTATAAAGGTAGGTGATTGGTCTCTCAGAGTTGCAAACGGAATGAGCGTGGACGCTGAATCCGTGGGAGAATATCGCCTAGGTTTGACAAGTGGGCAGATATTGATTTTACGTAACTGTCTATATGCACCTAGTATGACTTGTAATATCATATCAGTATCCTCACTTTCAAGAGAGGGATATAATTTTACATTCGAAAGCGATGTAGTATACATCCACCTAAATCAAGTTATGATTGGGTCAAGTACATTAGATAACGGTATATACGTATTAAGTCAAGCTCAGGTTTTCAATGTCCAGAATACACTTAAAAGAAAGTCTCTGGAATTAAATCAGGCTTTCTTATGGCATTGTAGACTTGGTCACATCAATGAGAGAAGGTTGACAAAGTTACATAGAGAAGGATATTTGAATCCGTTCGAATATCAATCTTATGCTACTTGTGAATCTTGTCTCATAGGAAAGATGACAAAGACTCCGTTTACAGGACACGGGGTAAGAGCAAGCGAGCTCTTAGGACTCGTACACAGTGACGTGTGCGGTCCAATGTCTACACATGCGCGAGGTGGTTATTCCTACTTCATTACTTTTACGGATGATTTCTCTAGGTATGGATATGTCTTCTTAATGAAGCATAAATCCAAGGCCTTTGAGAAATTCCAAGAATACAAAAATGAAGTAGAAAAACAAACAGGCAAGAGAATAAAAACACTGAGATCTGATTGAGGTGGTGAATACTTAAGTGCCGAGTTCCTGGGTTACTTAAAAGAGAACGGAATTCTCTCTCAGCTTACTCCTCCATACACACCACAACACAACGGTGTATCGAAAAGGAGGAATCGAACCCTATTAGATATGGTTCGTTCCATGATGAGTAACGCTGAGTTACCGCGATCATTCTGGGGATATGCACTAGAATCAGCTGCATATCTTTTAAACCTAGTTCCTACCAAGACTGTGCCTACCACACCATATCAGATGTGGAGTGGAAAGAAACCCTATCTTCAGTATCTAAAGATTTGGGGATGTCCGGCTTTTGTTAAAAAGCAGCATGCGGACAAGCTCGAGGCACGATCAGTACATTGTAAGTTTGTGGGATATCCAAAGAATTCCAAGGGGTATTTATTCTATTACGCAGAGGAACAAAAAGTTTTTGTTTCTTGTCATGCCCACTTTCTGGAACATCAGTTTTTAGAAAAAGGAACAAGTGGGAGCGAAGTAGAACTGGAAGAAGTTCCAGAACCACAAGCTATTACTGAAAACTTGGAAGAACCAGAAGGTTCAGAAGAACGAGACATCCCGACGCCACTCCGTAGGAGTAGTAGGCAATCTCATCCACCCGAGAGATACTACGGTTTTCTCATAGACGGGGATAGAGAGGATTGCACTATTGACTATGATGAGCCTACTAGCTTCCAGCAAGCCATTCAGAGCGGTGACTCAGTAAAATGGCTAGATGCAATGCGGACCGAAATGGAGTCCATGTACACTAACAAAGTATGTACTTTGGACGTTGCTCCAGATGGGGTAAAACCCGTAGGATGCAAATGGATCTTCAAAAAGAAGATTGGTGTAGATAGACAGGTTGAAACCTATAAAGCTAGACTTGTTGCAAAGGGTTTCCGTCAAAGACCGGGTTTGGACTATGACGAGACCTTTTCTCCAGTAGCTATGCTTAAATCTATTCGGGTCCTTCTTGCTATTGCTGTCTTCCACGATTATGAAATCTGGCAGATGGACGTAAAGACGGCCTTTCTAAATGGTAATTTGGAAGAGAGCGTCTATATGGATCAGCCAGAGGGATTTATTCAGAGTGGGAGCAGCAGTAAAGTATGCAAGCTGCTTAAGTCCATTTATGGACTAAAGCAGGCATCACGGAGTTGGAACATCTGTTTTGATGATGCTGTCAAAGAATTTGACTTTATCAAAAATCCAGATGGACCATGCATATACAGTAAAATTGTAGGGAGAACTGTAGTATTCCTCGTCTTATACGTGGATGACATTCTCCTAATAGAAAATGATATTCCTATGTTACAGTCAGTCAAAAGATTCTTGTCACATAAATTCTCCATGAAAGACCTGGGAGATGCCACCTACATTCTGGGAATCCGGATCTATCGTGATAGATCAAAAAGGATGTTGGGACTTTCACAGTCCAGGTACATAGACACCATAATGAAGAGATTCAGTATGGATGATTCTAAGCACGGTAATCTACCGGCTTGTCACGGAATCACCCTCTCCAAAGAGATGTCTCCCAAGACTGATTAGGAAAGGGATCGCATGTCAATTATACCCTACGCTTCTGCGGTAGGCTCTATAATGTATGCGATGTTATGTACCAGACCAGATGTAGCATACGCATTAAGCGTAGTAAGCAGGTATCAAACAAACCCAGGGGAGAAGCACTGGATAGCAGTAAAGAACATTCTCAAGTACCTAAGGAGGACTAAGGAGATGTTCTTGATGTATGGCGGAAAAGATCTCCAGTTAGAGGCCTTTGCCGACTCCGGCTTCCAGAGTGACAAAGATGACTCCAAATCCATGTCGGGTTATGTCTTTACCCTCAATGGAGGGGCGGTCTGTTGGAAAAGTTCCAAACAGGAGACCGTTGCTGACTCAACGATGGAAGCAGAGTACATAGCTGCTTGCGATGCCGCAAAAGAAGCAGTCTGGATGAAGAAGTTCCTCACAGAACTTCAGGTGGTTCCTACCAGTGTTGGTCCAATACCTCTGTATTGTGACAACAACGGCGCTATTGCTTTAGCGAAGGAACTCAGGTCCTATCAGAAGTCCAGACACATCTTAAGGCGGTATTGGAGTTCATTTATGAACTAAGGTCCCATCAGATATCCAGACATATTCTAAGACAGGTATTACTCAATTCGGGAGATGGCTTTCTCCGAGAACTTGAGATTAAGAGAGACATAGAAAGAAACATCCTGGCGGATCCACTCACTGAGGCTATTTCTCGAACACAATAGTTTTACAAACGGGCTTTGTGAAACTGATTAGTAGAGGAGTTGGGTGTTGGTTTCACACGGGCTGTGAGTACGCAACATCGCAATAATTAGCCTTAAGTGCAAGTGGGAGATTGTTGGATATAGTGCCCTCAAAGTCAATTATTGGATCGCAGGTACGTGATTGCAATGATTGCGGAGGACCTATACCGGTAGGACAGTCTTACTCGAGATGATAGTATGCTATCTGGTTTGCCTTTATCAGTCGTGTATAGGTTCAGGTGACTGATCACGATTACACTTTGATAGAGCCCTTAGGATCTTGCTTGACTACCAACAGTATGAGGGCGATCATATAAGTGAGAGTTGGGTGGTCTATAAGCATATCCTTAATTGTGGTCCCTAGTCGTGGGAGTTTCGAGACAGGGCATCGATACTCCGGAGTAGACTAGTGTATACAGTCGAGACCCCGACGAGGGGCGGTGGCCGGTCTCACAAGCCAATGGTGTCAGTTGGATCACCTAAGATGTATACAGGTGCTCATTGGGTTATGAGTACACCGGACAGGACTCGCCGGGAACCTGCTAGTTGGTATTATACATATCGTGAGATAGCAGTTCCCTGGTGACATGTGTACAGGTTAGTTCATCGACCTGAGGTCGTCATTTGTCTCGTGTGAGTTCCCACTGTGCTTTGATTTCTACCCTACCACGGCTCAAAGGAGTCGTGCAAACAGGTAGTTTTTGGGTACAGTCCCGATCCACATGGAGGCACGTGAGCGGATCGGCAGGGGATTCGTCTCTCCCGGTATTGGGGGTGGAGGTCGCGCTGTGTCTAGGAAAGCCATTACACCAAGTCCTTGGCCAAGGCAGATGAGATTTACTGGTAGGTACTCCAGTAGTATCTCAGGGTGCTCAGGGCTTGTCTCCGACACGACTTATACAGCTATTGGGGGTCTGACGTTACTAGCCCCCTAGGCCGGATATGCGATACTCATAGACGAACGGACCGGACTGTATATACATTGTCACTGTTAGGCTCACTAGGGTTTCCGGATGAGTTCGCTCATCGGCCTCCCTTGAGGTCAGTCCATGGGCAGCCGTTACGCATAGCTAGTGCCGCTGACGGTTTGTGGTTAAACCCACTGCCAGGGTACTGACGAGTCATTAGAGTCCTCCACAGATAGTTTCCCAAGTTCGGGCGAAACGTTGTAGAGGCCGTATGGTTTTATGGCAGGGTTCGGAAAATGCACGTGCGTTTGCGCACGTGTCATATTTCGGGCAGATAATACTGGTGGGCTTTGGTTTAAGCCGGATCCATGTATTATACAGAGTAGATATAATATCTTTGTCTCAGTTGCGCATTTGTATTCGGTCGTAATACAAATGCGGGTATATTTATACAGTTACAGGGTTATCCTGAAATTCATTTCGGGATCACTTTTGGAAGTTGTCAGTTTCCAGTTTTCTATCAGCCGTATTTAACATTTGGTTAAATACGGATTTATCTTTTCTTGAGATGAGTGTGGAAGCTTCTAGAAGGTTCTAGAAGTGGTGAGGTGTTTAGTGAGTCATGGTTGCATTTAATGATTCCATTAATGCTTGATGACTAGGTTAATGATTCATCATTTCATTAAGTGTGTTCACACATTGTGTTCACACTAGAGATATTTTCATATTGTCACCTCCCCCTCTCCTACACTCACCCCCCCACCTCTTTATATGTGGTCGGCCCTCCTCCTCCTCTCTCTCATTCACTTGTAAGAAAAAGAAATGGTTGTTGGTTAAAAGATTATGATAGTTTTCGGTGTATGGAATTTCACAGCTCATTTCATTCCATCACCCGATTCCTACGGCAACTTCATTAACCGTTCGTCAATGGCTTTGGACGAAGCAAGACAAAGTATTCCACTCATTCTCTACATCAACCTTGGCCATCTCTTCTAGCAAACTTGATGACCGAGTTGCCTCGAGTCAGAGGCGGGAGTCCGTTTAAAGATCCGATGATGTGGTGCTACCTGGACGACGAGATCGGAGATCGACGAGATCGGAGCAGCCGCAACGGAGCGTGGGATGATGGTTAAAGAACGAAGGACTCGGATCGTTCGGTATAACCTTTCTTCCCTCTTTGTAGATTGTTAGTTTAGCGTTAATGGCAGATCCGGGTTATAGTATGCGATAGCGCCAGATATAAAAAGTTTTTGTTCCGGATTTTGGCGTATGAAAGACGGCCGGGGCGCTACCGTAGACTTACAGGTATCACCTGATCAGGGAGATCGTACATCGCCGGGAGATCGAGGTGAAGAGAGTAGAGACAGAGAATAACATTACTGATCCATTCACAAAGGCCCTTCCTCAGACGCAGTTCGAGAGGCTATTCGAGATGATAGGTCTATGATATGCCAGCTCATGGCCCTAGTGCAAGTGGGAGATTGTTAGTGTATATGCCCTAGGGGCCATTATTGTATCATACTAGGTTGTATATTACTTAATGGAAGCTTGGGATATTCACAGTTGTATATAACAGTCTTGCTAAAAAAGGTATTATGCTACTTGGTTTGTGTCTACTTTAATATGTGCATATGTTTCTTGTAACGTATCACTTATACATATTAGTAGAGCCCATAGGATCTTTGCTTGATTACCAGCGTTGTGATGGCAGTCACACTAGTGGGGGCTGGGTAGTCTGTAAGCAACATCCTATACAGGTCCCTGGTCGTTGGATTATCGAGAGAGGGCATCGATATTCCGGAGTAGACTAAGTGTGTACGCTTCTCATCCCGGTTGGGGAGATGGTATGTTCCACAGCCATCAGTACGTCGTACTGGAGATAGTATACAGGTGCTCGTTAGGTTACGGGTACACCGGACAGGACTCGCCGGGGAACTGATTGGTTGGTATTATACCCATCGTCAGTTAACAGTTCCCAAGTGACATGAGTACAGCATAGTCCGCAGACTTGACACTGCTACTTCGCCTCGAGTGTGTCCCACTGTTCTTAGATTGCTACCCTACCACGGCTCAAATGAGTCATGCAAACAGGTAGCAGTTGGGTGCAGTCCCGAGCACTTGGAGGCAGTGGCGTTTAGATAGGATTCGTCTCTCCCGATATAGGGAGTTGATATCGCGCTGTGTCAAAGAGTCATTACACAAAGTCCCTGGCCAGGGCAAGCGAGATATACTGGTAGGTTCCAGTAGCTTCTCAGGGTGTAATGGGCTTCCCTCCGACACGACTTATACAGCTATTAGGGGACTGACACTTGCCGCCCCCTAGGCTTGATATGCGATAGTCTTAGACGAACAGACCGGACTGTACGAAGATTGTCACATCAGGCTCAGTGGGAGTTCGGATGATTTTCCTCATCGGCCTTCTTATCGACATCTACCTGGGGACCGTTACGTACAGCTAGTGTCGCTTGCGGTCTGTGGTTAAACCCACTGCCAGCGTAGTGTCGAGTCTTTAGAGTCCCACACAGAGAGTTTCCCTGCTCCAGGCGAAACGATATAGAGGTGTATGGCTTTACGACAAGGGTTCGGATGCGTCGTGTGTTTACGCACGTACGACTTTTCAGACAGTTTTTACTAGCCGGCTTTGGTTTAAGACAGATTCTAGTATCGGGTTATTGGATTTATAGAGTCTAAAGTTTTTCCGTGTTTTCACGGATTGGAGGGGCATTCTCGTAATTTGTCGGGAAGGTTCTAGAAGAGTGGTGACTAAGGGGTTAAGGTGGCATGAGCATTAATTGCTTAATGACTCATTTGTGTGATTCATGCTTTGTATTAAATGATTCATTAATGAGTTAGTGAGTCATATGATGAATCACACTAGATGAATGAATCTAACCATGATGATAAATCATTTATATTATTTATTTGATTTATTGTTATGGTTGATATATTCATATGAGTTCATTATTCTTTTCATTATCATTCTCACCTTCTCTCTCCTCAAGCTCACTCTCTCTTCAAACCCTAACCCTAACCTCTCATGTGTTAAGATCAAGGATTAGCTAGACTAATACATCCATAACCTCACTCTATATCCCCTAGGTAGCTTAGATTAGCACTTTAAGCAACCTAGTTATCTCAAGTTTGAGATTAAGCTTGGCGTAGGAGCTTTCAGGTGGATCGTCTTTGATTCGAGGAGGCCGTTGAGATGCCAATGTTCCAAGGAGCCTACGAGGAGTGGAGGACCGCGATGAAGACCCGAAGGACAAGTAACGTGAGGTATAACTTCGTATCCGAGTAGTTAAACCTCTAGTACTTTGTTAGCAATGGTTTAGAAACGATTCATGCGCTCAAGTCCGTGTTACGAAGCTTTGATAATTGTTTTTCATATATTCCGCCTCCCCGCAAGTTCGTGGGGTGCGTGACATGGACTTACATCCCCGACGGTTTTAGCTGCAACAATTGCACCATTTCCAACCCTTATGTCTTTATCACCTTCTCCAAGTTCTCTACCTTTTCTCACCCCATGTAACTGATTACATATATGGGATCCTAACCCGGTATCTAATACCCAGGACGTAGAGCAAATGGAGAAACAGTTCTCTGTAACGAACACACCCGAAGAAAATGCATCATCATGTACTTTCTTCATTCGGGTGGCATGGGAATCCTGGTATTCCCCTATATCCTGTTCAGTCTTATAACTTTTATAAGAAAGAACGGAACCAACGTTCCCCAGCACAGTATAACATGCGGGTTCGGTTAATACATCCATATTATTATCTTGATTAAGGAATGATATGGTCGCTACCTGGAGAGAGAGAGAAGAAAAACACTTTAGCGTATGATCTTGCAAGATCAGATTGGTTATTATTTTATCTAATCAGGATGGCTCCCACCGTTTTTATCAAATCTTCCTTCAAACCCTAAAAGGAAAGACTAGCCGGGATTAATTACACCCTACAATTTCGCCAATCTTTCAGCCAAGCCAGTATCGGTACTTTGAGAGAGGTTCCCCGTGCTTTCGCACGAACCTAATTAAAATAAACCTCGTTTTCCCAGAGGCATAACCCCGTTGACACCTTTCTAGACACCTACTTGATCGGCTAATTGTCCTGTGTAAAACTATCTCAGGAGTAACAATTACTCGCAGTGGGTATCGGGATCCAACTATCTCATAGATGGTATGCAATCACATTGAAAATTTCAAAACTTGAAATTCCCGATAATATTTTGCCCCTAGCATCCCATGACCTTGACGCAGGCCAACAAACCATACTGCGCTAGTCAAGTTCAACCTGTCATTTCTTGATTGAATTAAACCCACCCGCACGGCCCTTGACACAGGACAACAAAGTCGTACGACTACCCTAATACAATCTGCATCATATGCATAAGCAGATAAATACTAGTTAGATACCGCACACTACGCCTTGACGCAGGCTAACAAACATAGCACGAATACTAAGTAGGACTTATCTGAAATGACGGAGGGCTACGACAGGTTTTTCTGAAAACCAATTGCATAATGAACTTGATATCATTGTAGAAACAAGTGAATTTTGAAAAGGAGTGTTTTTGAGGCTTTCATTAGTTTTGCTAAAGAGGTCATTCCCGGTGAAGGGATCTCGGCTCTTTCCTCATCGAATAAGGTGTGGGATATATCATATATATCACTATGCAAAGCAAAACTCCAAAAGCAATCAAAAGACAAATCGGGTGTTGTAGTATCTGCCAGTTTTGCTAAAGAGGTCATTCCCGGTGAAGGGATCTCGGCTCTTTGCTCATCGAATAAGGTGCGGGATATATCATATATATCACTATGCAAAGCAAAACTCCAAAAGCAATCAAAAGACAAACCGGGTGTTGTAGTATTTGCCAGTTTTTCTAAAGAGGCCATTCCCGATGAAGGGATCTCGGCTCTTTTCTCATCGAATAAGGTGCGGGATATATCATATATATCACTATGCAAAGCAAAAACTGTGGCTACTCTTTTTGAAAAATTTGATTCTACAACATCTTTTAGGTTTCTTTTCTTTCATTAATCACATTAATGAAGTCTCATCATTTAGGTCACCTAAACATCACAGATAAATACGACGTACACTTATGCCATCCGCATTCGCCTCGATGTCGTGTCATGCACCGTTAGGTTAGGTAACTAACGGCAGAGCGGGGCAGGGCTAGCGCGTGTGTAAAACATAAGCAACGTCTATATAATTATCATATATACTATATACAGTATCTATCACAACATATCACATGATCACATCACAGATATCGCAGCAGAAGAAACATATGAAATAATGGATATACTAGGAGGTCTGTGTTTTATTTTGAGCCTCTATAAAACATGGATTCCACGGTCGCGATGAATATCCAAACCCACACCCCTAGACCCCTACGAGAGCGGCCAGCAACCCTACCAATTCTAGAGTTAGGAGACCCGGACTCGACTCCTCGAGTTGGTCTCCCACTGGACTCTAGAACCCGGTTACTTGTGCTCCCCTCCTTGGGTCTATCCTAATGCGGAAAAGTAAATAATATACATCTATGGTGACATTGACCTCAACCCGGAAGTGACCCAATAAAAGAATATTACATACATTTGATTTTACATGAATGAAAATAAAAACTCTCATCTCACATAAAACCCCCGGCTATTCAAAATGTGATGATCCAATATAACATATATAGCAACACATAACATCACATGTCATCAACGTAAGTAAATATGCGCATCCCAATTGTCGTTGACATATAGCAACGAAACTGGCGATATCACATATTACACTTACGGTCGCAGAAAAAACTAGACGATGTTAAACATTCCGATCGAATCATCAAACACCCACAATTACCTAGAAAGCTCAACACTTGAGCGTAGATTAGAAAGATTCAGCACATGCCACAGTACCAATGAACCAGCCGTAGAAGGGCAAAACCAACGTCTCACATTTGGCACCGTTGAACTACCACAAACCCGAGGGTTCAGTGGCGGTTCTGACGGTCACATAATCGAGTTAAGGTTTTGTTCTTCTAGAGGGTCCATCGCATAACTTGCATGATTTTTGAAAGCTTTTTAACTACGGGAAAATCCAACACTTGGAAATGTTAGGATGTACGTCTGCTTCGTCAAGGTGCGTATCCTCAAGGATATTTTCTTTGGGCAGTGCCAGCTTCATTCCCATGGACAAGGCTTTGGCAAACCGTTTCCTCGCCTTAAGCTTGCTTTTGTTTGCTGCGGGTGCACTTTGATCTGGTTGGAGTGTTTTGTGATTCATCTCTATCATAGTCCTTTCGAATATGGCTATTTCACATTGCTGATCAGCCTTGCTCTTCTGACGGGCTTCGTTCAGCAGCATGTCGATCATCTCGTCAGACGGTTCGAAGGATTTTGTCACCGTTCCTGCCCCCAGCTCCTCTATGTGAGCTTCTTCGTCATTTACGGGCGAATGAGAGATCATGTGACAACTTGCCACATAATCCTTGAATTCTTCTGATGAGTCGTCTCCGTCGTCATTGTCGTTTTCTCCGCTCTCAGGGTTGTTGTTGAGAAATTCTTAGAGCATGACTGGGGTTCGCGTCTTCTGATTATATTCTTTCAGTGCGTCAATCTGCTTTTGCAGGTCCGTGCGCTTGTCATCAGGCTTCACAGGATTTTTGGTCTTCTTCTTCCTTTTCGAAGATTTTGACGGCTGGGCCTGGGCGTTTTTCCCATCGCTACCAATTCTTGGCGTCGGGCACGGTTTCAGCATTCCCTCAATGACCTCGGGTTCCAGCGGGCTTTTCTACCTAATCGTTGGGCATGTTTTAAGATATTTAGCATTCTTTTTGTTTTGGATGAAAGAGCGACCTCCCATGGAGCTTCTTCTATAAATGAGCATGATGCCCCCGGTGTGTCTATCCTTTTAGGAACGTGCGGCTGCGGTGGGCTTACCTTCCGGTTTTCGGACAGTGCAAAATTACCCTGTTGGTATTGGCCCTCGATCTAGCTTTTGAAGACGAAGCAATCTTCAATTGGGTGGCCTACTACTCGGTGGTAGGGGCAGTAATTGGGATTGTTGACGTCACCTGGCTACAGTGGGCATCTCGGATCTGGTAGAGTGATGAGTCTGTTGTGCACCGCCAGTTCGAACAATTTCCTTGTTTTATCCCGAGGGAACGAGTAAGGACGTTTTAACTTTTCGTTGATAAATCGCTGTCTATCGTTTTGGCGATCAGTTGGTTTTGAACCACTCGGCTATTGCTGAGCATTGGCAATGAAGGTCGCTTTCCCTTTTCCTTTTTCATTCCGAGGCTCCGTCTTTGAAGAGAAAGACCTATGGCCTATCTGGTCCATTTGGTCCAGCTTGTCAATCAAGGCCTGGAAGGTGGTTGGCTTGAAAAAGATCATGAATTGGGATATGGTCGCCTGCTGATTTGTATGTCAAAAATATTTCTAAACCGCAATCAAGAACGGCGTCGCTTGGTAGCTAGCCGGTGGGTACGGGTCGGTCCACAGGGATTTTGTGTTTTCCTAATTGCTCTTACGAGTTAATTCCGATGAGTGTCGGATTGATTATCTCTAAAACCTAAATTGATTTATACTAAGATTATCTAGATCTAAGTTTTGCTAGGGTTAGGTCTAGGGTAAGTTGGGAGATTGAATGTTTCCTCACCGCTTTCAATACCCTATTTTAAATCTATTAGCTGTTATGGTAATTATCAATGGAGGGGATTAGTACCATTCGGGAAGATGTTTCTTCCTCTAGGTTCTTGTCCTTCCTTTATCGATCCTTACCCTAACCTCCATGGAAAACATACACAACCGGTCCTTTATACTATGGTATCACCGTTACCTCGAGGGGTAAGGTGCCGCAGGGAGCGGTGTGCGCGTGTATGCATGGAGTTCTAATTATTATGTGTGATGGGGTAAGAAAGGGGAGAGAGAGTTCATCTCTCAAACCTTTCCCTAAAACTAACCCTAACAAGCGAGGAGACTACTCGCTCATTAGGGAATTTAATGACATTCTAAATTAAAAGTAAACTAAGGCAATGAAAATAAAGAAACTTACTAATTTTTATTGATGGCTCTCTCCAAACATCAACACAGTACATATCTGAATTTATGAAATGAAAAGAGGCATCGATGCGCTCCTAAAAGAATTCTGAATTTTATTAATGAAAGGAGGCATAACCTAATACAAGGATTTGGGTCTCTATTTATAGGACATAGAAAACCCTAGGTTTACAATCGCCACACATCTGCTATTACAAAAATACCCCCTAAAAAGACTAGTCAACGCGCCACCAGTTGTAACAAATTTTCTGCGGTGACACGGGTCCCACATGGTCGCGGTTCCACTGCCAAAAGCAAGGTTTGGCCGCGGTTCCGCGGCCAAAATAGTGGCTTGCTGGCTGTGTCTTCTGGGGTTGGTTCTGGTTGCAGTTTACTCCTTATTTCTTCACTTTGTTTCTCAGGCTGCCTTCTAGTTCTCTTCCAGATTTCCACAGTGAATAAATGTAGTGGACTTTTACCGTTGCTTCGTGTCGAAGTCTTGAACCTTGCGCTGCCTTTGTACTCTGTGAACTTATTTATTGATCTTCGTTTAGTCTTCAAAATTCTCTGTTTGTTGGTCGAAGTCTCACTTTTGTATCGTCTTTTGTCGTTTTCACTGTTTTTATTCCAAGAACCTGTAACCTGCAACTAATTAGCAGACATGGGTCAAAAGAACCTGTTTATTTGTAAAATGACCTGGAATGGGGAATATAATAATGCAATATTATGATATGAACACCTGCGGATCGAGGGTTCCCACAAACATGCCTACTGCAGGAGCCTCTTCTATGCGATGTTCGCACTTCGACCATAGGTTGCGCCACCGAATTGCATACTGAACCCATGTCTCCCCTGGCTTCACTCGGGCATTGATCAACGCCGTGATTGGGCTGCATTGGCCAGCGCTTACAAAACGCTGAGTGAATAGCAACTCCATCTCTGTAAGCATTTTGACGGAGTCGTTTGGAAGCTCCGAATACCATTCGAAGGCCGTCTCCGCTAGGCTACCGACGAATTGGCGAAGGAGTAGCTTATCGTCACCTCTAGTATTGCCGCATAGTGTCACGACCCGAAATTGGCACGTGACGGCCCTAATACTACGCAACGCCTCCAGACGTAACGCAGTAAAAGAAAGCCAAAACCCAGAAATCTAAACCATAAAAATACGGAAATGATAATAAAAAGTTTTTGAAACATTTGAAATCACAACCCAAATTCTTTAAAAGAGTCCACTTTTTCTTTAAAATTTTGGCAGCACCTCCTTTGTAAAAGCTAGCCCCAAAAATGGGTACAACATAAATATAAAGTAAAGCATCCCAAACGGGAGCAAATCCACGCCCAAAGGCGGAAAATAACCACCACAACAAATATACGACGCCGTAGCGAAGAAATAGAAGGCGATAGAAAGGAAACTGTATAAAAGACAACAAATCCAACATAATATACAACATCGTCCTCACCAAGTCTCTAAGTCAATATGAAAATAGTAGATGGAGAGTACAGAGATACAACGAATATACAATACAACGAATAACCACAAAACCCACCTAAGCAAACTGCACACTGTGAGCTGATGCGGTATCCGTAGCAAAAGATGATAGATGAATAGCCAGCCTCGACTACTCTGGGGAACACTCTGTAACACCTGTGGCACAACGGGGGTGAGTTGCCAACTCGTGAATAGTAAATAACATATGCAGGTAATCGCAAGAATGTACGTACAGCATGAATCTAATATATGACAATTGCAGCAATAACAGGTCATGAGTACGAAATAATGGAAAGTACACTAACAAGTAACACCAATATATAAAGCAATAATGATATGACAACAGTATGCAATAATCATGCACTGGGGATATGAGAAAATAAATGTGCAACACTCATGAAAGGTACACTCATAGGTACTCCTAATACATGGAACAGTGCACAAGTATATATAAAGATGAGGTATGGAGTGAAATATGTCATTTCCACGGAATCCTGACATCGTGGTAGGATCACAATCCAGCAAGACAAATCAAAATCCCAATTCCTCAAATCAGCCCCCAAATTGGCTCTCATATCATCTAAGTGTCACATCGCCTCAACTGCACAATATCAAGTATATCTCGCATATGTATCGAATGTACAACATCAAGTAGATCTCACCTATCTAGTATGTACAATATCAGGTATATCTCACATATATCAAATGTACAACATCAAGTGGATCTCACATATCTCGTATGTACAATATCAGCATATCTCACATATATCAAATATACAACAGCAAGTGGATCTCACATATCTCGTATGTACAATATCAGTATATCTCACATATATCAAATGTACAACAGCAAGTGGATCTCACATATCTCGTATGTACAATATCAGTATATCTCACATATATCAAATGTACAACAGCAAGTGGATCTCACATATCTCGTATGTACAATATCAGTATCCAATCCCAATGAATCTCTTAAGTCCCAAATCAAATCTCCAGCACAGTTCTAACATCCTAATATAATGTCATAAATAAATATGATGAGGGCAATACACATATATTAGCGTCCCATTCCACTAATATTGGTGTAAGGGTATATATAACAGCGATTCAATCCCCTGTTATATATACAAAAGAGTAATTGGAAATATCATGAAACTAATGTGCCAAGCATCGACACAGAAATGCTGATCCATCAGGTGCTGTCTCCATGACTGGCCCCCTGATAGGTACGTATCATATGCTATCCCGAAAGCTCGAGTGCCTAGCTCTGACCCTCGCCTCTCGACGTATCCATACGTACATGACTCCCGTCGGTATCCACTCGATAGCCGATGAGTCAATGGTCCTGTCACCGGAAAGTATGGTTCCCCTAAGCCTCATCGCCTAGCACCGCGATGTCGACTCACACAGCGACAACGTTCTTGCTTCAGGGTACCTCCGGGCCCCACCATGTACCCATACACGGATCCCTCCTTTCCTCGCGTAGGGTATATATATCAGCACCGATAAATCTCATGGTGGCTGCTAAAATATCATATCAAGGAAACCGGGTTTTTCAATGTATGCATAATTTCATGAACTACCACGGTCCCAAATCCAGAAAACATCATGAAAAATCCATATAACAATGCGATAATCCATGAATAAAGTATACGCAACATAAAAACTGTAATGAAAGCGTATAAAAGAAAAGCATAGCATTCACCAGATATAAATGAACACATGAATGGTATAGCAGAAATATAGGTATCTACCTATATGATGATGTGATATACCTATCAGGTATAAGTAAAGTATAAAATGCAAGTACACATGTAGCTATGTCCTTAGGTGTGTATGTACCTATCACTAATGGTACAATACCCTATAGGTAAATAGATAACTGTATGTCAATGTGATATGAAATATGAATCAATGTCACAATGTCCCTAACCAAGCAATATAACATCTATAAGTGGTTATGTGTGTGACATGGTAATTATTGACGGTGTGTGTAGCATACAAACAGTGCTAGTGCAACATAAATCGTCAATAATATGTGCAGTGTCCTACTACTACTAGTCCAGGCACACTACAATCTAACTAATAGGGTAAATGCGCAATTCTAAACATGACATAGAATATGCGACAATGTAAATATTTCTAGCCCAGACGCATAACGCCATGCGGGCGATTCCCCTGTAGATGTTAAATCTACTCACCAACGCTCCAAGCTAGGTGAAGTCTACCACCAGTATCCCCTTGTCGTAGCGTCCGAAGTCCCCGCTTGCGAACCTAAAATTTCACAAACACATCACATAAGCATATATTCTATATCGACGAAAAGACATCGAAACGCAAGAATAACGCCCTGAAAAAATACACTGCGCGCTTAGCGCATCTATCGCGCACGATACCGGCCAAAACCCTAATTGGGGTCGCTAAACTACAAAACACCAATTCTGGACCCCGATCGTCCCGATCGCGCAACACAACACAAAAATTACGAGGACTACACTGGATATAACCTCGCAACAACCAAAAGAACCCTACGTCGGAAAAACCCCGAAATCTAGTAAGCAACCTATCGCAATATATCGCACTAGATTCAAGATAACACAAATCTAATAATTACAAATACCTTAAAATAGCTTAACTAAGCTATCTAAACCAATCCTATATTTTAAAACTTGCTTAATTAAGTTTTAGCAAAAATCTAGTAAGCAATTTTGCTTAATTAAACAAAATGCTTATTAGCAAAAATTAATATTTTCTACTAGGTTAAGCTTTTCCAATTCACAAATTAACACTTAAATTAAATATTAAACACTTAAATTAAGGTTTAACCTTAACTTGAATTTCTAAAACCATTTCTAGAATTTTGAAACATGAAATTTAAAGCTTAAACTAATATCTAATTAAACTAGCATAAACTATTAAGCAACTAAAAAAAGATTAGAGTTAAGGTTTTATACCTTAAAGAACACCACTTGAATCAAGGATAAAACAAAACATTATCCTCCAAAATCCTCACTAGAATGAAGATCCAAGCAACTTTTGTGAAGAAGAATGAAGCTTTTGGAATTTATTTGAATTTCTATGAATTTATTTGGATTATTCATGATTATTTTGAAGAAAAATGAGAAGAAATGAGATGATAATGATCATGGACAGCAAGAGGAAGGATGTGGCCGGCCAAATGATGAAGGATATGATTTTTGGTGAATTATAGAATTTTTTAGAAGAAAAAGGTGGATAATAAAACAAAGCTTATGTTCACACTACTTTTCTTTTTCTTTATCTTTAAAAATTTAAATTCTTTGACCAAAAAAATCAAGATATTTAAAAAGAAGGTTCTAAAATAATTATGGTGATAATTTCCAAGAATTTTTTATTTAGAAGAAAATTTCTCGATTTACGTGCATATTTTACCGGCTAAAATAATATTTTATTCGGGAAAAAATCTATCTGAACCAAAACCTCCCAAATACTCCCAAAGTTCGCGCACAAGCTTTATTTTGGCCAAATTAGGTGTCGGTAAGCTTATACGGTCGTTTGATCGAAATCGGGTTAAAACGGGAAAAACCGACACTTTTGCCCTAAAACGGGAAAATTCGCAAAAAGATTTCTGAAACGTTACACATAGAGCCCTGAATTGAACGACATGTTGATGGGGATTGCTTGTCCCCTTGTACACGTGGAACTTAGGAATTGTGTATCCTGGAGGGTACTTAATTTGATCGTACCAGCTGGGATATGGTCGCCCCGTTCTGACGACTTGGCCAACAGCTTCGTTCGCTTGATGAGCTCGTATCTGTTGACCTATATAATCATCAAGCATGGCTTTCGAGATTGTTTCCTCCTTGGTGGCTGAAAAGGTCGGAAGAGGGTTTGATGTCTCCCCTCTGTCGTCCTCAACGATTATTGAAGGGTCTTCAGCTGGAGGATCTGGCTGTATCATCATCCCGACCACATCTTGGAACAAGAGAGCCATTTGTTTTATTTTGGCCGCTTGTTCTGCGGTCTCTTTGTCTTTCTTCTTGAGCATTCTTCGGAGGAACTCGGCATCGGTTTTCTGCTCCTGGCTTTGATCCGACGATTCTTCCGGACTTTCCTTCTACCCAGTGAGCGCGGCCATCTTTGTCATCATCTCCTGGAGTTTCTGTTGTTGCTCCTGAGCCTTTGTTATGGACCGCGTAAGTGGTCGATGACCCGTAGAAGTACGGCTTTCCTCTTTTCTGGAAGCCATGTAGACAGTGTGTACTACCATGCCCCTAGACTTGGGGCGTTTAGGTTCAGTGCCCTTGAGATTCTTCGCAGACACGGGGATCCTCTCCAGCTTTCTCCTTTATGGGCGGTCGAAGTTGAGGGGGCCGTTGCAGCGGGCACCCATATAGACGATGCCTTTTGTAGTACGATGGGGTGGTCCTTCTCTCGCCAAACCTTCATTTTCTTCGGTCGGCAGGAGTAGTCTTGGTTAATTATAGAGTCTTGGACTCTTCTCCATACCCTCTGGATTTTGGAGGATAGCCGCTGAGGGGTCTGTTCTGGCTTTGTCTTTGTAAAGTTCTCTACAGGTGGAGGGGATCTTTTTAGCACGGATGTCAGAGAGTTCTTGCGCATCCTCTTGAGTGGTTCAAAGTTGTTCCCAGTTGGAACAGCAGCGTCGATTTCCACCATCGGAGCTGGTGGAGTCAATCCAGAAGGGGAGCTGCCCCCAGCTTTCCTCACTCGGCGCTAGCGGCGATGTCGATCATGTCTTGCAGATGGGACTGGCTCGGTTACGGGGGTAGCTCCATCATTCCCCCTATTCGGGTGAAGGGTTGCCGTTGGTGCCAACCTATCGAAGACTGACGTCCGTTGAGAAGAAACGTCCAGCCTGTCGAAGACTGACTTTTGGGTAAGGGAAGAATTTTCGGCGACTCCACCTGCGGCGAGAGTTGGAACGGCCAGTCTTACGAAGACCGATCTCTTAGCAGTAGAAGCCCCTATGATGACTTCGTTTACCGGAGCTAGAATGGCTATCCTCTTCGGGATAGCTCCTTCGGGTATTGCAGGCTTCTTCACGGGCCCACTTGAGCTTTGGCCTAGTCTGTTAAAGACCGAGACGTTGGATTTGGACGACCCGTTGAGAGGGGCCGTGGTAGTGGTAAGCCGATCAAAGACCGACTTCTTCGGAGCTTCCTATGATGGCACTGGGGCGTTGAAGCTCATTGGTGGGAACATGGTCCCGAAGAACAATCCCGTGGTGGCCTGTGTCACCTGTTCCACCGGCATTGCGAAGATGGAAACCTCTTGGGGCCCATAGGTCACTCCTCTGGCGAGGACGGAGCGGGAGTTATTGTCGCAGTTGGTGCAGTTGGAAGCCATTGACGCCATCTTCTCTTCTACATAGAGCAAGACACCAAATCTTAGTACCTCGAATCCAAGGGAAACCATATTAAACCGCGATTCATTCGCGAACACGACACACGAAGTGTGGAGTGGAAAGAGGAAAATGTCCCACCGGGCGTGCCAGAACCTGTTCTCCATTGAAAGCCAGGAAGACAAAATGTCTTGCCTAAATTTGGGGGCAGATGCTATTTGGTTTTATCCGTCCACCTCTCCGAAGATGCCAAGTTGATTTATGGCACCATGTATTGGAAGTTTAGACGGATGCGGCCGTTGTAGCAGACTTCGTCAGATTCCCCTCGTTGTGAGGGGTTTTTGATTGTGGGGACGCTCATCCCTGCAGGTGCAAGCCCCTGCAGTTAATTACGCTACCGCATCGCGATAACAACTTTCTTCTTCTCCAGAAGGTCACTTCGTGTCGTGTGTGTTTGTTTTGTTTTTTGTTGCCCGTGGATTGTATACGGAGACTAATTTATGTTGTCGCCCTTAGGGCATGGATTAGTCCAAATCCGTATTTTCTTAGATTTAGGTTTGGATTTGTTTTAAGGATCATTAACTTCATTTGAGATTAAGATCAACTTAAATGCTTGTTAAGGATACGTTAGTCTAATTTTAGACTAAGATCTACTTAACAAGATTTTGGGATCATTTAGATCCAACGAAAGAGTATTTGGACTCTATCGTTTTAGTTTAAGGACGTTGCGGTCCATTGGGTTTAAGGACATCATAGTCCATGAGTTTAAGGACCTCATAGTCTGGAAGGTTTAAAGACGTCATAGTCTGCGAGGTTTAAAGACGTCATAGTCTGCGAGGTTTAAAGACGTCATAGTCTGTATGGTTTAAAGACATCATAGTCTGTACGGTTTTGGTTTAACCATTTAGGGATGCACCAAAAGTTATTGGTTATTGGGACCCCCATCTCTCTGAAGAGGTTGAAGAATTACAATGACATGTATCAGAGGTATGAAGAGATGTACCCTTGAACCAATGTTGGTTGGGAGATTTATAGTCAGATTTGGGACTAAGACCAATTGAAAAGATTGTGAGTACATGGGCTCAGTTAATTTGAATTAGGGACTTGTGGCCAACTTGGGCTCAGTCCACTCAGTTCTGAATAAAGTGTTTGAACACTTGTTTGGACTCATTCCACTTATTTTGAATAAAATGTTGAACATTTGTTTGGGCTCAGCCCCTTTTTTATTCAATAATGTCGAGCATTGATTTGGGTTCTGACACCCCTTTTTCTTTTTGTCTTTTATTGAGTGTTGAACACTTTTTATGGCGTTGGGCCTTATTTAAAGAGCGCTTTGTAATTCCTTAGCGTCCATGTGATGAGCACGTGGAGCGCCTGGTGCTGAGCGCCAGACTAGGAGCGCTATGACGCTTCTTAGAAAAGGGCGCTCACGTAAGGAGCACGTGGAGCGCTTGGCACTAAGCGCCAGACTTGGAGCTGTTAGTTATATGTATGCCCTATAGGCCATTACTGTACATACGATGTATATTGTAGTGGGTGCTTGGACATATATAGGGAGGACTTTCTTGCTCGACATGATAGTATGCTATCTGGTTACTCTTTATCTTAACATGTACTCTGATTGTCTCTATGTCACATGTTGATAAAGCCCTTAGGATGAGTACTTGACTACCAGGACTATGATGCAGATCATACTAGTGGGGACAGTGTAGTCGCCAAGTACATCCTTCAAATGTTCCTAGTCGTAGGAGTACCGAGACAGGGCATCGATACTCCAGAGTAGACTAGCGTATGCGCTTCTTGACCCAAATGATGGGCGATGGATGATCCCATATCCATTGGTGTTTGACATCAGAGAAGGTATACAGGTGCTCAGTGGAGACTGGGTACACTGGACGGACTCGCCGAGAACTCCCAGATAGTATTATACCTCACGTCAGATGGCAGTTCTCTGGTGACACTGGTACAGGTTAGTCTGTAAACCCGAGATCGGCATAGAGTCTTGTGTGATTCCAACCGTGCTTTGATTTCCATCATACCACGTCCAAGAGGGCATGCAAAAAGGTGGCTTTTGGGTACAGTCCCGAATCACATGGAGGCAATGAGCGATAGGAGGGGTTTCGTCTCTCCCGGTATAGGGAGTTGATGTTGCGCTGTGTTCGATTGGCTATAACTGGAAATCCCTGGCCAGGGTTGCTGAGATTTACTGGTAAGTGTTATCAGTAGTTTCTCGAACTGTTATGGACCTCATATCGACACGACTTATCAAGCTACTGGGATCTGACGTTTACCACCCCTAGGTGAGATATGCGACATATCAGACGAAGAGACCGGACTGTACGGGAGTGTTACTGAATGGATTCGCAGGAGAATGTACAGGCTTGCTTGTTGATCTTCTGATCGCTCAATACCTGGGTGGCTGTTACGTTTAGCTGACCGCTTGCAGCTTGTGGGTGTTTGATATGATCATCACCTACTGCTGGCGTATTGACGATTCTTTAGAGTCCTACACAGAGGTTTCCAGGCTCACGCAAAACGGAGTAGGAGCACATATGTGATATGTGCGGGACCGAGAATAATACGTGTATGCGATACCGTATTAGATTCTCGCGATATGTGATATCGGCCGGGTATATGTGATATTGCCGAGTCATCGGATCAAGTGTTGATTCGATGAACTGATACAGATTATATTAGTCGGTTATTTATGAAATAGCCGGATTATCGGATCAAGTGTTGATTCGATGATTTAATGTATAGTTATATATTTGATATATTATATTACATTAACTAATATTAGCTCACTTGAAGATTCTTTTTCTCACTTGGATAATACATTGATATATATGTGATATATGTTAATTGTATTATTTTATTTTGTTACAATAAATATTGTATATGTGATATATAATATTGTAACATGTTAGGGTTAAAAATGCAACATGCTTTGTGGAGTTTAAATAGGGTTAGGGTTTGGATTAGGGTTAATCTTGGATGAAGCTTTCAAGAAGCTTCTTGAAGCTTTGACTTTGACTATGATATTTTGTAGATATTTCTTAACCAAACCCATACCCTTTACCATAGTTAATTCTCTACATGGGTTAAGTCTTCATTATTAACCCATGGTTGCATTTCTAACCTCACCTTTGATTTCATTATTCATCACAAAAGATATTCTTCTTCTTCTTCCTTCTTTTTCTGATGAAAAAGCTTTCTAGCTTTTTCATAAGTGATGAAAATGAGTGAGATAAAGAAAACAAATGAGAGATAAATTCCTACTTCATAATCCTCATCTATTCTAGCCACTTAGATTAAGGTGTTTGCTTTGCTAATACTTGATTAGTAAAGCAAGAGCTTGGGCTTGAGTTTCTTCAAGGTAGATCATCTTTGTTGTTGAAGATTGGAAGCAAGCTTGCATCTTTCTCTTCATGGAGCCTCTCTTGAGTCCTGGTACTCGATGATCGCAGCGAAGGGACCTCAACACGGAGCTTTATAATTGAAGGAACGGACTACAAAGGTTGTAATCCCTAACTCTTAGATGTAAAGTTGTTTACATGCTTGTTTATCCTAATACTCTAGTTAAGATCTTGGTTAGGGTTTGTTTAGCACCCTAAAAACTTTAAAGTAGCATGATTGATGCTTGCCAAAACCTTCACAAGGTGCTAAGCTAACCCTACAGTGGTATCAGAGCCAAGCTCGAGCTTTAGGCGAAGTCTTGACGAAGTTTTAAGTCCGATCGAACCCCGAAATGTCGCATTAGACCCCCTCTCTGGAAATTTTTTAAAATGTTGATTTTTTCTATATTAAAAAAACTCAGAAAATTAAGCAGAGAATTATAAGAATTATTGTGAAGTACGGATCCATGACTCCTTCAGGAGACCGCGGAACCGCGGCCAAACCATGCGTTTGGCAGCGGTTCCGCGGCCAACTTAGGGTTTCTGGGGATAATACTTCAGGGTATGATTCTTGGGTACTTTTGCATGTTTTGGGGAATTTTTAATTCTACTCAAGTGTTGAGTTTTCTGGAGATCTTTTGTATTCGTTGATTCGATCGAAAAAATTTAACTTCGTTTAAGTTTTCCGGGTAATTTAGAACGTGTTAAAAAGTTCGAACGGATATCAATAACTCACTTTTTCCCCTGCCGGAAAATTTCCAGGTGTTGGATTTTTTCTTTAGTTAAAGAACATTCACAGTCGTGCAAGTAACGCGGTGGACCCTCTAGAAGAGCTCAAACCTTAACTCGATTATGTGACCGTCTGAACCGCCTCTAAACCTTAGGGTTTGGGGCAGTACGACGTTGCCACATGTGAGGCGTTGGTTTGACCCTTCTACAGCTGGACCATTGGTACTGTGGAATGTGATGGATGCATTTAAACTAAGTTCAAGTGTTGAGAAAAAAGAGAAATTTTGGGTGTTTGTTTATTCGATTGGAAGGTTTAACATTGTCTATTTATCTGGAATGTGATACAATATTTGGAATCCACAAGTAGTTATGAGATAACTAATTTGAATGTTGTAAATCTAGCAGTTTAGTCTCATTTGATCGGTTGCCACGGGATTTTGATGTGATCAAAAGTCTGTCGCAATCACGTAGCATACGCGGATACTCGCCGGGCAAACTTAATAGATAGCCACGCCCCATAGCCCCAACCAAGTGACTATAGGAGAACCCCGTCGCCAAAAGCATCCGTTCGGGTGCTCGCAGCAATGGTGTTTTGCCTTAGTGCACTTCGTCGACGGAGTCGGGGGTGCGGCCGTCTACTAAAGTTTTCGACGAGCATTCGATCAGGATATCGGGAATCTTGTTGAATTGCCCGACTTGATATTGAAAAGTGTTCTCGATATTGAGACTAAAATGCGGGGTTTATAATTGTTAGGCATGAGATGTCTAAGGAATTCATTTGGTTAGGCATGAGATGTCTAAGGAGGTTGCGGATTCCAACTATTGTAGTTTTACACTTTCTTTTCTGCGACCGTAAGTGTAATATGTGGTGTATCGTCGGTTTCGTTACTATACATCAACGACAATTGGGATACGCATATTTACTTACGTTGATGATATGTGATATTATGTGTTGCTCTGATATGTTATATTGGATCGCCGCATTTTGAATAGCCGGGGTTTTTATGTGAGATGAGAGGTTTTTATTTTCATTCATGTAAAATTCATTGTATGTAATATTCTTTTAGTGGGGCACTTCCGGGTTGAGGATGATGTCACCATTGTATATTATTTATTTTTCCGCATTAGGTAGACCTAAGGCGGGGAACACAAGTAACCGGGTTCTAGGGTCCAGTGGGAGACCATCTCGAGGAGTCGAGACCGGGTCTCCTAACCCTAGAATTGGCAGCGTTGCTTGCCTCTCTCGTAGGGGTCTAGAGATGTGGGTTTGGCTATTCATCGCGACCGTGGAATCCGTGTTTTATACAAGCTCGTATTAAAACACGGACCTCCTAGTATATCCAATATTTCATATATGTTCTTCTGCTGCAATGTTCTGTGATGAGATCATATTACTGTCTGAGACGAATGTTTATATTATATATATGAGATATATGTTATATTGCTGATTTCGTTTCAAATGTGATGCTTGTGAAGCATAATAAAATGGGACTTCATTAATGAGATTAATGAAACTAAAAGAAACCTAAAGATGTTGTAGAAACTTGTCTCAAAAACAGGTAGCTCTAGTTCTTACTTTGCATAGCGGTATTCCTTGTAGAATATCCAACACCTTATTCGATAAGGAAAGAGCCGAGATCCCTTCACCGGGAGTGACCTCTTTAGCGAAACTAGCAGATCCTACAAACTCGGTTTGTCTTTTGATTGTTTTTATAGTTTTTGCTTTGCATAGTGATATTTGTGAAATATCCTGCACCTTATTCGATAAGGAAAGAGCCGAAATCCCTTCATCGGGAGTGACCTCTTTAGCTAAACTAAAAAAGGCCTAAAAAACATTCCATTCAAAATTACTCGATTCTACAACGATATCAAGTTCATTACGCAAAGGGTTTTCTTAAAAACCTGCCGTAACCCTTCGTCATTTTTAGGAAATAGAGTACTTAGTATTCGTGCTGCGTTTGTTGACCATAGTTAAGGCGCAGTGTACGGTAGCTGAGTGATGTTTTCCTATATAACATATGATGTGATTAATTAGGACAGTCATATGACTTTGTTGACCATAGTTAAGGGTCATGTGGGTGGGTCTAATTAATCAAGAAATGACGGGTAGAACTTGACTAGTGCTTATGATTTGTTGACCATAGTTAAGGTCATAAGTCACTAGGGGTAAAATATTATTGGGAATTTCAAGTGTTGAAATTTGCAATGAGCTTGCATACCTCCTATGAGATAGTTGGATCCCGATACCCGCTGCGAGTAAGAGTTACTCCTGGGAGAGTTTTACACATTACAATTAGCCGATCAAGTAGGTGTCTAGAAAGGTGTTAACGAGGTTACGCCCCTGGGAAAATGAGGTTTACTTTAATTAGGTCTGTGCGAAAGCATGGGGAACCTCCCTCAAAGTACTGGCGCTGGCCTGGCTGAAAGATTGGCGAACTTGTAGGGTGTAATTAATCCCAGCTAGTCTTTCCTTTTAGGGTTTGAAGGAAGATTTGACTAAAACAATGGGAGACATCCTGATTAGATATATTAATAACCAATCTAATCTTGCAAGAGCATACGCTGAGTGTTTTCTTCTATCTCTCTCCAGGTAGCGACCATGTCACGCCTTAAATCAAGATAATAATATGGATGTATTGACCGAACCTTCTTGTTATACTGCGCTAAGGAACATTAGTCCCGCTCTAATTTATAATTGTTATAAGACAGAGCAGGAAATAGGGGATTACCAGAATTCCCAAACGAAGAAAGTGCATGCTGATGCATCTTCTTCGGGTGTGTTCATTACCGAGAACTGTTTCTCAGTATCCTTTACATCCTGGGTATGAGATACCGGATCAGGATCCCGCAAATGTAATTTGTTACATGGGCTATAGAGAGGTAGAGAACTGAGAACGGGTGATAAGTTTCAAGAGTTGGAAATGATGCAAGTGTTGCAGCCAAGACTGTTGGCAGTTATCACCCTGTATTACCAGAATACATTGATTCTGAACGAATGTTATCAGATACCGAACCAGATATACAACATCATATCAGTCTCTTTATTAGTAAAGAAGGATATAATTTTTTATTGTTGGATAATGTTTTGAACATTTCCTATATCAAGTGTTGATCGGTTCAGGCACGTTATCTAAAAGCATAGACGTTCTAAATCAAACCACAGTTCTTGACGTACAGAATACACACAAGAGGAAGAGTTCAGAAATGAACGAATCCTTCTTGAGGCATTGTAGATTAGGTCATATCAATGCGACCCGACTAGCTGAAGTTACATAAAGATGCATATTTAAATTAGTTTGGATTTACATCTTGTAAAACTTGCCAGTCATGTCACAAAGATAAGATGACCACAGCTCCGTTTATTGGAAACAGAGAAAGAGTTAGTGAACTCTAGGGATTGATACATGATGATGTATGATAGTCCCATGTCTACATATGCCAGGAAAGGTTCTTTTTACTTCGTTATATTCACTGATGATCTCTCAAGATTCAGACATTTGTTCCTGTTAAAACACAAGTCCAAAACTTTTGAGATAATCACAGAATATAAGTTAGAAGTAGATAACCAAAAATGAGTATAAGTATTATGTCCTTTGATGTGATCAAGGAGGAGAATACTTGAGCACGGAATTCCTGGACAATTCTAAAGGAGAATAAGATTCTCTCTCAGCATTACTCCTCCGAATACATCACAGCACGTCGGTGTATCGGGGCGGAGCAATCGCACCCTATGTGATATGGTGTGCTCTATGATGAGTACTACTGAGTTGCCTATTTTCTTTTGGGGTTATGCACTTGAGAAGTTGCATACCTATTGAATAGGGTTCCTACCAAATCAGATGCCTACCACTCCATATGTGAGATGGTATGGGAAGAGCCCATCACTTAAGGAAGTTAAGATTTGGGGTTGTCCGGCCTATGTCTAAAAGCAAAATCCGGACATGCTCGAGGCAAAGAAAGTTCTGTGGAAGTTTGTTGGATATCCTAAGCATTTGCAAGGGAATATCTTCTACTAAACTGAGGAACAAAAGATGTTTTGTTTTCTCAGCATGCCACCTTTTTGAAAAAGGGAATTTCTTATGAAGAAATTAGTGGTCATGAGGTAGAACTGGAAGGAGTTCCAGCTACAAATTGCAGCTGATGATTTGGTAGAACCGGAGGATTCAATAGTTTCCAAAGAACCTCAGCCTTTCCGCCGATCTGGTAGGGTTCCCCATCCACCTGAGAGATACTTCAGTTTCTCTATGATAGTGGGAGAGAGGATTGCATCATGAGATGATGACCCAACTAGTTTCGAGCAGGCCATGAGGAGTGGGGCCTCTGTGAGAATGGCTGGATGCTTAGCGATCTGAGATGGAATCCTTATACACTAAAAAAAGGTATGGACTTTAGTTGCTTTATCTGAAGGGTTAAATCCCCACCAGGAGCAAGTATATCTTGAGAAGATTACTTGGTGTACATGGAAAAGTTGAGACTTTCAAAGATATGCTTAAGTTTATCCAGATCCTACTTGCCACGGCTACATACCATGACTACAATATCTGGCGGTTGGGTGTCATGACTGCTTTTCTAAATGATGATTTAGAAGAGAGCGTCTATAAGTACACAGCCAGAGGGCTTCATAGACAGTGGGAGCAGCGGAAACGTGAGCATGATGTTTTATGGGATAAATCAGGCATCGCGGAGTTGGAATGTCTGTTTTGATGTAGTAGTCAAAATGGTAGATGAACCTTGTATATACAAAAAGGTAGTAGGGAGTATGGTGGTGATCCTTGTATAGTACGTGGATGACATACTCTTGATAGGGAAGGAGTTTCCTATGCTACGCTCGGTCAATCTCCTCTTATCACAAAGATTCTCCATATAGGATTAAGGTGATACCTCCTAAATCCTGGATTATGGATCTATGAGATAGATCTAATTGGATGTTAGGATTCTCACTAGTTGTAGTGAGATGGTATCAATCGACCCTGGGGAGAATCACTGGAAAGGTTCCACGGTGATAAGGACGACTGAATGTCAGTCGCAGGCATTGTCTTTACCCTCAATGGAGGGATGATATGTTGGAAGAGTTCCAAGATAGATACCGTGACTTACTAGACGATTAGAGGCAAGATACATCGTTACCAATGATGCTACCAAAGTGGCAGTATAGATATATATGAGTTCATGAGATAAACTTCGTTCCTGCCATTATGTGACAATGGAGTTGTGGCTTATGCCTAGGAACCCCCGTCCCATCAGAGATCCAGACATATTCCTAGGCAGTATCGCCTGATCATGGAGATGGTTGATCTCCAGGAAGATCGAGGTTAGGAGAGTAGATACAGAGGAAAACAACGTGAATCCACTCACAAAGGCCTATTTCCCAGTAGAGACTTTTATGGGATGGTTGAGTATGAGATACTTCAACCACAGCTGATTGTTGGGTATGCGATACCGCAACAGATGGCCCTAGTGCAAGTGGGAGATTGTTAGTTATATGTATGCCCTAGAGGCCATTACTGTACATAAGATGTATATTGTAGTGGATGCTTGGACATATATAGGGAGGACTTTCTTGCTCGACATGATAGTATGCTATCTGGTTACTCTTTATCTTAACATGTACTCTGATTGTCTCTATGTCACATGTTGATAAAGCCCTTAGGATGAGTACTTGACTATCAGGACTATGATGAAGATCATACTAGTGGGGACAGTGTAGTCGCCAAGTACATCCATCAAATGTTCCTAGTCGTAGGAGTACCGAGACAAGGCATCGATACTCCAGAGTAGACTAGCGTATGCGCTTCTTGACCCATATGATGGGCGATGGATGATCCCATATCCATTGGTGTTTGACATCAGAGAAGGTATACGGGTGCTCAGTGGAGATTGGATACACTGGACGGACTTGCCGAAAACTCCCAGATGGTATTATACCTCACGTCAGATGGCAGTTCTCTGGTGACACTGGTACAGGTTAGTCTGTAGACCCGAGATCTGCATAGAGTCTTGTGTGATTCCCACTGTGCTTTGATTTCCATCATACCACGTCTAAGAGGGCGTGCAAAAAGGTTGCTTTTGGGTACAGTCCCGAATCACATGGAGGCATTGAGCGATAGGAGGGGTTTCGTCTCTCCCGGTATAGGGAGTTGATGGTGCGCTGTGTTCGATTAGCTATAACTGGAAATCCTTGGCCAGGGTTGCTGAGATTTACTGGTAAGTGTTATCAGTAGTTTCTCGAACTGTTATGGACCTCATATCAACATGACTTATCAAGCTACTGGGGTCTGACGTTTACCACTCCTAGGCGAGATATGCGACATATCAGACGAAGAGACCGGACTGTACGGGAGTGTTACTGAATGGAATCACAGGAGAATGTACAGGCTTGCTTATTGATCTTCTGATCGCTCAATACCTGGGTGGCTGTTACGTTTGTTGACCGCTTGCAGCTTGTGGGTGTTTGATATGATCATCACCTACTGCCGGCGTATTGACGATTCTTTAGAGTCCTACACAGAGGTTTCCTGGCTCAGGCAAAACAGTGTAGGAGCACATATGTGATATGTGCGGGACCGAGAATAATACGTGCATGCGATACCGTATTAGATTCTCGCGATATGTGATATCGGCCGGGTATATGTGATATAGCCGGGTCATCGGATCAAGTGTTGATTCGATGAACTGATACAGATTATATTAGTCGGTTATTTATGAAATAGCCGGATTATCGGATCAAGTGTTGATTCGATGATTTAATGTATAATTATATATTTGATATATTATATTACATTAACTAATATTAGCTCACTTAAAGATTCTTTTTCTCACTTGGATAATACATTGATATATATGTGATATATGTTAATTGTATTATTTTATTTTGTTACAATAAATATTGTATATGTGATATATAATATTGTAACATGTTAGGGTTAAAAATGCAACATGCTTTGTGGAGTTTAAATATGGTTAGGGTTTGGATTAGGGTTAATCTTGGATGAAGCTTTCAAGAAGCTTCTTAAAGCTTTGACTTTGACTATGATATTTTGTAAAGATATTTTGTAGATATTTCTTAACCAAACCCAAACCCTTTACCATAGTTAATTCTCTACATGAGTTAAGTCTTCATTATTAACCCATGGTTACATTTCTAACCTCACCTTTGATTTCATTATTCATCACAAAAGATATTCTTCTTCTTCTTCCTTCTTTTTTTGATGAAAAAGCTTTCTAGCTTTTTCATAAGTGATGAAAATGAGTGAGATAAAGAAAACAAATGAGAGCTAAATTCCTACTTCATCATCTTCGTCTATTCTAGCCACTTAGATTAGGGTGTTTGCCTTGCTAATACTTGATTAGTAAAGCAAGAGATTGGGCTTGAGTTCTTCAAGGTAGATCATATTTGTTGTTGAAGATTGGAAGCAAGCTTGCATCTTTCTCTTCATGGAGCCTCTCTTGAGTCCGGGTACTCGATGATCGCAGCGAAGGGACCTCAACACGGAGCTTTAGAAGTGAAGGAATGGACTACAAAGGTTGTAATCCCTAACACTTAGATGTAAAGTTTTTTACATACTTGTTTATCCTAATACTCTAGTTAAGATCTTGGTTAGGGTTTGTTTAGCACCCCAAAATTTTTAAAGTAGCATGATTGATGCTTGTCAAAACCTTCACAAGGTGCTAAGCTAACCCTACAGGAGCTCTTAGCGCTGAGCGCCAGACTTGGAGCGCTACAGCGCTTCTTATATAAGGGCGCCCACGTAAGGAGAACGTAGAGGGCTTGACGCTGAGCGCCAGACTTGGAGCGCTAAGGCGCTTCTTTGGCAACTCTGATCAATTCTGTGCTCTGAGAATTAAATTCTCGGTTGATAAGAGACTTTGTCTCATGGATCTAAGAACTGAGTTCTTCTTTTATGAGGAAATGCTATGATCTCTTTGTTTTTTGTGAATGACTTTGTTTTATAGATCTGTGATCTAGAAAAGAACTAAGTTCTTATGATGTGAGAGTTAAACTCTCAAATATGGAGGAGATGTTATGATCTCTTTTCTTTTTTCTTACCTTGAAGAAGGTTCTTCTTCTTAGAGCTTGCTCTTCTCTTTTTCTTTTTTGAGAACTTGAAACTTTTAGGGGGATTCCTCTGTACAAGACTTGAAGTCTTGGGTCCTTTATATAAGGGAGGCTGATTTGTTGATCAGTTGAGGAAATCTTTCATTGAGAGATCTCTGATTAATTTGAGGAATGTTTACCACCATTGGATCTTTGATCTAAGAGCTTCTGTTTCATAGAAGATAGTTTTCTTGTAATTAACAAGATTGGAAAAATATTTTCCCATACAGAATTTATTCTATATTTGGGTGATTTTTAATCCCCACTGGATGTTTGATCCAACGGTGCTCTGATTTACAGAGCACAATCTCTTCTGTTTGGCAAGATTTTGAGGACTATTTCCTCAACAGAATTTTATTCTAGTAATTTGATGATTTATCATCTTCGTTGGATCTTTGATCTAAGTGTGGAGAACATTTAGTTCTAGCGGTGGCGCTCTCGTGCTTTGCACGTGAGGCGCTGCTTCAGAGTCTGTAGCGCTGGCGCTCTCGTGCTTTGCACATGAGCACTGCCTCAGAGTCTTTAGCGCTGGCGCTCTTAGCGCAGGCGCTCTCGTACTTTGCACGTGAGCGCTGCCTCAGAGTCTTTGACTCTTAGTGCTGGCGTTCTTGGCGCTAGTGCTCTCGTGCTTTGCACGTGAGCGCTGCTTCAGAGTCATTGAATCTTAGCGCTGGCGCTTGTTTCCCTCAATCAGAGCAAAGCTCTGTTTGAAATTTAAATTTCAAATTGAAGCAACGCTTCAGATGCAGCACCAAGTGCGCTGCACCTTAGGCAGCGTACCATGTGTGCGCTAGCGCTAGGTGCGTTGCGCTCTATGCAACGCGCCACGTGTCAAACACGAGTGCGCTAGCGCAGGGTGCGTTGCGCTTCGAGCAGCGCACCACGTGTAAGATACAGGTGCGCTAGCGCTCTAAGCAGCGCACCACGCGCAAAGCACGGGTGCGCTAGCGCTGGAATTAAGAAAACTCCCCACTGTTAAATCGAAGATCTAATAATAATGATAAATCATTAATCAATCAGAATTAAATTCTGTTATAGAAAGATTTTCCAATCTAGTTAAAAACAAGAAGATTGCCTTCTGTAAAATAGAAGCCCTAGGATCAAAGATCCAATGGTAGAGAAATATCCCCAAATCAATCAGAGAAAGATCTCTTTAACTGATTCAACAAATCAACTTGCCCTATAAAAAGGCCCCAAGACTTCAAGTCTTATATAGAGAAACCCCCCCTAAACTTTGAGAAACTCAAAGATAAAGAGCAAGCTCTTGCAAGAAGATTTTTCTTCAAGGTAAAAATGATGATGGTGAACACAAAGATGAAATCATCTCATAATTAAGAAAGAAGAATTCATTTCTTTAAACAGATCATAGATCTACAAGACAAAAAGTCTTTCACAGAGAGATCAAAAGATCTCATCATAAAATAAAAGAAGAAAATAATTCTTCTCACAGATCATGGATCTATAAAGGCAAAGCCTTTCATCAACATAAGAGATTGGAAATATCCCCTGCAAAAATAAGAACTGTTGTTCTTAGATCTTGAGACAAAGTCTCTTTTCAAAGAACATAAATTTGTTTTCCAGATCATAAAATTGATCAGATGCGCTCTGCGCTCTCGAACTGCGCTTTGCGCTCTTGAACTGCGCTTCTGCGCTCTCTGAACTGGCGCTCAGCGCCAAATGCGCCACGTGTCAATCACGTAAGCGCCAATTAACAACTTGCGCTTTGCGCTTCTGAAATAGCGCACTGCGCTCATGTGCTGGCTCTCAGCTCCAAGCGCACCACGTGTCACTCACGTGTGCGCCACTAAACTGAAAGCGCAATGCGCTCATGGATTAGCGTTCAGCGATCATAAACTGGCATCATGCGCTCATCATCTGGCGCCTAGCGCTGAGTGCGCCACATGTCCCTTACATGTGTGCTACTTGGCTGAGACGTACTGCGCTTTTTGATTGGCGCAAAGCGCCCAGCGCGCCACGTATTGCGCTGACAGAACATAAATTGTTCTCTAATAAGCCGGAGCTCTGATGAATGCTCAGCATTCCATACAAGACAAAAAACATTGTCAAGATATAATGCTTAACGTTGTTAAAAGGGTCAAGCCCAAATAAAGGCTCAACAGCCTAAAATAAAATGTTAAACATTTTAACCTTATTGGACTTAGCCCAATATTCGCCATAAGTCCTCAACCCGTATTAATTGAGCTCATCTGCTCATAAATATTTTAACAGATCTTAGCCCCAAATTGGACTACAGATCTTTCAACCAACTCACGTCGGTTCGAGGGTACATCTCTTTACTCCTCTGATATTTGTCGTTGTAATCCTTCAACATCTTCAGAGAGGTGACGGGTCCCGACAACCAAACATTCTACGGACTGTGGGGTCCTTTAAAACACATAGACTATGATGTCCTTAACCTTGACTATGAGGTCTTTAAACTCACGGACTATGATGTCCTTAACCTTAACTATGAGGTCTTTAAACTCATGAACTATGATGTCCTTAAGCTTGACTGTGAGGTCTTTAAACTCCCGGACTATGATGTCCTTAACCTTGAATGTGAGGTCTTTAAACTCACGGACTATGATGTCCTTAACCTTGACTGTGATGTCTTTAAACTCACGGACTATGATGTCCTTAACCTTGGACCGTAATGTCCTTAAAATAATCGACCGGAATGTCCCTAAACTAAACAATGGAGCCCAAATGCTCTTTTGTTGGATCTAAACTATCCCGTTAAGTTGATCTTAGTCTAAAATTAGACTAACGTATCCTTAACAAACGTTTAAGTTGATCTTAGTCCCAAATGAGACTAACGTATCCTTAAACCCAACCCCAAACCCAAATCTAAGAAGATACGGATTTGGACTAATCCACGCCCTACGGGCGACAACATAAATTAGTCTCCGTATACAATCCACGGGAAACAAAAACAAAACAAACACCCACGACACGAAGTGACTATCTGGAGAAGGAGAAAGTTGTTACCGCGATGCGGTAGCGTAATTAACTGCAGGGGCTTGCGCCTGCAGGGAAGAGCATCTCCACAATCAAAAACCCCTCAAATGAAGGGGAATCTGACGAAGTCTGCTATATCGGCCGCATCCGTTTAAACCTTCGATACATGGTTTCATAAATCAACTTGGCATCTTCGGAGAGGTGGACGGATAGCACCTATTAGCATCTGCCCCCAAATTCAAGAAAGACGTTTGTCTTCCCGGTTTTCCGCGGGGAACAGATTCTGGAACGCCCGGTGGGACCTTTTCCTCTTTCCACTCTACACTTCGTGTGTCGTGTTCGCGAACGAATCGCGGTTTGATATGGTTGCCCTTGGGTTCGAGGCACTAAAATTCGGTGTCTTGCTCTGTGCAGAAAACAGAAGATCAATGGCTTCAACCTGCACTAACTGCAACTGCAACTCTCGCTCCGTCCCGTCCAGAGGATTGACTTATGGGCCCCAAGCGGCCTCCATCTTCGCTATGCCGGTGGACCAGGTTACTCAGGCCACCACTGGATTGTTCTTCGGGACCATGCTCCCGCCAACGAGCTTCAGCGCTCCTGTACCAACACAAGAAGCTCAGAGGAAGTCGGTCTTTGATCGGCTTACAACTACTGCGGCCCCTCTCAACGGGTCGTCCAGCTCCAACGCCTCAGTCTTTGACAGACTAGGCCAAAGCTCAGTTGGGACCATGAAGAAGCCCGCGATACCGGAAAGGGTTATCCCAAAAAGGATAGCCATCCCTGCTCCCGAAGTCGTCAAGGCGGCTTCTCCTGCCAAAGAGTCGGTCTTCACAAGACTGACTATTTCTGCTCCTGTTCCAGGCGAAATCGTCAAGGTTGCTTCCCCTACTCGGAACTCTGCCTTTGATAGGTTGGATATTCCCTCTCAACGGACGTCTGTCTTCAATAGTCTGACAAGGACAACTTCTAACCAACACAGGGGGCATTAGGAAGTCACTCCTACAGCTGAGATAATCCCAACAGCTCGACTCGCTCGACGTTGCCACTGGCGCCGAGTAAGGAAGGCCGGGGGAAACTCCCCCTCTGGGCTAACTCCGCCAGCTCCCATGGTGGAAATTAATGCTACTGTTCCAACTAGGAACAGCTTTGAACCGCTTAGGATGGTTCGTAAGAACTCTCCGACTGCCGTGCTAAAGAGATCTCCTCCACCTATGGAGATTACCACAGAAAAGAAGCCGAAGCAGCCCCCTCAGCATCTGTCCTCCAAAATTTATAAAGTCTGGCGACAGGTCCAGGAATCGGTGATTGACCAGGACTACTCTTGCCGATCAAAGAGACTTAAAGCTCGAAAAGGAGAAAACCATCCTGTCAAGCCATAAAAGGCGACAGCCGTTTGGGTGCCCGCTGCAACGGCTCCCTCCATTTCAACTGCTCACAAGAGAAGGAGGCCAGAGAAAGCCACCGTGAATGAGGCAAGCCGCAAGGATGTCGAATCTAAACGCCCCAAGTCTGGGGGCATGATGGTGCATACTATTTATATGGCTTCCGGAAAAGAGGAAAGTCGTGCTTCTACGGGTCATCGACCGCTTACCCGATCGATAACGAAGGCTCAGGAACAACAGCAACAGAAACTTCAGGAGATGCTGACTGCAATATCCGCACTCACTGGGACAAAAGAAAACCCAAAGACCTCAGAGCTGCATCGGGAACAAGAAACTGATACCGAGTTCCTCCAAAGAATGCTCGAGAGGAAAGAAAAAGAGGCTGCGGAGCAGGCAGCCAATATAAAACGAAATTCTCTTTTGTTCCAAGACATGGCTGAGATGATGTTACAGCCAGAACCTCCAGCTGAAGACCCCCCGATCATCATTGAAGATGACAGAGGGGAGACATCGAACCCTCCTCCGGCTCTTTCAGCAGCCAAAGAGGAAACCATCTCCAAGGCCGCTCTGGATGACTACATTGCTCAGCAAATACGAGCTCATCAGGCGAATGAAGCGGCCGGCCAAATTATTAAAACTGGGTGACCATATCCAGGCTGGTATGATCAAATAATGTACCCGCCGGGATATACGATCCCTAAATTTCATGTATATAAAGGGACGGGGAATCCGCATCAGCGCGTCGCTCAATTCAGAGCCTTGTGCGGCAGCACCGGGGGTGATGATAAACTTCTGCTCCACCAGTTTGTTGGTAGCTTTTCGGAGACGGCATTCGAGTGGTATTCTGAACTTCCAAATGACTCTGTCAAGACATTTGCGGAGATGGAACTGCTGTTTACGCAGAGATTCACGAGCGCTAGCGAGCGTACCCCGATTACCGCATTAATTAACACCAGGGTGAAGCCAGGCGAAACTTGGGTACAATACGCAATACGGTGGCAAAATTTATGGTCAAAATGTGAGCAGCGCATCCAGGAAGCGCCGGCAGTGGGCATGTTCGTGGGCACTCTGGACCCTCAGGAAACTATTTCCCAATTCATGATGTTTTTCAAGCTGACCACGTTACAGACCTTGATTGACAAACTGGCCCAAATGGACCAGATGGGTCATTGACCGTCTCCTCCAAAGCCGAAGGCGCGGAATGAAAAGGGTAAAGGGAAGGCAATATTCGTTGCGAATACTCAACAGCAGCCCAGTGGCCCAAAACTAACGGATCAACTAGAAGAGAGACGACGATACTATAATGAGAAAATGAAGCGTCCTTATTCGTTCCCTCGGGACAGAATGAAGAGACTGTTCGAACTGGCGGTGCGCAACAGGCTCATCAATCTGCCGAATCCAAAACGACCGTTGCAACCCGGCGAGGCTAATAGTACCAACTATTGTCCTTACCATCAAACGGTAAACCATCCAATTGAAGATTGCTTCATCTTTAAAGGCTGGATTGAAGATCAAAACCAACAGGGAAAGTTTGCGCTGTCCGAGAATTGGAAGGTGAACCCACCACAGCCACACGCTCCCAAGAAGACAGACACACCGGGGTCATCATGCTCTTTCATAGAAGAAGCTCCATGGGAGGCCGTTCTTTCAGCCAAGACTAAAAGAATGTTGAAGGATCTCCATACATGCCCGGCGATCAGGTGGAAGAATTCATTGGAACCCGAGATTATCGAGGGAATGCTGAAGCCGCGCCCAACTCCAAAGATTAGTGGTGATAGCCAAAGCACTCACACCCAGCCGTCAAAGTCTTCGAAGAAGAAGAAGAAGACCCAAAAGCCCGTGAAGCCTGGTGACAAGCGCACGGACCTACAAAAATAGATTGACGCGTTGGAAGAATATAATCAAAAAGCGCGGACTCCAGTCACACTCCAAGAATTTCTCAGCCACGTCCTTGAGGACGGAGATGATGACAATGGAGAAGACTCATCGGATGAATCTGAAGGTTATGTGGCAAGTTTCCATGTGATCTCTCACTCGTCGATAGACGATGAAGAATCTCCTTACACAGAGAAACTGGGGGCAAATCCTGAGTCGGAACTTCTAAGGTCATCAGAAGAAATGATTGATGCATTCCTAGACGAGGCTCTTCTTAAAAGCAAAGTTGCTCGAGAGCATGAGATGGCTATATTTGAAAAGGCCAAACGCCGGCGACTGGACGAAAGGGTTGAAACACTCCTGCCAGATCAAAGTACGTCCGCCGCAAATAAAAGCAGGTTCAGGACAAGGAAGAGGTTCGCCAAAGCCATATCAATGGGAATGAAGCTGCCACCCTTCGAAGGTAACGCTCTTGGTGAAGCGGAAATACATCCTAGCTAATGCTTATATCATCGAAAGATTGTGTACCCCACCGAAGAGTGCAACACTTTTAAAAGATGGTGGCAGGGATATGTTGCTCACCGGAAACATTTCAAGCAGATGAAACGCAAAACTCGTCGGGAGCAAAGAAATACGACCGAGGAGCGTAAAAGATCCACCGACAACTGTCATATGGTTGACGCTGGAGGATCGTAAGTTCTTATCTTCGGGAGCGACTCTGATGAAGAAATGACTCTTGGCCCTCTCTTTAAAGAATCCACCTTGGGAAAAGAGGAAGAACCGAAGACCTGTGAAAATATTCAGCTGCGCAATCGTACGTTGCCCGAAAAGAATCTTGGGCCCGCGAATAGAAAAGATAAGGGAAAGGAAAAAGTCCCTGAGGATATCATCCTTGATGACCAAGCCGTCGAAGAACTGACAGCTAAGGACCCGCCAAAGAAAAGTAAGGTGGACTACAACGTTCTGGCACACTTGAGAAAGCTACCTTCGCAGCTCAGCATTCTCGACGCCCTTCTGCTATCAAAAGAAGCAAGGGATTCTTTGATCAAGGCATTACAAGAACCTGAACAGATCCAAGCTTTCCTCGCTGAAGAAAATATGAAGGACGAATAGGAAGAAGTGCACACAGCGGATATCACCTTCGGCGATGAAGATCTCCTCCTTGGGACATGCGAGCATAACCGTCCCCTTTATGTCTCCGGATACTGTCATGATATCAAGATAGGAAAAATCCTGGTTGACAATGGGTCTTCCGTCAATCTCCTCAACGTTAGAGTGTTGAAGGAAATCTGCATGAGCGTTCAGCACCTCGCTCATGATAAAATCACCATCTCCGGATTTGACTCCCAGTCATCACGAATGCTTGGGTCTGTAATATTGACACTACGCTTTGGGTTGCTTGTCACGGACATTAAGTTTCATGTCATTGACGCCAAGACATGCTATAATACTTTTCTCGGCAGGCCTTGGTTACACGAGTACAACATTATCCCTTCTACGCAACATCAATGTATGAAGTATTTCAAGGATGGTCTCGAGTATACCGTAACAGGAGAGTTGAACCCATTCTCCATGAACGAAGTCTGAAAATACGAAGATGCGAAATACTTCTTACCAGATTTGAGGACACGGAAAGATGTCACAGACCGAAGAACAAAGCCATCACTACTATTCTGGTCTTCGAGAGTGATACCGAGGAGGAGGAAGAGATAGTTTATTCAGGGCCGCCCCAATACAACAAGCCGGGACCGTCCATCCCTATGTTGATCTTCGGCAGCGACTCGGAAGATGAAGTCAACACTATATTTTCCGCTCGGCCATCAATACAAGCCTTCGCTGGCGATAATCAAACTTTGCAAATTACCATGGTTCCACAAGAACATTACAAAGATCTCGACGCACTTAAAACTTATAGTGTGCAGGAACTGCAAACATTCTACATCCCTCCCAGGCGAAGAGATGAAAAGACGATCCTATTCTACCGATCCACGGAAAACAAAGTGGAGAAAGAAATTTGGCATGGTGCGGATTCTACACTTGACATGCTCCAGCCCATCCGTCTGCCTAGATATTACACGGAAGGCTTGAAAAGGCTATTGAAGAGCCAAGGGGTACCCTTCAGACAGACTACTCGACAAGCATGATTCTACAACAGGATTTGTGACGTCCCCGGAACTCAGCGAAAGTTGCCCAACGGGAAAATGGAAACGGTCAGGCTTGGATATGTTCAATCCAAGAAACGGGAACGAGTCCATGGTAGCTACGTCATACATGACTTCGATGAAGAAGGAGACGCCCTGTTAGAAGACACTGACCCTAAACCAAAACGAGATCCTACCATCAAAATGCCGAGTCCGTCGTTCGAAGAACGGATGGACAAGCTAATAAGGGAAGCGAGTCAAAAGGTACGGGATGACCATAACCGTGAAATGGCCATTTACGAGAAAGCCAGGACGCAGCGCCTCCTTCAGCAGGCCGTGGAGAATGATAATGCTCCCCGTCGCCAGCCCGTCATACAAAAGACCCGGCGCAGAGGCAAAAATAAACCAAAGAACGGAAAAAACGTTCGACAACAGCCAAGCGAGTCTGTGAATCCACGCGAGCAAGAGTCGAGCAGCCGGGATCCGTCCCTTATAAAGAAGATGGGTCGGGAATATTCTTTTTCTCAAGACAAGACAAATAAGATATTCGATCTCATCGTAAAGCATCAGATGATGACACTCCCGGAATCCAAGTACCCCGAGCAAGCGAACGAGGTCTCCCACCCAGACTATTGCTCCTATCACCGAGCGATAGGACATCCTCTCGAAGACTGCTTCACCTTCAAGAACTGGGTCGAAGACCAATATCAGCAAGGCAGGTTCTCTCTATCCAGCAGCTGGAGGGTAACCCCGCCGCAGAAGCATGAACCAAAAACCGCGAAAGTAGAACCAGATCAACATCGATCTTGGAAACGATCTCATACCTGTCACGTGATAACGCTGTCGGAAGAAGAGCCCGAGAATATGGATGACCTCCCCTAGTGCTTCGAAAACGATGATGATGAGGTAATCTCAGAGTTTCCACCGGCGCCAAAAGAGCTGGAAGATGGAATACATACTACTGCACATAACCTCAAGAAAATTGATTTGGGGACGGCAAGTGACCCGCGGCCGACGTTCATCAGTGAGCTGTTGTCTGAAGAAAGGGTGACTACGCTAAAGGACGTGCTCTTGCAGCATAGAGATTGCTTTGCATGGAACTATTCAGAGATGCCAGGACTCGATCCAGAGATTGCTGTCCACAGATTGGCGATCTCTCCAGACGTCAAACCGATCAAACAAGCGCCAAGAAGAATGCGGCTCGAGCTTGAAATGAGCATCAACGCCGAGGTCAAGAAGCTAATTGACTCCGGCTTCATCCAAGAGGTTCAGTATCCTGATTGGATCGCCAACGTTGTCCCAGTAATGAATAAAAATGGGACGGTGCGCATATGTGTGGACTTTCGGGATCTCAATAAAGCCTGCCCGAAGGACGACTTCCCAGTACCGGTCACCGAGCTGATGATAGATAACACATCCACTCACGAAGTCTTCTCCTTCATGGACGGCTCATCAGGATACAATCAGATAAAGATGCATCCTGAGGACCAGAAGCATACTGCTTTTCGGACCCCTTTGGGCATATTTTGCTAAAAGGTGATGCCTTTCGGTCTAAAGAACGCCGGTGCCACCTATCAGAGGGCCATGACGAAGATCTTCGATGACCTCATACATGAAATCATCGAATGATATATCGACGACCTCGTAATTAAAAGCAAATCATACGAGGAACGTTTAGAGCATCTTAAGATCGTGTTTCAGCGCCTTCGGAAATACAACTTGAAGATGAACCCTCTCAAATGAGCGTTCGGAGTTTCCTCGGGCAAGTTCCTGGGATTCGTCGTCCGACACCGAGGCATCGAAATAGACCCATCGAAGATCAAGGCCATCATGGAAATGCCTCCGCCAAGGACTCTCAAGCAACTGCGGTCTCTCCAAGGAAAGCTCGCGTATATCCGGCGATTTATAGCCAATCACTCCGACAAGTGCCGCCCTTACAGTCACTTGATGAAGAAGGGAACTCCGTTCGTCTGGGATCACAAATGCCAAGGCGCACTGGATGAAATTAAGCAATACCTACAGAATCCGCCGGTGCTAGCCGCTCCCGTTAAATGAAAATCTCTCATCCTGTACACAACAGCCCTCGAAGGTTCTCTTGGCGCATTATGGGCACAAGAGAACGACCAAGGAAAGGAGAGAGCCCTTTATTATCTGAGTCGAGTTCTACTGGGGGCAGAAAGCAATTATTCTCCCATCGAAAAACACCGCCTGGCGTTGATCTTTGCGATAACGAAGCTCAGACACAATGCATTGGCACATGAGGTCCATTTCGTATCAATGGTAGATCCTCTCAAATACTTGATTTCGAAGGCCATATTAACAGGGCGGCTCGCTAAATGGGGCCTGCTCTTGATGGAATTCTCTATAACTTATCGGACTCTTAAGGCAGTGAAAGGCCAGGCCATCGCCGACTTCCTCGCCGAGCATCCAATACCTGCCGCATCTCCCTTGAACTGCGAATTGCCAGACGAACACGCGTTTAACACTATCGCCGGTGAGAGCAGAGAGAATGATACCCGGTGGGAACTTTATTTCGATGGAGCATCTTCCATGAAGAAGCGCAAACAAAGCACCCCCATAATCAAATCTGGGGTAGGCCTCATCTTCGTGACTCCACAAGGAGGGATAATGCGCTTTTCCTTCTCCTTAATAGAGCCGAGGATGAATAATGAGGCCGAATACGAAGCTTTGATAGCAGGTCTCGAGATCACTATCGACATGGGAATCGAAAACCTCCTCATATACGGAGACTCCCGGCTGATCGTTAGTCAAGTAAATGGCGATTATCAAACGTGCAAGCCAGAGCTGGTAAAGTACGGCGAGAGAGTGCAGCAATTAATGACTCAAATTCCCTCCTACACGCTGGAAAGTATACCGCGTGCGGAAAATAGCAAGGAGGATGCACTAGCCAAGCTCGCTAAAGAACTGGCAGACGAGAACCTCGATGACGTGAGGATCGTTGTGCAAAGCCGTCAGGTTCTTGCGCCAACAGAAATATCTCCGGAGTCTTCCGAAGAAAAGGGAGCGACCGAGCAAACGGCCCTATAAATAAAGGACCAGGAAAAGGCTAGGGATTGGAGAGAAGTCTTTATAGACTACTTCAAATCCCGTCGAACACCTGAAGATGCGTCCTCAAGACATCAGCTTATGAAACGAGCTCTGTCTTTTGCTCTCGTCAATGATACTCTGTATAAGAGATCATTTAATTCTCTATGGCCAAGATACCTAGGACCTGAAGAAGCAAAGAGAGTCGTCCAAGAAACTCACGACGGACTTTGCGGTTCTCACCAAGCCGGGCCGAAGATGAAGCTGAAGATCAAACGGATAGGTTATTATTGGCCCACGATGATCCAAGACTGCTTAGAATATGCAAAGCAGTGTCACTCGTGCCAGATTTATCGAGACTTTATCCATCAGCATCCAAATCCATTGCATCCAACAGTGGCTAGCTGGCCATTTGAAATGTGGGGAACTGACATAATTGGCCCCCATCGAACCGGCATCGTCCAGAGGACATCGGTTCATTTTGGCGACAACTGATTACTTCTCTAAGTGGGCAGAAGCAGTACCGCTGAGGGAAGTGAAGACGGAGAATACTCTCCATTTCTTCAAGACGCACATCATTTATCGGTTTGGAACTCCGCGACGGATCATCTCCGATAACGGGCCAGCCTACAGAAGCCACAAGATCAGCCGCTTCGGACAACAGCATAACATAGACTGGAGATACTCTTCGGTCTATAATCCCCGAGCTAACGGTCTAGCCGAGGTTTTCAACAAGACCTTGACGAAAATCGTGAAAAAGACGGTGTCTCGAAATAAGAAGGAATGGAACGAGAGACTGCATGAAGCTCTCTGGGCGTATCGAACTACGTTCAAAACAGCCACGAACACAACGCCATACGCTTTGGTATTTGGCGCAGAAGCGGTACTCCCTCTCGAGATAAAGTTACCCTCTCTACGAGTGGAGGTTCACTACGAGCTAACAGACGAAGAAAATGCTCACCTTCGGCTTGAGGAGCTTGATGCCCTTGATGAAAACCGGCTCGTGGCGCAACAGAGTCTGGAGGCTTATAAAGCAAAGATGACGCGCTCATATGAAAGATTGACAAGGCCGAGAACATTCCGCCAAGGCGAACTCGTGCTAGTGGTCAAGAGACCCATGATCCCTAATCGCGCCAAGCGGGGGAAATTAGAGCCGAATTATGAAGGCTCGTATATCATAGACAAAGTTTATCAGGATGGAGCATATCTACTCATGGACATGCATGGTGAAAGACCTTTCAGGACAATAAACGGTCGCTTCCTAAAGAAATACTATGCCTAACGAGTCACGGCCTAAGTCAACGATAGATGACGACGCCTATGTCCGCTCGCTATCTTCCTAAGCCCAAACTCTATAAGTAGTAGCCGGTTTATAGACCACTATGTCCTAAAACGGCGTTGGACCGAAACGTCCTTAAACTAACAATGGACCACTATGTCCTAAAACTGGCGTTGGACCGAAACGTCCTTAAACTAACAATGGACCACTATGTCCTAAAACTGGCGTCGGACCGAAACATCCTTAAACTAACGATGGACCACTATGTCCTAAAACTAGCTGTTGACCGAGACGTCGATAAACTGCCGTGGACTACAGCATCCCAAGGCTGACACAAAAATAAATAGAAAGAATAAAAAAAAACGGTATGTCCATAAGCAAAATGGGAACGGATGAAAACCCGGAAGGGCTCTGTGAGTAAAAACAACAGGGCTACCGGCGAGTTTTTGTGAAAACCCCAAAGGGCGCAACCCCGTTAAAAGACACTTGCAAGGCCCTGTCGACCTTGTGAGGAGAAACCACCTGCGTGAGATCCTTAGGACTCATAAGGGAGAAACACACTTAGGGATCCCCATGATTCCTAAGGAGAAACTACACTTACGAAATCCTCACGACTCGTAAGGAGAATGTAACGTTTTGAAAATCGTTTCGGTGAAATTTCGGAAAAATCAGTAAAATAAAGGAGTTTTCTGTAAAAAGTCAAAATACAAATATCTTTATTATAAAATTTAATATACATATTCTAGCTATATAATTGCTAGTATTTGGTGTTTATTGAGCCACTGGTGAAATTTCAGATTTTCTGAAAATTTTCCGAAATTAATTATTTTAATATTATTTTAAGCCGTCACTAATACATTTAATTAGGGAAAATTACAAATTAGAATGGGTTGAAACAGATTTTTTGCATCATAATACATTAAATAAAATTTTATCATGTGGTTTCTGAAATGAAATGGTTTGTCAAAACGGTTTAGAAAATATCGAAGAAAAAAGGGTTTTTTCGGTGAATTTAGTGTTAATGGTTGTTTGGGGTATAGTATTTATCATTTTCCCACACACCCACACTCACACACCCTCATTTCTACTCCTCTTTTCTGCTGAAATCAGCAGCCCTCCCCAAACTTTTCCCCACTTCCTTTGATAAAAGAAAAGAAAAGGAAATAATAGAAAATTGAAGCATGGTCTTGTGTTGACTTGGGTTCCTTCTCTCTCCTTGACTTCACACACACCAACCACACCCAATCCCTCTTAATTCCTGGCCGAAATCTGGACAGCCCTCCCCTCTCTTGAATCCTCACTTTCTTCACATCAAAAATCCTCCAAAATTGCTTCAAAATTCACATAAAAACATCACTAATCCCAAATCCAACTCCTACCCATTATTTCTTGCCTATCTAGCATGGATCTAGGAACATGGAAGCTACTTTTGGAGGCTAGGATTTGCATGCTAGATCCTTAATCTTGTGAGGTATAAATCAAGACCTTTTGTTAAGTTGTTGTTTGAATACCTTAAATCAAGCATTATTAGTTATTAATTTGGGTTTAATTGTATGTTTGGAAAAATTTAGTAAGGGTTTATGAAATTCAAGTTAGGTTTTCTTATTATGTAATTGTGGTTGCAATTGTAGTTCTTCATATTGTGAAATGAAAACCTAATCAAATTTCTAGTTTGCAAATTATTAGTTTGGAATTGTAATAATTAAGCTATATTGCTAGCAAGGTTTTTGTAGACCCTGAATTTGATTATGAGAAAAATATAATTAGTTTTTTTTCTTGAATTCATTAACATTATTAAGTGTATTTTAATACTTTAGCTCATGCAAATCCAAGCTAGATTGTAGTTTGTGCATTTTTGCTATAAAATTGTTAAAATTGCATAATTGTGCAAACTAGGTTTCTAGGAATTTTGAATATAATTGAGAGAAAATCTAGTTAATATTTTTGTGACCAAATTAAATTATTTAGTGAATTTTGTGGCCACTAAAAATGTTAAAACATTTAGATTGGCGCTAAAACGGGAAATTTAGGCTTACTAGGTTTCTTGTAATAAATCGATTTGGGCAATTTTAAGGTTTTTATGAATTGCATCCTATTTCTTATATAATTAGTGATTGTGAAAACACGATTGGGGTGTTTGGGTTTTCCTCGATGGGTTGATGTTTGTACATCGACATCGAGGGTTGGTTTGGATATTCTTGCATGCGTAGGCGATAGGTTTTGACCTATACGTGATAGCGTGCCGAATTGGTTTTCGTATGCTAATTCGATTTCGAATTGGGTTTTTATGCGATACGATACATTGTGACATGTAGGTACCCCATGCGGACTTCGAGACGACAAGCAAGCGCGTGGCGACGTCGGCACCGGCGAGCGAGGACCAGGTGAGTAGATTCATATCTACGGGGAGAAGTCGAGTGGATGGCGTATAGCACCCCCGCAGTTCGTGGTGATGTATACGAATACGTATACACACATAGTGATTATGTATTGTTTGATGTTATCGATGATATAGATGGATTTAGGGTGTGATCGGATTAGTTAGTGTCGCGAGACCCTAGAGTAGAGGTTACCCCACATTTACACGCACATATCATACTTGCATACTTTCTTCTTTCATATGTGCTTATATCGGGTCATATTGTTATGTGTTCACATGGGTATGGGACTATGTGCTCACATACTGGATTTGAGAATAGTATTTGGGATTTGATATGAGTCGATAAGATTTGATTGAGACCGTGAGAACGGTGATATGGCAGGATTCGTACTTGAGGTACGTCCTGGTGTTATAGCAGATCTTGGGACGACGATACGGGTGAATAGTGTTATAAATTAAATGGTCAACATGTGATCGTGATATGAGATATGGTGTGCTAGGATATTGATCCTAGGCCGTATTGGGTGATGTATACCCCTTGATGATGATATCGGTTTGTACGAGACTGTCGATCATTGGTCATATCATGACTATATTGATGATATTAGTATTGTACTAGACATAGGTCAGTACCCTGGACTATGATATTTGATAAAGAGGATACCAGATGAATAGTATGATGAATGTGATATTGACCCGTACCCAGATTTGGTATGCCGTACTATGGATTTATGTACGAGCTATATATTGATGATTGATCCGCACTCTTGACTTGGGATGCCTGATTATAGATATGGTATCGGATATGATATTATTGAGGCGGGATCACCGACTATACATATACAGGTATGTATATGTATCGACTCAGATGATAGGCGGTCTCCTTACCTGTAGTTCAGCTTGTTAGTTCAGCCGTATAGTTTAGTGTAGTTGTTAGATTTGATTAGACTCCTACCTATTTCAAAACTAGCGGATCGTGGGTATTTTAAAAGACAGGTCAAGGGATCTACGGATATTTCAAAAGACGTATCATTTCTTAAAACTACCGTAGCCCTATTTTCAAAACCCCACGATTCGTGTTATTTCAAATAGCACCATTGTTTAATATTTAGCTCCCGCTCATTTTGATTGCTCGCTCCGCATCGCATACTTACATTGTTATTTCATATTGCACTGTTGATATTATGTTGTTAGGACACCAGCACCATTACCGATGATGCGTATGTACCACGTGCACTTACTTACCGGCTCACACACATCTTCATCGGTAATTACCATGTCACGTACACCTTAGAAAATATTATTGCTTAACTTAGCTTGATAGCTAGTAGTTTGACATAATATTAGTGTACTTACCTTATATGCCAGCTTAGATATTGTAGTTATTACTTGTCATTCATGCATACTGTTATTCATTGTTATGCCGTATTCATGGATTCTCATGCCTATATTCATGGGTTTATATGCTATTGATGATTTGGATTCGGATTTCTCCGAGATTTTCTGGATTTGGGGGAAAACCGCAAAACTTGTATAAGCTTCTTCCCTCTCTTTTAAATAAAAAGTGCGGTTTTCCCATGATGTATGAGTCGTCCACCATGAGTTTGCTGATGGATTTCGAAACCCGATTCGAGGAGTGGAGGAACCGTTTCGGGTACATGGTGGTCCCGGTGCGGTACCCCGGGGCAAGAGGATCGTGTTGTTGACGTTGAGCCCGGCAGGGGAGCACTACCGACCGGTGATTTTACCCGACGCGTCGGATATCCGGAGGATACCGCCGTGGTCTTGAGATGGATGGTAGGGGCCGGTCTGGACTGACGACACCCTAGATATTGTGATTGAGACATTGAGATTTTGAGATTTGAGCTACAGAGATTGTGACACAGAGATATCCAGGTATTTGGACACTTGTTTTGTGTCGATGCTGGCCACTGTTTTATGCTGATTTCATTTATGGTACCTCATTTTTAAAAATACAGAAATCTCACTGATTTATGAAAGAAGTTTTATTCAGTACAAGCATTCTGTTTCATGCATTCATACATCATCCATATGATATATCACTACCTGAGGCACTACACGGGCACATGGGATTACACTTGGGTTAGATATATACCCTAGTCATTGTTATAGACTGCTGGTTATATTGAGGATATATTACGATCGTATGACCTAGGATTGCGTCATACATGCGATTTTTATTCGTAGATGTTTTTCTATTCACGAGTTGGCAACTCACCCCCGTTGTGCCCCAGTTTCTTGCAGGTTTGCCGTACAGGTTTCTTTACGGCTTTGCGGGCACAGTTTCGTTCGGGTGACTTGTTAGTTGGTGGGTTTATTGGTATCGTACCCATCATATTACCTTGTATTATATTATTCAGTTGTATCTAGTAAATTCCATCAACCAAACATGTATGTATTTCTGAGATAGAGACCAGTGATGTTATTCTTTCGACCTTAGAGTCGCGCGTTATTTTCTGTGGATTTCTTGTTGTTTTGAGTTCCTTTTGAGTTTTGATCCTCGCCCTTGGCGTTGTATATTATATTGCTTGTGTGGTTGTGACCGTCGATTGACGAAGAGCTAGCTCCCGCTTGGGGATGCCTTTTATTGATTTCGTATACTATTCATGTTGTATCCCGTTTGGGGGCCTGTATTTACAAAGGAGACTCTGCCGAAATTTTCAGGAAATATTTGATGTTTTAAAAAAACGCATAATTCGGCTTATGCTATTAAAACTAATTGATTTAAATTGGTTTTCCTTCACTCTACTACTTTTCTTGGTTTGGATTTCTGGGATTTCGGCTTACTTAGATTACGAACGCATCGAGACGTTTCGTAGTTTAAGTGCCGGTCATGTTCCGTACTTTCGGGTCGTGACAAAGTTGGTATCAGAGCGTTAGGTTTTACCTTCGGAACATAGGATGACCCTTGGTTGATGGAATAGGTGACTAAAGTAGAGTGACGTACCGTGGGTATGTTCCGCGGCATACTTACGACACGCCACTCCACTTAAGGAGCCTTAGGATGTACATTTCTTTGCTCAGTATTATATTCATTCCGATCTATCCTCATCAGTACCAGTTATGGTTTTGCTGCCACGATTACGGGCAGGGTGAGCTACGGCTAGAGTTGCGGTCAGCACGAGCTCGTCACGAACGAGGACGGACCATGGCGTAATTCCGGCGACACACGATTGCGGAGATATGTCTTTTTACTGTGTTTTCGTGTCACGAGCGTTTGGCGGATTGCCTTTACGAGATTTCTCGGACGTCCCGATCAGTACCAGAGGATTGCGCCGCTGACAGAGGCCAACCGGGTTTTGATGACCGTTGATGTATTGCTTACTCCTGATGATTAATGCACTGTTCAGCGTGCAGACGAGTGAGCCAGTCATTGCTGCGAATGACGGGATATCGCCCCAGATGTTGGAGCTATTGCAGTACTAGATTGTACTAAGAGATGATAGAAGGTCGCTAGTCACCGAGGATGAATGACTAGGACATGTGATTCGTTCGCCTACCCCTATGAGAGGTCATCAGATAGATTGATTCCAGCTAGAGACAACTTCACCCGGAGACGTTGAGAGTCGACAGAGACGATCGAATGTCAGAAATCTACTATTCTAAGTTTAAAGTAATCGGAAGGATAGGCATGCAATTCTATGGTCCCTCTAGAAGAATGAAACCCTAACTCGACTTAATGACCGTGTGAAAGCCTTTGAACCTTCGGGTTTGCGGCAGTTCTGCGGCGCCATTAGAGAGGCTTGGGTTTGCCCTTCTACGACTGGACCACCGATGCTGTGGTATGTAGTCGATACTATTATACTGTACCCAAGATATTGAGCTCTTGGGGGACTATGAGGTTTCGACGAATCGATCGGATGGCTCGACTTAATTCGGATGCTAGGTGGTGAGATGCATTCTTGGGAGACTCCTGGTACGAGGATAGCCGTTGGAGCTCAGTCCATGCAGCCGCGATGAGACGAGTCTGAAGCAGTCGACATTAGAGAAAAGTGGAGTAAGAGGTTCGTATAAGATCTGGATATGATGATGTTCCACTCCGCCGACATCAGAGATGCGATGCACATACCGAGGCATTGTACTTGGATATACCTTCCAGAAGCAGTCGTGATGAGTATGCAGCCATTCCGGAGCAAGAAGCAGATGTAGTAAAGGGAGATGACTTCTGGACAGTTAGGCAGAGACGAGACTTGGAAGAGACCTTGAGCAGGAATCCTTCCAGGCCACTGATGCAATGATATTTGCACCCAGGATCAGATGTGTCACGTGCATTCAGAGAGCCAGAGGCCGACGCCGGTGATATGCTGCCTTGACAGGGCCGATGAGCCGATGGATCGTGAGATTGGTAATCCACGGAGAAGACTTGGACCCAGGAGTGGTCATGTTACGCACACCAGCAGGCCAGAGTTCAGGATCGCCGACGAGATACGTTATGAGTGATCACGACAGTTGGCCAGAGATTCTTAGAGGGTGTACTTGAGCAGGACTATTCCGCCATATTTGATTTCGGTATTTTGGATGATCTATTCGCATGACTGATTTTGATGATTGAGTTTCATGATATTTGTTTTCATGTACCATGGTTGCACCTACTGAGTATTTACGATTTTTGCACAGTTGTTGCACTTGATATCATTTTTGTGCCTTGGTTTCGCATGTTTATGATTTTATGGGTTTCATACAGTTGAGTTGATTTTGTGCGTATGTACGCACACGATTTGGATTTTGCGCATGTTCGGCGCTTGATATTGGATTTTATGATTCCGTGCATGATGGATGCACCTGATTTGGATTTTCGCGCATGTTGGGCGCATGTTTTGAGGTGCGATTTTGGTGCACACCAGATGCACTAAATCGAGATTCTTCGTGCATGTCAGATGCACCTGATTTTGCTGTCAGGCACCCACGTTGCCTATGACAGATGTTTCGTGCACACCCGATGCACTTAGATCTTGTTTCTGTGTACATGTCGGCACATATATGGATTTTGATTTCCGTGCGCACCAGACACACGTAGTATTCGTATGCATATTTTGGGATTGATTTCTTATAAAGCAGTACGTATTATAATATTTGCTATATGTTTTCCTACTGAGCAGGACTAGTCAGAGGACAGTACCTGAGTATATTTTTGCATGCATTGATAGTTATCGAAGGGATTTCCAAAGAGGGGCTATAGTATCAGTATTTACCTACGTGTCCGAGATGACACGAAACATTTTATAAAGGAAACCCTTCTAAAATTGCTTTCAAAACGGCAGGACGTGCATATTAAACAAAGGATATATATATATATAGTTATTTTCTTACAATAGACGTCCGCCACTGTGCAGTGTTGCGAACATCGCACAGTGATTTGAAAAAGGTTTGGCATGCATTGCTTCCAGATGTTTTAATGATGTATATCATGTTGGTTTTCGTATTGGATCATGACATTGGTGTCTTCACCATAACGCCGATGATTGCGGGATGCTTGATGGAGTTTTGATTTTGAGTTATATGCTCATTTTTCATGCGCATGCGCTGCGCTACGATTTGTTTTATGTATTTATGGTTTCGGAGCCCCGACGACTTAATGGTTTTGCTTAGATGTTTTAGTATTTGGGGGAGTTTTTAATTTAAATTCGGGGACCGAATTTCTTTAAGGGGGAAGATTGTAACGTTTTGAAAATCGTTTCGGTGAAATTTCGGAAAAATCGGTAAAATAAAGGAGTTTTCTGTAAAAAGTCAAAATACAAATATCTTTATTATAAAATTTAATATACATATTCTAACTATGTAATTGCTAGTATTTGGTGTTTATTGAGCCACTGGTGAAATTTCAGATTTTCTGAAAATTTTCCGAAATTAATTATTTTAATATTATTTTAAGCCGTCACTAATACATTTAATTAAGGAAAATTACAAATTAGAATGGGTTGAAACAAATTTTGTGCATCATAATACATTAAATAAAATTTTATCATGTGGTTTCTGAAATGAAATGGTTTGTCAAAACGGTTTAGAAAATATCGAAGAAAAAAGGGTTTTTTCGGTGAATTTAGTGTTAATGGTTGTTTGGGGTATAGTATTTATCATTTTCCCACACACCCACACTCACACACCCTCATTTCTACTCCTCCTTTCTGCTGAAATCAGCAGCCCTCCCCAAACTTTTCCCCACTTCCTTTGATAAAAGAAAAGAAAATGAAAGAAAAGGAAATAATAGAAAATTGAAGCATGGTCTTGTGTTGACTTGGGTTCCTTCTCTCTCCTTGACTTCACACACACCAACCACACTAAATCCCTCTTAATTCCTAGCCGAAATCTGGACAGCCCTCCCCTCTCTTGAATCCTCACTTTCTTCACATCAAAAATCCTCCAAAATTGCTTCAAAATTCACATAAAAACATCACTAATCCCAAATCCAACTCCTACCCATTATTTCTTGCCTATCTAGCATGGATCTAGGAGCATGGAAGCTACTTTTGGAGGCTAGGATTTGCATGCTAGATCCTTAATCTTGTGAGGTATAAATCAAGACCTTTTGTTAAGTTGTTGTTTGAATACCTTAAATCAAGCATTATTAGTTATTAATTTGGGTTTAATTATATGTTTGGAAAAATTTAGTAAGGGTTTATGAAATTCAAGTTAGGTTTTCTTATTATGTAATTGTGGTTGCAATTGTAGTTCTTCATATTGTGAAATGAAAACCTAATCAAATTTCTAGTTTGCAAATTGTTAGTTTGGAATTGTAATAATTAAGCTATATTGCTAGCAAGGTTTTTGTAGACCCTGAATTTGATTATGAGAAAAATATAATTAGTTTTTTTTTCTTGAATTCATTAACATTATTAAGTGTATTTTAATACTTTAGCTCATGCAAATCCAAGCTAGATTGTAGTTTGTGCATTTTTGCTATAAAATTGTTAAAATTGCATAATTGTGCAAACTAGGTTTCTAGGAATTTTGAATATAATTGAGAGAAAATCTAGTTAATATTTTTGTGACCAAATTAAATTATTTAGTGAATTTTGTGGCCACTAAAAATGTTAAAACATTTAGATTGGCGCTAAAACGGGAAATTTATGCTTACTAGGTTTCTTGTAATAAATCGATTTGGGCAATTTTAAGGTTTTATGAATTGCATCCTATTTCTTATATAATTAGTGATTGTGAAAACACGATTGGGGTGTTTGGGTTTTCCTCGATGGGTTGATGTTTGTACATCGACATCGAGGGTTGGTTTGGCTATTCTTGCATGCGTAGGCGATAGGTTTTGACCTATACGTGATAGCGTGCCGAATTGGTTTTCGTATGCTAATTCGATTTCGAATTGGGTTTTTATGCGATACGATACGTTGTGACATGTAGGTACCTCATGCGGACTTCGAGACGACAAGCAAGCGCGTGGCGACGTCGGCACCGGCGAGCGAGGACCAGGTGAGTAGATTCATACCTACGGGGAGAAGTCGGGTGGATGGCGTATAGCATCCCCGCAGTTCGTGGTGATGTATACGAATACGTATACACACATAGTGATTATGTATTGTTTGATGTTATCGATGATATAGATGGATTTAGGGTGTGATCGGATTAGTTAGTGTCGCGATACCCTAGAGTAGAGGTTACCCCACATTTACACGCACATATCATACTTGCATACTTTCTTCTTTCATATGTGCTTATATCGGGTCATATTGTTATGTGTTCACATGGGTATGGGACTATGTGCTCACATACTGGATTTGAGAATAGTATTTGGGATTTGATATGAGTCGATAAGATTTGATTGAGACCGCGAGAACGGTGATATGGCAGGATTCGTACTTGAGGTATGTCCTGGTGTTATAGCGGATCTTGGGACGAAGATACGGGTGAATAGTGTTATAAATTAAATGGTCGACATGTGATCGTGATATGAGATATGGTGTGCTAGGATATTGATCCTAGGCCGTATTGGGCGATGTATACCCCTTGATGATGATATGTGCTGATGATATCGGTTTGTATGAGACTGTCGATCATTGGTCATATCATGACTATATTGATGATATTAGTATTGTACTAGACATAGGTCAGTACCCTGGACTATGATATTTGATAAAGAGGATACCAGATGAATAGTATGATGAATGTGATATTGACCCGTACCCAGATTTGGGATGCCGTACTATGGATTTACGTACGAGCTATATATTGATGATTGATCCGCACTCTTGACTTGGGATGCCTGATTATAGATAAAGTATCGGATATGATATTATTGAGGCGGGATCACCGACTATACATATACAGGTATGTATATGTATCGACTCAGATGATCGGCGGTCTCCTTACCTGTAGTTCAGCTTGTTAGTTCAGCCGTATAGTTTAGTGTAGTTGTTAGATTAGATTAGACTCCTACCTATTTCAAAACTAGCGGATCGTGGGTATTTTAAAAGACAGGTCAAGGGATCTACGGATATTTCAAAAGACGTATCCTTTCTTAAAACTACCGTAGCCCTATTTTCAAAACCCCACTATTCGTGTTATTTCAAATGGCACTATTGTTTAATATTTAGCTCCCGCTCATTTTGGTTGCTCGCTCCGCATCGCATACTTACATTGTTATTTCATATTGCACTGTTGACATTATGCTGTTAGGACACCAGCACCATTACCGATGATGCGTTTGTACCACGTACACTTACTTGCCGGCTCACACACATCTTCATCGGTAATTGCCATGTCACGTACACCTTAGAAAATATTATTGCTTAACTTAGCTTGATAGCTAGTAGTTTGACATAATATTAGTGTACTTACCTTATATGCCAGCTTAGATATTGTAGTTATTACTTGTCACTTCATGCATACTGTTATTCATTGTTATGCCGTATTCATGGATTCTCTTGCCTATATTCATGGGTTTATATGCTATTGATGATTTGGATTCGGATTTCTACGAGATTTTCTGGATTTGTGGGAAAACCGCAAAACTTGTATAAGCTTCTTCCCTCTCTTTTAAATAAAAAGTGCGGTTTTCCCATGATGTATGAGTCGTCCACCATGAGTTTGCTGATGGATTTCGAGACCCGATTCGAGGAGTGGAGGAACCGTTTCGGGTACATGGTGGGCCCGGTGCGGTACCCCGGGGCAAGAGGATCGTGTTGTTGACGTTGAGCCTGGCAGGGGAGCACTACCGACCGGTGATTTTACCCGACGTGTCAGATATCCGGAGGATACAGCCATGGTCTTGAGATGGATGGTAGGGGCCGGTCTGGACTGACGACACCCTAGATATTGTGATTGAGACATTGAGATTTTGAGATTTGAGCTACAGAGATTGTGACACAGAGATATCCAGGTATTTGGACACTTGTTTTGTGTCGATGCTGGGCACTGTTTTATGCTGATTTCATTTATGGTACCTCATTTTTAAAAATACAGAAATCTCACTGATTTATGAAAGAAGTTTTATTCAGTACATGCATTCTGTTTCATGCATTCATACATCATCCATATGATATATCGCTACCTGAGGCACTGACACGGGCACATAGGATTACACTTGGGTTAGATATATACCCTAGTCATTGTTATAGACTGCTGGTTATATTGAGGATATATTACGATCGTATGACCTAGGATTGCGTCATACATGCGATTTTTATTCGTAGATGTTTTTCTATTCACGAGTTGGCAACTCACCCCCGTTGTGCCCCAGTTTCTTGCAGGTTTGCCGTACAGGTTTCTTTACGGCTTTGCGGGCACAGTTTCGTTCGGGTGACTTGTTAGTTGGTGGGTTTATTGGTATCGTACCCATCATATTACCTTGTATTATATTATTCAGTTGTATCTAGTAAATTCCATCAACCAAACATGTATGTATTTCTGAGATAGAGACCAGTGATGTTATTCTTTCGACCTTAGAGTCGCGCGTTATTTTCTGTGGATTTCTTGTTGTTTTGAGTTCCTTTTGAGTTTTGATCCTCGCCCTTGGCGTTGTATATTATATTGCTTGTGTGGTTGTGACCGTCGATTGACGAAGAGCTAGCTCCCGCTTGGGGATGCCTTTTATTGATTTCGTATACTATTCATGTTGTATCCCGTTTGGGGGCCTGTATTTACAAAGGAGACTCTGCCGAAATTTTCAGGAAATATTTGATGTTTTAAAAAAACGCATAATTCGGCTTATGCTATTAAAACTAATTGATTTAAATTGGTTTTCCTTCACTCTACTACTTTTCTTGGTTTGGATTTCTGGGATTTCGGCTTACTTAGATTACGAACGCCTCGAGACGTTTCGTAGTTTAAGTGTCGGTCATGTTCCGTACTTTCGGGTCGTGACAGAGAACCCTCTTATGAGACCCTCACGGCTCATAAGATTCAAAAGTCTTAAACTACAAGGATATGAACCTATTCTTAAGCGGCCACCACAACCTCCAATACTGCCCTACAAGAGGCTCAATGCCGACCCTTGTATACAATCCACGTGCGCGAATAAACACTTCCCTAAAAAAGTCTCATCCGTGACTAGGGATATGTCTATACGGTAACAGCCCTTGTAAGTCCTCTCGACTTATAAGGAGAAAGCGCTCTTGTAAGATCCTTACGACTTATAAGAGACCATACACTTAGGAATCCTTACGATCCCTAAGGAGAAAACGCACCTATGAGATCCTCACGACTCGTTGGGAGAAATACCTTTATAAGACCCTTACGGCTCATGAAGTCAAAAGCCTTGGTCGACAGGATCGTAACCCTGTTTACTAAGCCACCTTTGTTCATCATCGACAGAGGCAAATGATGATTCGCTCCTGGCAATATCCCAGTTGTAGCGGTGCTGATGCCGAAATCGGTGTCTAATTCTAAGCTCGCAGCAAAAAGCTAGCGAGCCACACATGCATACGAAATAGCCGAAATGATGGGGCAACTTGCAACAAAAGCAGCAAGTAAAAATATATGCATGAAAAATAGCCGAAATGATCGGGCAAGTCGCAATAAAAAGCAGCGAGTAAAAATAAAACAAATAGCTGAAATGATTAGGCACCGCGAAAAATAGCCGAAATGATTGGGCAATCGCAATTTTCGCGATATAAAAGATGAAATGATAGAGCATCGTGGAAAGAAAAAATAAATTTGAAAGAATGAAATTTTTTCCTTACAGGTGATATCACACAGATCCCTGCATACAATCCAGGGGCACAAAAAAATAGGGAATCACACCTTCCCTCCTCAGGCTCCATCCGAAGAAGAAGCCAACTCTCAATGATTCACAGACAGCCTGGAGATCATCTCAACATTCGTCTCATTACAACAGACGCAACATTAGGCAAAGCGGAACCGCGGCAATTTCCAGTTCCATGACTCGGCGGTGCACAAATGACCGAGAGTCAAACCCTGACTCCGTGAAATGCGGATGAAGTCAACCCTTCCTGGTCACGTGGAACGCGACCTATGTCAATCCTGACCCCGTGGAAACGTCCAGAGAAAATTCCTGGTCACGTGGAACGCGTCTTATGTCAATCCTGACCCCGTGAGAAACGTCCAGAGCGGAGCCTGGTCCTTACAGAACACGTGGAACATGGCTTATGTCAATCCTGACCCCGTGGGAAACGTCCAGAGAGGATCCTGGTCCTCGCAGAACACGGCTATGACCCCGTGGGAACATCCAGAGCAAATTCCTGGTCACGTGGAACGCGGCTTATGTCAATTCTGACCCCGTGGGAAACGTCCAGAGCGGAGCCTGGTCCTCACAGAACACGGCTATGACCCCGTGGGAAGCATCCAGAGCAAATTCCTGGTCAAGTTGGACACAGCTTATGTCAATCCTGACCCGTGGGAAACGTCCAGAGCGGAGCCTGGTCCTCGCAGAATACGGCTATGACCCCGTGGGAAGCATCCAGAGAAAAATTCCTGGTCACGTGGAACGCGGCTTATGTCAATCCTGACCCCATGGGAAACGTCCAGAGCGGATTCTGGTCCTTGAAAAACATGGCTATGACCCCGTGGGAAGCATCCAGAGCGGAGCCTGGTCCTCGCAGAACACGGCTATAACCCCGTAGGAAGCATCCAGAGCAAAATTCCTGGTCACGTTGAACGCAGCTTATGTCAATCCTGACCCCGTGGGAAACGTCCAGAGCGGATCCCGGCTATAACCCCGTGGGAAGCATCCAGAGCCTGGTCCACGCAGAACACGGCTATGATCCCGTCGGAAGAATCCAGAGCAAATTCCTGGTCACCTGGAACGCGGCTTATGTCAATCCTGACCCCGTGGGAAACGCCCAGAGCGGAGCCAGGTCCTCTCATAATACGGCTATGACCCCATGGGAAGCATCCAGAGCAAAATTCCTGGTCACATGGTGTTAGTTATGTGTATGCCCTAGAGGTCATACCTGTACATACATTGTATATTGTAGTGGATGCTTGGACATATATAGGGAGGACTTTCTTGCTTGACATGATAGTATGCTATCTGGTTACTCTTTATCTTAACATGTACTCTGATTGTCTCTATGTCACATGTTGATAAAGCCCTTAGGATGAGTACTTGACTACCAGGACTATGATACAGATCATACTAGTGGGGACAGTATAGTCGCCAAGTACATCCTTCAAATGTTCCTAGTCATGGGAGTGCTGAGACAGGGCATCGATACTCCATAGTAGACTAGCGTATGCACTTCTTGACCCATATGATGGGCGATGGATCATCCCATATCCATTGGTGTTTGACATCAGAGAAGGTGTACGGGTGCTCAGTGGAGACTGGGTACACTGGACGGACTCGCCGAGAACTCCCAGATGGTATTATACCTCACGTCAGATGGCAGTTCTCTGGTGACACTGGTACAGGTTAGTCTGTAGACCCGAGATCGTCATAGAGTCTTGTGTGATTCCCACTGTGCATTGATTTCCATCATACCACGTCGAAGAGGGCGTGCCAAAAGGTGGCTTTTGGGTACAGTCCCGAATCACATGGAGGTAATGAGCGATAGGAGGGGTTTCGTCTTTCCCGGTATAGGGAGTTGATGTTGCGCTGTGTTCGATTGGCTATAACTGGAAATCCCAGTCCAGGGTTGCTGAGATCTACTGGTAAGTGTTATCAGTAGTTTCTCAAATTGTTATGGACCTCATATCAACACGACTTATCAAGCTACTGGGGTCTGGCGTTTACCACCTTAGGTGAGATATGCTATATATCAGACGAAAAGACCGGACTGTACGGGAGTGTAACTGGTTGGATTCACGGGAGAAAGTACAGGCTTGCTTGTTGATCTTCTGATTGCTCAATACCTGGGTGGCTGTTACGTTTAGCTGACCGCTTGCAGCTTGTGGGTGTTTGATATGATCATCACCTACTGCCGGCGTATTGACGATTCTTTAGAGTCCTACAAAGAGGTTTCCAGGCTCAGGAAAAACAGATTAGGAGCACATATATGATATGTGTGGGACCGAGAACAATACGTGTATGTGATACCGTATTAGATTCTCGCGATATGAGATATCGGCCAGGTATATATGATATAGCCGGGTCATCGGATCAAGTGTTGATTCGATGAACTGATACAGATTATATTAGTCGGTTATTTGTGAAATAGCCGGATTATCGGATCACGTGTTGATTCGATAATTTAATGTATAATTATATATTTGATATATTAAATTACATTAACTAATATAAGCTCACTTAAAGATACTTTTTCTCACTCGGGTAATACATTGATATATATGTGATATATGTTAATTGTATTATTTTATTTTGTTACTAAATATATTATATATGTGATATATAATATTGTAACAAGTTAAGGTTACAAATGCAACAAGTTTTGTGGAGTTTAAACATGGTTAGGGTTTGGATTAGGGTTAAGCTTTCTTGAAGCTTCTAGAAGCTTTGCTTTTGTTTTAAGCAAAGATATTTTGCATAGATATTTCTTTAATCCAACCTAACCCTTTACCATAGTTAATTCTCTACGTGGGTTAAGTTTTCATTCCTAACCCATGGTTGCATTTCTAACCTCACACAAGTTTCATTATTCATCACAAATGAGATTCTTCATCTTCTTCCTTCTTCTCTCCATGAAAAGCTTTCTAGCTTTTTATTTAGTGATGAAAATGAGTGAGATAAAGAAAACAAATGAGAGCTAAACTCCTACTTCATCATCCTCATCTATTCTAACCACTTAGATTAGGGTGTTTGCTTTGCTAATACTTGATTAGTGAAGCAAAAGCTTGGGCTTGAGTTTCTTCAAGGTAGATCATCTTTGTTATTAAAGATCGGAAGCAAGCTAGCGTCTTTCTTTTCATGGAGCCTCTCTAGAGTCCGGGTACTCGATGATCGCAGCGAAGGGACCTCAACACGGAGCTTTAGAAGTGAAGGAACGGACTACAAAGGTTGTAATTCCTAACTCTTAGAAGTAAAGTTGTTTACTTGCATGTTTAACCCTAATTATCTAGCAAAGATCCTCGCTTTAGGTTGTTTGGCACTTCTAAATTTTAAATCGGGCATGGTTGATGCCTTATAGACCCTTATGACAGTGCCTAGTAACCCTACACGTGGAACGCGGCTTATGTCAATCCTGACCCCGTGGAAAACGTCCAGAGTGGATCCTGGTCCTTGCAGAACACGGCTAAGACCCCGTGGGAAGCATCCAGAGCGAAGCCTGGTCCTCGCAGAACACGGCCATGACCCCGTGGGAAGCATCCAGACTAAAATTCCTGGTCACGTTGAACGCGTCTTATGTCAATCCTGACCCCGTAGGAAACGTCCAGAGCGGATCCTGATCCTCGCAAAACACGGCTATGACCCCATGGGAAGCATCCAGAGCGGAGCCTGGTCCTCGCAGAACACGGCTATGACCCCGTGGTAAGCATCCAGAGCAAATTCCTGGTTACGTGGAACGCGGCTTATGTCAATCCCGTGCCCATGGGAAACGTCCAGAGCGGAGCCTGGTCCTCACAGAACACGGCTATGACCCCATAGGAAGCATCCAGAGCAAATCCTGGTCCCATGGAATACGGCTAAAGTCAATCTTGACCCCGTGGGAAACGCTCAGAGTAACTCCTGACTCTGTGAAATGCGGATAATGGCAACACCATCAATGACTTACGGGTCCTCTCGACCCATAAGGAAGAAATCTCTCTTGTAAGATCCTTACGACTTATAAGAGAAAACGCACTTAGGAATCCTCACGATTCCTAAGGAGAAAATACACCTACGAGATCCTCTCGACTCGTAGGGAGAAAAGTCTTTATGAGACCCTCACGGCTCATAAAGTTGAAAAGCCTTAGGCAGTAGATCTTAACCTGTTTCCTAAGCCATCGCTACCTCTCAAAGAGTTCGAGACGGAATGATTCTATCATCTGCAGGCTATGCTTATTAAAGTGACATGCTGATAACAAAGAAAAGAAGAAAGAAACGAGATGACATAAGACATTGTGAAAGAAATGTATCTTTTATTCATAAATTCAATTGGGTACAAAATACATCATATGAAAGAATAAAAAATGGATACATTTTATTCGAAATTACAAATGGTACAAAAACGATCATTGAGAGGGAAGCGTTTTCAATAGTCCAATCAGCCGCTCGCGCACTTCCCTCAGCCCCTTTTCTTGGTCAGCTGCCGCAGCCAACTCTGCTTCGACCTGGGCTCGTTGCTGCAAGTAGGACGAAAGTTGCTCGTCAACGACCCGCCGAGCCAACTCACGACTTTGTGCATCTCGCTCGATGAGGTCGAGCTTCTGCCTCAGCATTAGCCCGTCAGAAATACATCGTAGAAGGCTCTTAAAGATAGTCTTCAACTGCACAGCATTGGCATCAACCTGAGCATGCAGTCGAGAAGAGTCGCTTGAAATCTCTTCACACTCCTTACGCTTTAAGGCCGCTTCTTGTTCAAGATGGCGGAAGTAGGGAATGCTCTGCTCAACCCACGCAGCTCGTTGAGAGTTCACAGCCAGGACCTCAGGAGCAGGACATCCGAATTCGAGCTCATGCAGACAGGCCTCAACTTCCCTGCAGTGATTAACCCAAGACTCAACGACGCCCTCACTATGAAAGTTCACGAGTGTCGCCAGCATAGGATTAACCTCCACGGCATAATCTGCAGCGAATGTGGGAACCTCCACGTCAAGCTCCTCGATGTAGTCGCTCAACATGCGCAGACTATTCGCAGCGCTTTTGGAAGATGAACGTCGAGAAAAGGGGCCTGCTGGCATTACGACTCGAGATTCGAATGGAGCTGAAGTCGGTATCATCATTGCAAAACAAATCACAGTTAAATGACGGTTCAAGAAATAGAGGAGGTTCATGAACAATAGAGTTTACTATACCGGCTGCAGCAGGTGGCAAGACTGGGGGTACCGGTGGTGCAGCTACTCTTTTGTCTCCTCCTTCGATCTGTAGGGCTGCAATTAAAACAAAGAAGAATTAGAAACGATTTGACTACCCGTCAATGAAAAGAAGAGACGTTAGCTAAAGGCTGCACTCACCAGCGCCACTAGATGAGGCAATCTCTGACTGGAAAGAGAAGTGTGGGTGTAGCACCTGATACAGGTGATCAAAAAGGACTCCTGCAATGATGTAGTAATACAATATCAGTACATGAAATATACTGCCTGCAATGAAACTGATGAGTCACAAATCCACAACTTCCAGCATTTGAGAGGGTACGAGAGAAAGCAAAGGGGCGGTCACCATCAAAGCGGCAACTGGTGGTGCTTCCTTGGGTGGCACAACCTCAACGACCACCGCAGCTGCATTCGAAACAAAAGTACTGTCAGAAAAGGTCGAAAAGGGATTGCAGAATAAAATAGAAAGCAATAACCTGAAATTTACCTGGTAAGTCGATGGTCGAGACCGCAACAAGGGCATCACTGGATACAGCGACTGCCTCACCCTCCTCCAACAAAATGGTCTCGCCTCCCATCGCCTCATCCCCTGACTTTACGAGAGACGTCGTAATGCTCGCGACGCCAGGAGATGGCAGAGAACCGCAGGCGGAAAGAATGACGATTGGAGCAGTGCCCGACTCTTGAGAAGGAGCGACTACCTCGGGCTCGGCGATTGTAGCCATCTCACCTACCGCTACCTCGGGCTCGGCGATCGTGGCTGTCTCAGTTACCGTTACCTCAGGCTCGGTGGTTGCCACCACTTCTTCGGCAAAACTCGGCCCTGCAAGATAGAATATATGAGAACCTGAAAATTAAAACTTTGACAAAAGAACCCAATGTCACGTTACCTTGAGTCGGTTTTCCGATTGCTTCCCGAGCCGCACGTGCTGCCTGTCTGTGGGTGGTGGACAAGGCGGCCGGAGCATCCTCTGAAGGAGTAGGGGCAGGGGTAACAGCGCTTGAACCCGCACCCGCATCCAAGGAGGTGGTACGCTCCCTTACCCCGCGCATCCTACTCTTCCTCTCCGCCCGGGCCGTGAGGGCAGATCTGTAAGTCGATGTACTACACCCCAGAACTTGTGGGGAGGCGGAATTTTCAAAAAACGATCATGTTTAAAGAACGAACATCGACTAACCGCTTAAATCGAAGCTAAACTACAAATAACCGTACACAAAGAGTTTCATAACTATTGTGTTTAGGGATTATACCTAATGAAACCAGTCCTTCGTCTTTACGATCTCCTTGTTCTCCTCGGCCTTCTCTAGGTAGTAGACGATCCACCCGAGAGCAAAACTCCAAACTAAACCTCTAACTTGAGGTAACTAATCTTCTTGGATTGCTAATCAAAGAAGATAGAATGAAATAGAGTGATGGTTATGGATTGATTAGTCTTTCTAATCCTTTGATCTCAACACATGAGGTGTAAGGATTAGGGTTTGAAGATGAGAGCTTGAGGAGAGAGAATGTGTGAAGAATTATGAGATAAGATTGTGAGTATCATAACATATTATGAAGCATTCTCATTAAAGAATAAATGAATAAATGTGATGAATAAGCATGCTTCATAAATGTTAAGTGGTGATTCATTAGCATGAGTCATTAATCATTTATGGTGCAATAATGACAATGATGAATCACTCTCATGACTCACTAATCTTATCCAAAGTATATGCCACCTAAACCTCCTTAGTCACCATCTTCTAGAAGCTTCTCGCGCAATTACGAGAATGCCCCTCCGATCCGTGAAAACACGGAAAAACTTTAGACTGTAAAAATCCAATAACCGGATACCAGTAACTGGCTTAAACCAAAGCCGACTGGTAAAAACTGTCCGAAAGTCGTACGCGCGCAAACGCACGTATGCGTCCGAACCCTTGTCGTAAAACCATACGACCTCTATATCGTTTCGCCTGGAGTAGGAAACTCTCTGTGTGGGACTCTAGAGACTCGACTACTACGCTGGCAGTGGGTTTAACCACAGACCGCAAGCGGCACTAGCTGTACGTAACAGTCCCCAGGTAGTTGTCGATAAAAAGGCCGTTGAGGAAACCCATCCGAACTCCTACTGAGTCTGATGTGACAATCTCCATACAGTCTGGTCCGTTCGTCCAAGACTATCGCATATCCGGCCTAGGGGGCGGCAAGCGTCAGTCCCCTAATAGCGGTATAAGTCGTGTCGGAGGGAAGCCCATTACACCCTGAGAAACTAATGGAACCTACCAGCAAATCTCGCTTGCCCTGGCCAGGGACTTTGCGTAATGGCTCTCTGACACAGCGCGATATCAACTCCCAATACCGGGAGGGGCGAATCCTGTCTAACCGCCACTGCCTCCAAGTGCTCGGGACTGCACCCAACTGCTACCTGTTTGCACGACTCCTTTGAGCCGCGGTAAGGTAGCAATCTAAGAACAGTGGGACACACTCGAGGCGAAGTAGCAGTGTCAAGTCTGCGGACTACGCTGTACTCATGTCACCTGGGAACTGTTCACTGACGACTGGTATAAAACCAACCAACAGTTCCCTGTGAGTCCTGTCCTGTGTACCCGTAACCTAACGAGCACCTGTATACTATCTCCAGTACGACGTACTGACGGCTGTGGGACAGACCATCTCCCCAACTGGGATGAGAAGCGTACACACTAGTCTACTCCGGAATATCGATGCTCTGTCTCGATAATCCAACGACCAGGGACCTGAATAAGGATGTGCTTGTAGACTACCCAGCCCCCACTAGTGTGACTGCCATCACAACGCTGGTAGTCAAGCAAGATCCTAAGAGCTCTATCAATACGTATACTCACATATTAAGATAGAAAAACCAAGTAGCATACTACCATGTTTAGCAAGACTTTTATATACATGTGAATATCCCAAGCTTCCATTAAGTAATATAAAAGCTAGTATGATACAGTAATGGCCTTCTAGGGCATAAACACTAACAATCTCCCACTTGCACTAGGGCCATGTACTGGCATATCGAAGACCAATGATCTCGAGTAGCCTCTCGAACTGCGTCTGAGGTAGGGCCTTCGTGAATGGATCAGCAATGTTCTCTTCTGAAGCAACTCTCCGAACCTCGATCTCCTGACGATCAATGATCTCCCTGATCAGGTGATACCGCCTCAAGATGTGTCTGGACTTCTGATGGGACCTTGGTTCCTTCGCTAAAGCTATAGCTCCGTTGTTGTCGCAATACAGAGGTATTGGATCAACTATGGTAGAAACCACTTGAAGTTCTGTTAGGAACTTCTTCATCCAGACTGCTTCTTTTGCGGCATCGCAAGCAGCTATATACTCCGCTTCCATCGTCGAGTCAGCAACGGTGTCCTGCTTGGAGCTCTTCCAGCACACCGCCCCTCCATTGAGGGTAAAGACATAACCCGACATGGACTTGGATTCGTCCTTATCACTCTGGAAGCCGGAATCAGCAAAGGCCTCCAACCTGAGGTCTTTTCCGCCGTAAACCAAGAACATCTCCTTAGTCCTCCTCAGGTACTTGAGAATGTTCTTTACTGCTATCCAGTGTTTCTCCCCTGGGTCTGACTGATACCGGCTCACCACGCTTAGTGCGTAAGCTACATCTGGTCTGGTACACAACATCGCATACATTATAGAGCCTACCGCAGAAGCGTAGGGTATAATAGACATGCGTTCCCTTTCCAAATCAGTCTTGGGAGACATCTCTTTGGAGAGGGTGATTCCGTGACAAGCCGGTAGATTACCGCGCTTAGAATCTTCCATACTGAATCTTTTCAGTACAGTGTCGATATACCTGGACTGCGAAAGTCCCAACATCCTCTTGAATCTATCACGATAGATCCGGATCCCCAGAATGTAAGAGGCATCACCCAGGTCTTTCATGGAGAACCTGTGTGATAAGAATCCTTTGACAGATTGTAGCATAGGAATGTCATTTCCTATCAATAGAATGTCATCCACGTACAAGACGAGGAATACGACACTTCTGGCTACAACTTTACTATATATGCACGGTTCATCTGGATTTTTGATAAAGTCGTATTCTTTGACTGTCTCATCAAAACAGATGTTCCAACTCCGCGATGCCTGCTTTAGTCCATAAATGGACTTAAGCAGCTTGCATACTTTCCCACTGCTCCCACTTTGATTGAAACCCTCTGGCTGATCCATATAGACGCTCTCTTCTAAATTTCCATTCAGAAAAGCCGTCTTTACGTCCATCTGCCAGATTTCATAATCATGGAAGGCAGCAATAGCAAGAAGGACCCGAATGGATTTGAGCATAGCCACTGGAGAAAAAGTTTCGTCATAGTCCAAACCAGGTCTTTGACGAAAACCCTTTGCAACAAGTCTAGCCTTATAGGTTTCCACCTGTCCATCTACACCAATCTTTTTCTTGAAGATCCATTTGCATCCTATGGGTTTTACCCCATCTGGAGCAAAGTCCAAAGTCCATACTTTGTTGGTGTACATGGACTCCATTTCGGTCCACATTGCATCTAGCCATCGTACCGAGTCGCCGCTCTGGATGGCCTGCCGGAAGTCAGTAGGTTCATCATCATCTATGATGCAATCCTCTCTATCCCCATCTATGAGAAAACCGTAGTATCTCTCAGGCGGATGAGACGGCCTACTACTCCTGCGGAGGGGTGCGGGAATTTCTGTTCTTCTTGAACCTCTGGTTCTACCAAACTTTCAGTAGCAGCTTGTGGTTCTGGAATTTCTTCCAGTTCTACTGCGCTCCCACTCTTCTGATTTTCTAAAAATTCAGTTTCTAAGAAGTGGGCATGACGAGAAACAAAAACCTTTTGTTCCTCTGCGTAATAGAAATAATATCCCTTGGAGTTCTTTGGATATCCCACAAGCTTACACTGTACTGAGCGTGCCTCGAGCTTGTCCGAATGCTGCTTTTTTACAAAAGCTGGACACCCCCATGTCCTAAAATGTTTTAGACAGGGTTTCTTCCCACTCCACATCTGATATGGTGTGGTAGGCACAGTTTTGGTTGGAACCTGGTTTAAAAGATATGCCGCTGATTCTAGCGCATAACCCCAGAAAGATCGCGGTAACTCAGCATTACTCATCATGGATCATACCATATCTAATAGGGTTCGATTCCGTCTCTCCGATACACCATTATGCTGTGGAGTGTATGGAGGAGTAAGCTGAGAGAGAATTCCTTTCTCTTTTAGGTAACCTAGGAACTCGGCACTTAAGTATTCTCCACCTCGATCAGATCTCAGTGTCTTAATACTTTTGCCTGTTTGGTTTTCCGCTTCACTCTTGTATTCCAGGAATTTCTCAAAGGCCTCGGATTTATGCTTCATTAAGAAAACATATCCATACCTAGAGAAATCATCTGTAAAAGTAATGAAGTAGGAATAACCACCTCTCGCATGTATAGACATTGGACCACATACATCGCTGTGTATGAGTCCTAAGAGCTCGCTCGCTTTTACTCCTTGTCCAGTGAATGGAGTCTTTGTCATCTTTCCTTTGAGACAAGATTGACAAGTGTCATAAGATTGATATTCGAACGAGTCCAAATATCCTTCTCTATGCAACTTAGTCAACCTTCTCTCATTGATGTGACCCAGTCTACAATGCCATAAGAAAGCTTTATTTAAATCTGGAGACTTTCTTTTTAGTGTGTTCTGGATATTGAAAATTTGGAGTTGGTTTAAAACATATATTCCGTTATTTAGTGTACCTGACCCAATCAAACCATGATTAAGGTGGATGTTGACAACATCTCTTACAAACGTGAAATCATAACCTTTATTTGATAACAAAGAAACTGATATGATATTACACGTTAAGCTTGGTACAAAATAACAGTTATGTAAAACCAAAATGTGTCCACTCGTCAATCCTAGGTGATAATCCCCGACGGACGCAGCTCCCACGCTAGCTCCGTTAGCAACCTTTAGGGTCATATCACCTTCCTTCAGCACTCTACGGTTTCTCAGTGCCTGCAATGAATTGCAAATATGAGATCCTGATCCGGTATCCAATACCCAAGAAGTAGAGTTGATCGAAAGACAATTCTCAATTACAAACACACCTGAAGTCGAAGCCACAGCTTGCTTCGGTTCCTGGTTCTTGGCGTTCCACGCCTTGCAATCCTTCTTCCAGTGCCCTTTCCTGTGACAATGGAAGCACTCATCCTGGCCAATTACCGGTACCGCAAACTTTTTCTTTCCCTTCCCTCCCACCTTACTAACACCTCCTCTAGGTCTGGGTGCGGCCTTCTTCTTCCTTCCTTTGGCCCTAGCCTTGGACCCGGAAGAAGATGTACCGCCAACAAACATAGCGGGTGTTTCCCTTGAATTCTTCAAGGTGCCCTCTGCACTCCTTAACATGTTCAGGAGTTCCGGAAGTTCAACTTCTTTTCTTTGAAGGTTGAAGTTCAGGATAAACTGGGCGTAGGTGTGAGGAAGGGACTGGAGAATAAGGTCTGTATAGAGCTCATTATCCAAAGTCGTCCCAAGGTCTGCGAGCTCTTCTATGTAGCCGATCATCTTTAGGACATGTTCTCCTACCGATGACCCGACAGCCAACCTCGCTCGAAACAAGTTCTTTGAGGTCTCGTATCTTGCTATACGAGATTGCTCTCCATAAAGTTCCTTTGTATGGAGAAATATGCCATCAAGGTCCATATCCTCGTGCCTCCTCTGATGTTCATTGTTCATCGAGGCAAGCACGATGCACTTGGCTTTCGCGCAATCTAAATCCCAGGTTTTGCGGATTTCCTTATCCGCATTGCTGGATTTGGGACCAGGAACAGCAGGTGCCGTAGCGGTGAGGACGTACCCCAGTTTGTCATAGGTCAAAGCCATTTTGACATTCCGCAGCCAATCTTTATAGTTTGGCCCTGTCAGTATATTTTTCTCTAAAAGTAACTTAAGTCCAGTCATTTTCAGGGTCGCTGCAATTAGGAGAGAGAGAAGAAAACTCTTTAGCATGATGCTCTTGCAAGTTTAGAGTGGTTTTTAGTTTATCTAAACTGGATGGCTCCTACTGTTTCTCGAATCCTTCCTCAAACCATAAAAGAAGAATTAGCCAGGACTATTCTCACCGTACAATACTTGCTTAACCGTTCAGCCAGGCTGGTGTCGATACTTCGAGGGAGGTTTTCCAACGCTTTCGCGAAGTTCCTTAATTAAATAACCTCTTTTCTCTGGGGGCGTAACCCCGCTGACACTTTTCTGGACACCTACTAGGTTTATAGCATTGATCGTTAAGTGACGAATATCCTGATAAGTAGCATATACTCACAGTAGGATCGGGATCCAAATATCATCGTCTGATAATGCTGTAGGAATGCTACCAACATTCATCAAACTCAAAATGGTATGCATCTCTCTGCAAATTTCAGTTTCTTTAGAAATTCCCGATATTGATTTTTGCCCCATGCTCTTATGATCTTGACTAAGGGCCAACAAATCATAAGTCACATGTCAAGTTCTGCCCATCATTATCCTGTTGATTTGAACCCATCCGTATACTCTTGACTAAGGGCCAAACAAAGTAATACGACTGTCCCAAACCAACTCATCTATCTATGCAACAAATGAATACCCCAGCAGCTACCAATCACTATGTCTTGACTAAGGGCCAAACAAACATAGCTTGAATACTACTGACCATTCATAAGAAATGACGGAGGGCTACGACTGGTTTTGGCGAAACCGTGAACGTAGTGAACTTGGTATAACCGAAGGAACCTGATAGCTTTTAAAAGGAGTGGTTAAATCTCCGCATTTAAAAATATCTGTTTTTAAAATAACCGAGTGGTTTCTTTTAAATTGTTCCAACGATTTAAACTTGGTTTATTTTCTTTGCATTATAGATAATGCATCCCATCATTAACCTATCATTGCAGAAAACAACGAAAATACAACGTCCTCTTATGCCATCCGCATTCGCCACGGGGTCCCGTCATCACCCGTTAGGTTACTTAACTAACGACAGAGCGGGGGCTGGGCTAGCGCGGGTGTAAAACATAAGTGACGTCTAAATAGCTATTATATATATAGATATTTTACATTCGTCTGACGTAATGATATACATTCCAGAACACAGATAAACTTTATTGGATTTGCAAGCAATCTGTATTTCTTTTGAGCCTGCAAGAAAAGACAGATTACACAGTTGTGATGAATAGCCGTTACCCCACCCTCGACCCCTACGGGTACGGCAAACTACCCACCTGGCAGTTTGTGTACCCCACCTTGGGTCAGTCCTAGGAGCAAAAACAGTAAAATGAAATAATACATCGGTGGCTACAACCGCAACCTGGATGTGCCCCGCAAAATAATATTACAACAAATTACATTTACAACAAATGAATTAAATAATAACCCATTGCAAAACCCCGGCTATACACCACAACAGTCCAATAACAGTTCATATGCATAAACAGATAAAACCATTACAGAAATGTGCAACCCCCTGCCAACCGACACACTAGCAGTTAGGGGAGGTTTACGAACACATTTATCAATCACAGATATAATCCAATATGCAAATACTGTACAATTTCGATCGATTAAACGCATTTAACATTGCTCCAATACTGCTCTGTAAACTGGAAACCTGAGCAAAATTAAAATATTCCAGAAAATCCAAAAAACCACAGGGGACCCACACAAGAAAAACGAGTTCCTGACTCGTCAACTCGGCGGTGGAAGCGCGGCGGATCGGTGTGATCCGCCGCGGTTCCGCGGCACTGTAGACGAATCAGGAACCCAAATTTCTTGGGTGTTCTTCTGTGTTCATTTCAAGCTTTCTGCACTTACCTGAAAAATTTTAGGACATCATTTAAATTTCGACAGAAACTTGACAGTTTTAGGGTTTTCCGGCTTCGTTTTTCCGTTCGAAATTCGTACAAATTTGCAATTAAGTTATTTATTGTTTAGCGAGGCTCTGATACCACTGTAAGTCGATGTACTACACCCCAGAACTTGTGGGGAGGCGGAATTTTCAAAAAACGATCATGTTTAAAGAACGAACATCGACTAACCGCTTAAATCGAAGCTAAACTACAAATAACCGTACACAAAGAGTTTCATAACTATTGTGTTTAGGGATTATACCTAATGAAACCAGTCCTTCGTCTTTACGATCTCCTTGTTCTCCTCGGCCTTCTCTAGGTAGTAGACGATCCACCCGAGAGCAAAACTCCAAACTAAACCTCTAACTTGAGGTAACTAATCTTCTTGGATTACTAATCAAAGAAGATAGAATGAAATATAGTGATGGTTATGGATTGATTAGTCTTTCTAATCCTTTGATCTCAACACATGAGGTGTAAGGATTAGGGTTTGAAGATGAGAGCTTGAGGAGAGAGAATGTGTGAAGAATTATGAGATAAGATTGTGAGTATCATAACATATTATGAAGCATTCTCATTAAACAATAAATGAATAAATGTGATGAATAAGCATGCTTCATAAATGTTAAGTGGTGATTCATTAGCATGAGTCATTAATCATTTATGGTGCAATAATGACAATGATGAATCACTCTCATGACTCACTAATCTTATCCAAAGTATATGCCACCTAAACCTCCTTAGTCACCATCTTCTAGAAGCTTCTCGCGCAATTACGAGAATGCCCCTCCGATCCGTGAAAACACGGAAAAACTTTAGACTGTAAAAATCCAATAACCGGATACCAGTAACTGGCTTAAACCAAAGCCGACTGGTAAAAACTGTCCGAAAGTCGTACGCGCGTAAACGCACGTATGCGTCCGAACCCTTGTCGTAAAACCATACGACCTCTATATCGTTTCGCCTGGAGTAGGAAACTCTCTGTGTGGGACTCTAGAGACTCGACTACTACGCTGGCAGTGGGTTTAACCACAGACCGCAAGCGCACTAGCTGTACGTAACGGTCCCCAGGTAGTTGTCGATAAGAAGGCCGATGAGGAAACCCATCCGAACTCCTACTGAGTCTGATGTGACAATCTCCATACAGTCCGGTCCGTTCATCCAAGACTATCGCATATCCGGCCTAGGGGGCGGCAAGCGTCAGTCCCCTAATAGCGGTATAAGTCGTGTCGGAGGGAAGCCCATTACACCCTGAGAAACTACTGGAACCTACCAGCAAATCTCGCTTGCCCTGGCCAGGGACTTTGCGTAATGGCTCTCTGACACAGCGCGATATCAACTCCCAATACCGGGAGGGGCGAATCCTGTCTAACCGCCACTGCCTCCAAGTGCTCGGGACTGCACCCAACTGCTACCTGTTTGCACGACTCCTTTGAGCCGTGGTAGGGTAGCAATCTAAGAACAGTGGGACACACTCGAGGCGAAGTAGCAGTGTCAAGTCTGCGGACTACGCTGTACTCATGTCACCTGGGAATTGTTCACTGACGACTGGTATAAAACCAACCAACAGTTCTCTGTGAGTCCTGTCCGGTGTACCCGTAACCTAACGAGCACCTGTATACTATCTCCAGTACGACGTACTGACGGCTGTGGGACAGACCATCTCCCCAACTGGGATGAGAAGCGTACACACTAGTCTACTCCGGAATATCGATGCTCTGTCTCGATAATCCAACGACCAGGGACCTGAATAAGGATGTGCTTGTAGACTACCCAGCCCCCACTAGTGTGACTGCCATCACAACGCTGGTAGTCAAGCAAGATCCTAAGAGCTCTATCAATACGTATACTCACATATTAAGATAGAAAAACCAAGTAGCATACTACCATGTTTAGCAAGACTGTTATATACATGTGAATATCCCAAGCTTCCATTAAGTAATATACAAGCTAGTATGATACAGTAATGGCCTTCTAGGGCATAAACACTAACAAGATCTTCTAGAGACCTCCTTCAACAGGACATCCTCGTCCGCACCAATAGTTACCTCTGGAGCCGTTATGGCATCCGTCATCGGTTGCTTAAGTGAAGCTTCTTTCGGCAATACCGGCGGAACTGAGATAGCCGACCCAGGAAGCGTCTCCGCACCGCCCTGTGAAGTCAGTGCCACGCTTGGAATAACCTGAGTAGAGGTAGTTCCTGTGATAAGAAGAAAAGGAGGGGTCAGATTACCCATAAGAAACGGGAGCGGAGACACGGTGAACCGAAATGTACCGATGCTTAAGGATGCTCGAAGTCTTTCCTCTTCCTCAAAAGTCTTAAGAGAAGTTGCGAGAGCTTCCTCGGTGGAAATGCCTGTTAAAGAAGGAAAAGTGTCAGTCAAAACATGATGATAGAAATATGATGCAATGATGAAAGATACAGCTGATGGTTACCTGATCGCGTGAGGATAGCCAGTCCCGCTTCGTGGCTTGCCAATTGCTCAGAAGCTGCAATGTCAGCCGCCATATCAGTATCATCTAGCGACATGAATAGACCCTCGTTTGTACCATACTCGCTCAGACCCTCGCCATAAGTAGCGTGAGGCTCCTGGCCGAGTACAACGTCTACAGAAAGGATCGACTTTTTCTTCCTCTTCTGCGAGCGAGCTCCGGTCGCAGCTAGCACAAGCTTACGTTTACTAGGCACTTTGGGGAGACGAGTCCCGATGTTTGAACCCATGCCAGAATCGGGGGAGGCTACACTCGCCTTATCTACAGGAGCCCGGGGTATCGGTAGCTCGGGCCTGTCATGCGGAACTTCGATCACCGCAGCTTCTCTTAAGGGAGGCGGGACGATGGTCCGTCACTTCAGAGGGACGTTTCGATCATCAGTAGGGGGTGCACCTTTACGATCGAGCAGCAGTCGCTTCTCCTCCCTGATAACGGCGCCCATTGAATGTTGGTACCAGGCCACGTGTACATTAATGGCCTTCGGGACACAGCTCGGTTCGCTGATAAAGAAGTGAGACCCTGTGTTCAGGGGCATAAAATGATGCAGCGCGCTCTGCATGCCCTCTTCGGTAGCAGCAGGTTCTGTCAAAAAGGCCTCAAGTGGGACGCCCTGATTGTTACTCAGCTGCTGGGCGAAACGATGCGGGTTGTATCTCATGAATAATGCCGCATCATTTTTCCTGAATACGAGAAAGCCCGGCCTGATGGAGTACAAATGAAGAATCTCCCGGGCTTTCAACACAGAGGCCCCGTCTTTAAAGATGTCTTGCAATGGCAACACCGCTTTTGAATTTTCCAGGCCGATGGTCAATACTTTGTCTGTGAAAGACATACCATCTCCAACCGTGCGCGGACGAAGGAGCAAGCCCCTAGCTTCCCGCGGTGACGGACTCACGATGGAGGTGTCAACCAGCCGCATTATCCGAGGGAACCTGCATCTGTCGTAAAAAGAAGGTCTTTTTTGGATACCGAAGACCCCAAGCACGTGCAGCTCTATCCATGAAGTGAAGTAATGCATTGGGAAATTGGCAGGATGCACCTCCGGTTCAGTGGTATCCACTGCTAAGATGAGGCCGTGATGTAGATGGGCTAACCCGGCGATCCCGATGGCCACTTGTATTCCGGCAACCATGCGATGCGCGGGGTAGAAGACAGAAGGCCTCATGTAACGAGGATGAATAGGAAGCGCGAACCAGCTTAACCATAAACTGAGAAACCCGAGAAAAAACGCTTCCTCATCAATGCCAGGAGAGACGATTTCTGACAAGGGGATGATCACGACATCGGGAAGAAAGAAATTCTTTTGATCGGCTTCCAGTATTGGCCGACGGTCCAAGCCAAAGCCGAAAGGATCATCAAGTTTAGCAAACTTTTCGCCTTGTCGCGACAAAATTTCTGGGCGAAGAAAATGGTCAATGAAGTCCGCAAAGCTGACCCCCCGACCTCCGGATTCAAGAAAGAGGCTCTCATACATGTTCAACACCTTTATCAGACTTGGGAACTGGTGCTGAATGGCGTTCACTGGGTTAAGACCCATTACCACTGATTTGGTGGCAAAAACATACTCATCCGGAGGAAGTAGCTCCTCATAGTGCTCCCTCCTAACTGGTAAACCAGAAACCTCTGCAAATTCCTCCAAGGAAATGGAAACCTCTCTGTCCAATAGGAGGAAGGTATGGGTTGGAATGTTCCACTGCTCTAAAAACTCCTTGATCCACCATGTGGGAGGTGCAGAATACTGGAACAAGGAAGCGTAGATTGCAGGGTATAAGCCAAGGTTCAGCAGCTGCAATTTCTTTGCCGATAAGATATATCGGGCCCACTGCAAGTATCTGGCCGGATGACGGAGAGTTAGTCCGATGTTGTAGGGTTGTCCCTAAGGGCGCGACTCGCCCTGACATATGCGCCGCCCTAGGGTGTCCAAAGCCACCGGCGGCTGCACGGGTATTGCGGCAATAGAAGGCCGAAGGAGACCTTCTGAAGTCCAATTTACCTCCTCTACCGTATAATTGATCGGTAGTGCATCTGCATAAGGGATTGCAGAGATAGGCTCCGAGGGTGTCGCATAAGAATATGTTGTGCCACGACAGCGCCACGGCCGTCTACTCGAGGCCAAAATGCGGAATCAAAAATTTTCTTAACTTTAAACCGGCGCTACCGCGGACAATAAACCCGGATCGTAACCATTAACCTAATCCTAGCTATCAAGAGAATGGGGAGAGAGATATACCGAGCGATCCGTGTCCTTCGGTCATTCGCCGTCGTCCCGATCTCCCGCGGAATCACCGTTCGTCACCTCCTCGTCGGAAAGGGCACCACGTAGCTGATTTCTTTTACGGGCTCCCACCTCTGGACCGAGGCAACTCGGGCGCGAAGTTGGCAAGTCGACGCGTCCAAGGGTACTGTAGGTGTAGTATAGAATCTTTGCCTCAATGGGGTGATTGAAGTTGCCATGGAGGAATGAGGAGGAGAATGAAAAGGAGCAATGAGAAATGGAGCTAGTCCTTTTTGCAAACATAGAATGAGATGATGATAATTTTTCCCCACATTCAAAAAGAACTTTTTCTCCCCCTCTAGTAATGTGGCCGGCCCCTCTCTCAAAATGGGAGTGTCATGGAATCAACAAGAAGGGAGGTAAGTGTAGGAAAAGTAGAATGGTGACCACACCCCCAAAAGCAAGCCTCACATCCATAAACAAATCAATCTCTTCTCATTAATGCATATAATGATGCATGAAAAGAAAAGATGCCATCATGAAACCACAAATGCAAACAACACCCTCCATAAAGATAATTTGCACAACTGCAAATAACCCCCTCCATCGGAAAAGTCCGGCCGGGAAGGAACAAAGGAAAACTGGCCGGAACGGAATGCAAACTGGCAACTTCAGAAAACTGATCCCGTAATAAATTACAGAAAAACCCCTCTACTGCATATACATGCCCGCATTTTTATTCCCATTGAACACAAATGCAAAGAGACAAAATCTACACTGTCTAATACTAGGATCCGGCTTAAACCAAAGCCCGCTAGTAAAATCCGTTCGATCATGATCCGTGCAATACCGCACGTGTCTGATCGAACCCTGCCATATCTCCATACGGCCTCTACAGCGTTTCGCCCGAAACTTGAGTAACTGTGTGTGGGGGACTCTAAAGACTCGTCAATACAATGGTTGTGGATTTAACCACTAGCACGTCAGAGGTATTAGCCATACGTAACGGGCTACCAGCTATTGACCAAAAGGGACGTCGATGAGCGAACTCATCCTGACACCCTACTGAGCCTGTCAGTGACAATATCCGTACAGTCCGGTCCGTTCGTCTATGAGTATCGCATGGCGGACTTAGGGGGTTGGTAAAAGTCAGACCCCCAAAAGCGGTACAAGTCGTGTCGGAGTGTAGTCCAGAACACCCTGAGATACTACTGGAATACCTACCAGTAAATCTCCTGCCTCGGCCGAGGGCTTTGTGTAATGGCTCTCCTAGACACAGTGCGACCTCACCCCCAATACCGGGAGAGACGAACCCCTGCAGATCCGCTCACTGCCTCCATGTGGCTCGGGACTGTACCCAACTAAAACCTGTTTGCACGACTCCTTTGAATCGTGGTAGGGTAGTAATCAAAGCACAGTGGGAACTCACACGAGACAAATGACGATCTCAGGTCGATAAACTAACCTGTACACATGTCACCAGGGAACTGCTATCTGACGTCAGGTATAAGACCAACTAGCATGTTCCCGGCGAGTCCTGTCCGGTGTACTCATAACCCAATGAGCACCTGTATACATCTTAGGTGAACCAACTGACACCAGTGGCTTGTGAGACCGGCCACCGCCCCTTGTCGGGGTCTCGACTGTATACACTAGTCTACTCTGGAGTATCGATGCCCTGTCTCGAAACTCCCACGACTAGGGACTTTTTAAAGATGTGCTTATAGACCCCAGCTCCCACGTGTATGATCGCCCTCATACTGCTGGTAGTCAAGCAAGAATCCTAGGGGCTCTATCAACGTGTAATAGTGATCAGTAATGTCACCTAAAGCAGTACACGATGATAAAGATAAACCAGATAGCATACTATCATCTTGAGTAAGACTGTCCTACCGGTATAGGTCCTCCCTCAATCATTGCAATCACGTGCCTGTGATCCAATAATTGACTCTGAGGGCACTATCTCCAACAGAAAAGCTCCGGCGGCCTCTGATGATTTGATCATACCATCTACCCCATAGGTGAAGATTCTTGTATTCTGGGTCATGGTCTTTGATCAGCGCAAGAAACTCTCGGTCTATGGGTGCCTCAGGAAATCCACCTTCTGAGCGGATGAACGGAAAAGAAGTGTCGAAAGACATGTCGCCTGCGCAAAAAGGGATAAAAGTCAACAGTCAGTGTTATAATTTAATTTAAATTCCGACATTTGGTACTTTAAAATTTGTACCACACTGCAATGCAGTGGAAAGAGGGACCAAAGGGGGCCCATAAAATCTAGATGACAGTTCATCATTAATAAACAACATCATCATTTGATGAGACTGTTGATTAAATGAGGAAATCCTCAAGAAATTCTCATTAAATGAGAGATCCCTCGGGCAGAAGAGTAAATCTCCCTTTGAGAGCAGTGCTCTGTGACAGAGTGACACTTATCAAACTCTGATCATGAAGGAATAAAAATTTCTTAAGAGCCTTGCTCTGAAAGAAAATGATGGAATAATCCATCAAGAAAATTAAAAAAAAAATTATATACGAATTAAAAAAAATTCTGAGATCTTCAAGATCCATGAACAAATTCTTAAGAGTTCTTCATGGGTTCAAGAGAGCAAAGCTCTGGTAATGAAACCCTAAAAGAGTTTTCTTTAGATCAAAGATCTATGAAGAGTAAGGCTCTGTTAATGGGTAAAACCCTAGATTATTAAAAGATTTGATCTTTACCTAAGTTTTGGCAGAGTTTTGACTCTTGGAATTCTTAAGATGGAGAGCTATGCTCTATGGGAAAATAAAAATTCTCAGAAAAACAAGAGGAAGATGAACAAAATCATCTAAAGGACCAAAGGTCCTATTTATAGGCATTGAAATGCCTTTTCAACTTCTGAGTTGATCCAAGGGCGCAGATGCTGCCACCGCTGCACTCACATGTGGGCCACATGAGCGCAAAGGTGGGAGGGGCACTTATTTCCCCCAATAAGAGCAAAGCTCTGTTTGAAATTTAAATTTCAAATTGAAGCAAAGCTTTAGATGCAGCGCCAAGTGTGTTGCGCCCTAGGCAGCACACCATGTGTGCGCTAGCGCCAGGTGCGCTGCGCTCTAAACAGCGCGCCACGTGTCAAACATGAGTGCGCTAGCGCAGGGTGCGCTGCGCTCCGAGTAGCGCACCACGTGTAAGACACAGGTGCGCTAGCGCTAGGTGCGTTGCGCTCTAAGCAGCGCACCACGTGCAAAGCACGAGTGCGCTAGTGCTGGAATTAAGAAAACTCCCCACCGTTAGATCGAAGATCTAATAATAATGATAAATCATTAATCAATCAGAATTAAATTCTGTTATGGAAAGATTTTCTAATCTTTTTAAAAATAAGAAGATTGCCTTCTGTAAAACAGAAGCCCTAGAATCAAAGATCCAATGGTGGGGAAACATCCCCAAATCAATCAGAGAAAGATCTCTTTAACTGATTCAACAAATCAGCTTGCCCTATATAAAGGCCCCAAAACTTTAAGTCTTATATAGAGAAACCCCCCCCCCCCATAAACTTTGAGAAACTCAAAGATAAAGAGCAAGCTCTTGCAAGAAGATTTTTCTTCAAGGTAAAACTGATGATGATGAACAGAGATGAAATCATCTCATGATTATGAAAGAAGAATTCATTTCTTTAAACAGATCATAGATCTACAAGACAAAAAGTCTTTCACAGAGTGATCAAAAGATCTCATCATAAAATAAAAGAAGAACATAATTCTTCTCACAGATCATGGATCTAAAAAGGCAAAGCCTTTCATCAACATAAGAGATTGAAAATATCCCCTGCAAAAATAATAACTATTGTTCTTAGATCTTGAGACAAAGTCTCTATTCAAAGAACATAAATTTGTTTTCCAGATCATAAAATTGATCAGATGCGCTCTGCGCTCTCGAACTGCGCTTTGCGCTCTTGAACTGCGCTTCTACGCTCTCTGAACTGGCGCTCAGCGCCAAATGCGCCACGTGTCAATCACGTATGCACCAATTAACAACTTGTGCTTTGCGCTTCTGAAATAGCGCACTGCGCTCATGTGCTGGCGCTCAGCGCCAAGCGCACCACGTGTCACTCACGTGTGCGCTACTAAATTGAAAGCACAATGCGCTCATGGATCAGTGCTCAACGCTCATAAACTGGCATCATGCGCTCATCATCTAGCGCCTAGCGCTGAGTGCGACACGTGTCCCTTACATGTGCGCTACTTGGCAGAAGCGCACTGCGCTTTTTGATTGGCGCAAAGCGCCCAGCGCGCCACGTGTTGCGCTGACAGAACATAAATTGTTCTCTAATAAGCCAGAGCTCTAACGAATGCTCAGCATTCAATACAAGACAAAAAACATTGTCAAGATATAATGCTCAACATTGTTAAAAGGGTCAAGCCCAAATAAAGGCTCAACAGCCTAAAATAAAATGTTAAACATTTTAACCTGATTTGACTTAGCCCAATATTGGCCATAAGTCCTCAACCCGTATTAATTGAGCTCATCTGCTCATAAATATTTTAACAGATCTTAGCCCCAAATTGGACTACAGATTTTTCAACCAACTCACGTCGGTTCGAGGGTACATCTCTTTACTCCTCTGATATTTGTCGTTGTAATCCTTCAACGTCTTCAGAGAGGTGACGGGTCCCGACAACCAAACATTCTACGGACTGTGGGGTCCTTTAAAACCCATGGACTATGATGTCCTTAACCTTGACTGTGAGGTCTTTAAACTCACGGACTATGATGTCCTTAACCTTGACTGTGAGGTCTTTAAACTCACAGACTATGATGTCCTTAACCTTGACTGTGATGTCTTTAAACTCACGGACTATGATGTCCTTAACCTTGGACCGTAATGTCCGTAAACTAATCGACCGCAATGTCCCTAAACTAAACAATGGAGCCCAAATGCTCTTTTGTTGGATCTAAACGATCCCGTTAAATTGATCTTAGTCTAAAATTAGACTAACGTATCCTTAACAAACGTTTAAGTTGATCTTAGTCCCATATGAGACTAACGTATCCTTAAACCCAACCCCCAAACCCAAATCTAAGAAGATACGGATTTGGACTAATCCACGCCCTACGGGCGACAACATAAGTTAGTCTCCGTATACAATCCACGGGCAACCAAAAACAAAACAAACACCCACGACACGAAGTGACCATCTGGAGAAGGAGAAAGTGGTTACCGCGATGCGGTAGCGTAATTAACTGCAGGGGCTTGCGCCTGCAGGGAAGAGCGTCCCCACAATCAAAAACCCCTCAAATGAGGGGGAATCTGACGAAGTCTGCTACATCGGCCGCATCCGTTTAAACCTTCGATACGTGGTGTCATAAATCAACTTGGCATCTTCGGAGAGGTAGACGGATAGCACATATTTGCATCTGCTCCCAAATTCAGGCAAGACGTTTGTCTTCCCGGTTTTCGGCGGGGAACAACGCTCTTGGCGCTAGCGCTCTTATGAGGCGCTGCCTCATTTCAAATTTCAAATTTTGAATAGAGATTTGCTCTCTGATTGGGGGAAACACACCACTTTTCTCTCCATAAATATAGATCATAACCTTAGAGTGGAAATTATCAATGATAATCGTCTTTGAAAAATACACAAATTCTGCCGTCCATATACAACGGTAATCGATAATTTTCCAAACTCAAGAATTTAAAAGATTAACGTTATTCATAATATTTACTATAACTTGAATCCAAACTCGAACCTAAGCTTAAATTTAAACTCAAACTCGAATCCAAACTCGAACCTAAACTTGAAGTTAAACTCGAACTCAATCTACTTGAACTAACTTGACTTGACCCAGGATTGCAATTAACATGACTCGCATTCTACTTGACTTACTCGACTACATTATTCATTTTTGTAATATGTGGTTTCGATTAAGCAATGTTTTAATCAACCAATCAAATCAACTATGTCGATACAACAGTTATAATTTATTATACTCGAGGTGTTTGGGACAGTTTTAGGTGTGAATCCAACGGAACTTCAGGAGTCCCGTGTTAACCTACTCGAATTCTATTTACTCGAATCTCAGTCGGGTCGAATCCTCCATAGTTTGAAGTTACGATACTAACAAATGAAATGGGCCCGCGTTTTCCTGCTCCTGAGGCCCCACTCTTGAGCTCGTGAATAGTTCTACGGCTGCGTTGACATTCACACTTGGAACTTAACATTAACATGGTGACCATATAGAGACCTATTGAACATATACCCATGTTCATTTTCACATATTTTTACTTATCATTTAAATAATTCATGTTTATGCTATAACTGTCACTCTTCACTTTTACCCTACTTTTAGGACTTACAGAGCGCTAGTTCAATGACGGACATTCCATCCATTTTTGTTTTCTTAGAATATTTGTCAGATACGGTTGAGACTGAGGAGGTACACGCCATAGAGGAGGAGTACGACCAGATCGATGCTCACGCTTAGAGTAGCTTATCTTTTCTTTCAATTTTTGTATGCAACATGTTCAGGCATTTATGTTACTATACTTACTTTTCAGTTGAACTCTTGTATTGTAAATATTTCAACTTTGAATGTAAATAAAGATATTTGTTGAAAAATTTATAGTCTCCATTTATTCTTGCATTGTGCATTATTGTTTCAATACATTTAGTATATTTATTTAGGAAATGACCTTTTCTAGATAAATATGCCGCTGGTTTGCCACGTCACCGTTTCCGTCTACTAGGAAGCGAGGCGTGATAGGTTTTATTGGTGGCCCATCCAGGTCTGTTCTTCATGAAGTCTTAAACAAAATACCACAAAAATTAATGAATTCAAAAACTATTTACATTCCTTGCATTTCAAATTTCTTGAATCTATCCTAATCTGTCTTTTCTATCAAGGTGATGAATTCTCCGAACAATACCAGCACCAACGTCAATGACAACACTCCACTGCCTACACCACCACCACCATTTACCATTGCAGCACCTATCAACGAACAAACAGTGCTTCTTGAGGCTATAAGGAGACTATTGGAGGGACAATGGGAGCAGACAACTCTCATGCATCAAGGACTTGGTCGCCTTGAGGTGGAAGCACCCGGAGTCAAGTAGTTCCGGGCCTTACACTCAAAGAACTTCTCGGTTAAACAGAGCCCGCTTGAAACAGAAAAATGGTCTCAAGCGATTGAGGATGATCTGGCACTGGCTCAAGTGCTAGAAATAGCGTGGGTAAGAGTTACTAAGTTGCAACTGACAGATAATGCCAGGGTATGGTGGAAGGCAGAGGAGAGCCATCTCGAACAACCAATAGAGTGGAAAACATTTTGAGACCTATTCGATGCAAAGTACTTTTCAGAGACTGCCTGCTTTGACATGGGGTAGCAATTCATCCATCTATAGTAAGGCTCGATGTGGGCCAAGTCTGTGGATTAATATAATGTTGATTTTACCATGCTCAGCAGGTATGTTATAGTCTCAAGTTAAATTTTTCTATCTCACTTAAACACTGCTAATACAAGGTCGTATTAGGTTTGCTGCACATCTCATTCCCACTGCTAAGATCCGAGCATGACGATTCCAGCAGAGGTTGGACCGTGAAATCCAAGCTGCACTCACTATAGGGGATTTCCTAACCCACGAACTCGCTTTGAAGACTACACGATGCTATGAGGCAGTTGTGAAGAAGAAGAGCATGCCACAGTCGGCCGGTATGAAATGCCTTATACACCAGATCACAGGATGGACCACTTCCAGGACAGCTTTCAATGGACCATCTCGAAGACCAGGAGGTTCGTTCGCCAACAACAAGCCATACTTTTGTAGCTACTGCAAAAGAACATGGCATCTACTGAAGAACTGTCGTAGGACAAACAACTTGTGCTTGATCTGTGGGTCTTCAACTCACACTATCGGAGCATGCCCCCAGAACCGAGGGACTAATAACCCTCCAGTTAGACCGGCAATCCAAGCTTCTCCTACCCGGTTAACTCTACCAGCTCCAATTCCCCACACCCAGACCGCTCAAGCTCAACACCGAGTGTTTAACCAGGCACAGAGGAACGTGCCACGACGCCAAGCATTCACTATGTCGGTCGAAGAGGCCGAAGCTATGGACCAGGTTATTACTGGTAAATCTCTTCCTTCTTTCTTTTCAAGTCATTTCAATTCCTAACTATCTATATTTGTTATACCTAAACCTATCACAAACGACTTAGGTACAATCTTAGTAGCTACCCTACCTGCACTCACGCTCTTCGATACTGGGACATCGCATTGCTTCATATCACAACGGTTCGTAAGAACTCATGCGATCCCAGTTAAGCCGCTCATATCCAGCTGGAATGTCAGTTCAGGGAACGTCGTTCTAAAAGAAACCTTGGGATACGATCTGTGTCCAGTGGTCGTCTTCTGTCGAGAATTCTATGCGGACTTCAAGGTACTGGACATACCGAATTTCGACGTAGTCTTGGGAATGGACTGGCTGGGAACTTTCTTCTCTACCATCGACTGTCTTTAAAGGAGGGTAGTGTTTGAAATACTAGATCACCCAGCGTTCTATTTCAAAAGTGGAGACCAGACTTTGGAGCCTAGCATCTACTGAGCAAAACTAAAGAAAGCAGAGATTGCAGCGTTGCAAGCGGAAGGATCGAAGTCAGAGGTCGTCAGAAAGTTCGAGGATGTATTTCATGAAGATATAACAGGTTTGCTTCCTGATCGAGCTCTAGAGTTTGGCCTTGATTTACAACCCGATGCACAACCTGTAATAAAAGCTCCATACCGTTTAAGTCTGGAAGGATTGAAGGCGATCTGTATTCAGTTGGACGAACTCCTGAAGAAATGATAGATCAGACCCAGTACCTCCAGTTGGGAATCTTCGGTGCTGCTAGTGAAGAAGAGGGAAGGTACCTACCGGATGTGCATGGATTATTGAGCACTGAACGAAGTGACAATTAAGAACAAGTATCCTCTACCTCACATCGATGACCCTTTCGATCATCTGAGTGGATATGTGTCTTCTCAAAATTAGATCTTCGTTTAGGTTATCATCAAGTGAAGGTTGGGGAGTCCGACATTCAAAAGACGGCATTTAGGACTCATTATGGCCATTATGAATATCTCTTAATGCCATTTGGAGTGACCAATGCACCATCCATTTTTATGAACCTGATAAACCAAGTTTTCCTAGAGTACTTAGACAAATTTGTTGTTATCTTCATCGACGACATCTTGGTGTATTCAAAGAATCGGAAAAAACACGCCGAGCACTTACGCATTGTCCTGGAGACACTACGACAGAATCAGCTCTACGTCAAGAACAACAAGTGTGAATTTTGGATAAATCGGGTCGAATTTCTCGGACACATCATTTTAGGTGAAAGAATCTCTGTAGATCCAGCTAAGGTGTCAGCTGTCATGCAGTGGCCGACATCAAAGCCAGTCAAAGACATAAGAAGCTTCTTAGGCTTAGAAGGATATTACAGACGCTTCATCGAAGGATTTTCAAAGATTGCAGCACCCCTGACCAAGGTCACACGTAAAGACGAAATATTCGCGTGGTCAGAACATGTAAGAAGGTTTTTGTAGAACTCAAGTCGAGGTTAACCTCTACACCTATTCTCGTAATACCGGATCGATCTGGCGGATTCGATGTACATTATGATGCATCCGGTAAGGGATTAGAATGTGTTCTGCATCAGCATGGAAAAGTTGTGGCTTTAGCATCAAGACAATTAAAGGTTCATGATGTTAGATATGTATGCCGTAGAGGCCTGTATTGTATAGGATGCTAGGCATGTATATATACAGAAACAACCTTTGCTCGAAATGATAGTATGGTATCTGGTTTATTTTCATCTTAACGTGTGATGTGTTGTATTTCATATCTTTATATACATGTTGATGAAGCCCTTAGGATTATGCTTGACTGCCAGGATTATGATGTAGATCATACTAGTGGGGGCTGGGCAGTCTATAAGCATATCCTTTAATAGTTCCTAGTCGAGGGTATATCGAGACAGGGCATCGATATTACCAGAGTAGACTAGTGTGTCCGTTTCTTGACCCTGGGAGAGATGGTTGATCCCACAACCATTGGTGTTTGATATCAAAGATTGTACACAGGTGCTCATTGGAGAATGGGTACACCGAACAGGACTCGACGAGAACTCCTAGATGGTATATATACCTATTGTCAGATAGCAGTTCTCTGGTGACACTTGTACAGGTTAGTCTGTAGACCCGAGATCGTCATAGTGTCTTGTGTGATTCCTAATGTGCTTTAATTTCCTCCCTACCATGGCTCTACTGAGTCGTGCAAACAGGTGGATTTTGGGTACAGTCCTGAATCACATGGAGGCAGTGAGCGATAGGAAGGGTTTCTTCTCTCCCGGTATAGGGAGTTGATGCCGCGCTATGCTTGATCGGCCATAACAACAAATCCCTAGCCAGGGTTGTCGAGATTTACTGATAAGAGTTATCAGTAGTTTCTCAAACCGTTATGGGCCATAAATTAGCATGACTTATAAAGTTACCGGGGTCTAATATTAACCACCCCTAGACTTCATATGCGACGTATCAGACGAAGAGACCGAACTGTACGGTAAGTGTTCCTTACAGGATCGTTAGGGTTAGGATGAGTTCGCTCATCGGCCACCTTTTTGTCATGTACTTGGCCATTACGCACAGCTAGTTCCACTGATGTGCTTGTGGTTAAACCCACTGCCAGCGTACTGTTGAGTCTTTAGAGTCCTGCACAGAGGGTTCCCTGGTTCAGGCAAAAGATATAGAGGCCGTAAGTTGTTACGACAGGGTTTCGATAATGTTCGTGTAATGGTTACAGGAATGATGATCGGAAGGATAATACCGGTAGGCTTTGGTTTAAGCCGGATACCGGTATTATATTATTGGGTTATTTGTATTCGTATTTTTCGAAATGCGATTACGGGTATACTTATACGGTATACGGTGAGGGATATTCTTGTAATTGTACAAGAATACATTCTAGAAGGAGACACCTCATAAATGGGTTTTTATTTTGTGAAAATAAAACAATGAGGTGGAATTTGGAATTGTCAAAGCATGGATGAAGGAATGGTTTATTTCATTTTTTATTCATTTGGGTTTACTATTGAAGCATGGTGCATTATTTTTGAAGAAAAATAATGCCTGCTTCAATTATTGTTTTGAGCCATATCATTTGTTCATGCTTTAGACTTGCTCATTCTTACATTCATCTTCTCTCTCCAAATTATCTCCTTCTCCTACCTCCAAGCTTTAGTCTTCACATGAGTTGTGAATCAAAAGCTTAGGGATCACTTTAATCATCTACTTAATCTTTAAATCATCTAAGTAATCATTTCTAACACACTTGATTTCTTAGTTAACTCTTGTGAAGAGTTTGAAGCTTGTTCTATAGCTCTCGGATGATCATCTACGACGTAGAGGTGATCGGAGACCGGGTTCCTTTCAAGCATCCAAAGAGCCTAGGAGTCGCATCCAAAAGAATACCCGAAGGATCGGTTCCTTAGGTATAACCCTATCATAGTAGATAAGATCTCTAGATAGGTTTGCTAGTTAAGATTTAAGCATAAGATCTAGGGTTTAAGTGGGTGTTGCATGCAAGAAAATTTTCGTTTGCCACTTTCTCCTTCTCATAAGTGTTGTGAGGGTGTACAACATCCACTAACATGGTATCAGAGCCTCTCTTAAACCTTAAATAGTTTGTAGCGACATTAGAAATCCTCCATTTTTGTCGCGCAAAAACTGCCGATAAAAGTAGTTTCCAAAATTGAAGTTTTGAGTTGTTTGTGTTGGATATGTATGCCCTAGAGGCCATTATTGTATAGTACTAGTTTGTATAATACATTTTGGAAGCTTGTGATATATATACATGTTTACGACAGTCTTGTTCAATATAGTAGTATGCTACTTGGTTTGTTTCTATCTTAATATATGTATATGTTTCTTTTAATACATATTAATGGAGCCCTTAGGATCTTTGCTTGACTACCGACGTTGTGATGGCGATCACACTAGTGGGGGCTGGGTGGTCTATAAGCACATCCTTATACAGGTCCCTAGTCGTAGGATTATCGAGACAGGGCATCGATACTCCAGAGTAGACTGGTGCATACGTTTCTCATCCCAGCAGGGGAGATGGTCTTTCCCACAGCCATCAATACGTCGTACTGGAGATAGTATGCAGGTGCTCGTTAGGTTACGAGTACACTGGACATGACTCATTGGGAACTGTTGGTTGGTATTATACCTATCGTCAGTTAACAGTTCCTAGGTGACATGAGTACAGCTTAGTCCGTTGACTTGACACTGTCACTTCGCCTCGAGTGCGTTCCCACTGTTCTTAGATTACTACCCTACCATGGCTCTATTGAGTCGTGCAAACAGGTAGTAGTTGGGTGCAGTCCCGAAGCACTTAGAGGCAGTGATGGTTAGACAGGATCCGTCTCTCCCGGTATTGGGAGTTGATATCGCGCTATGTCTAGGAGAGCCATTACACAAAGTCACTGGCCAGGGCAAGCGAGATTTACTAGTAGTGTTTCCAGTAGTTTCTCAGGGTGTTCTGGGCAACACTCCGACACGACTTGTACCGCTATTAGGGATTTGACGTTTACCGCCCCTTAGGCCCGACATGCGATACTCTTAGACGAACAAACCGGACTGTACGGAGATTGTCACATTAAGGCTCAATAGGAGTTCAGATGGGTTCACCTCATCGGTCTTCTTATCGGCATCTACCTGGGGACCGTTACGTACAGCTAGTACCGCTTGCGGCCTGTGGTTAAACCCACTGCCAGCGTAGTGTCGAGTCTTTAGAGTCCCACACAGAGGGTTGTTCACCTTTGGGCGAAACGAGTAGAGGTCGTATGGTTTTACGACAGGGTTCGTTCACATATGCGTACTTGTGCGTGTTCGGTGTTCGGGCAATTGATACTAGTGGGCTTTGGTTTAAGCCAGATCCTAGTATTTGGTTTTGGGTTGGTTTGGTCTCATTGTATTCGTGTTTCTCGGAACACGGATGCGGGTGTGTACACACAGTTGACAGAGGCAGAGGAACCTCATTAGGGTTTTGACCATTGACTTGATTAAAACCATAATGAGATAGAGGAAATTGATTAATGAGTTTTAATTAGAGATAATTGTATCATGGTTAATTGGTTTGACCATTTGACTAAGTTGACCCATGTTGACTTAGATATTTTTGTGAGCATGCTTAGCATTAATTGTGACATGATAATGATCAAATCAACATCAACCATGACAATTTATTCTAATTAAAATTATCATTATTCTTTTTGTTCATATGAGAGCTATCTCCTAATTTTATCATGTCATATTCTCTCTCTTGCAAGCTCTCTCCTCTTCCTCTCTCAAGGCTTTCTTGTTTCATGAGTTGAAAAACAAGAGCTTTGTGAGATCAAACCACCAAAACACCTCTCTACTCATTCTAGGGTTCTTAGTCTAGCAAGCTAAGCACTCTAGTTACTTCATTGTTGAGGTAGGAACTCAAGGTAGAGGCCTTCGGGTGGATCTTTCTTTGGCAATGAGAAGACGGTGAGGAGGAGCCATCCACACCACTCCAAGGAGCTCACAAGAAGAGGAAGCAACACAAGAAGAGAAGGAGTTCAAGACCAAGGTATAATCATCTAACCTAGTAGTTAAAACTCTAAGTTAGTTTGTTAGTTTTTGTTTAGCAAAGATCCTTCTTGGTTAGTCTATGTTTCCTTATGAGAAAAATTCGATTTTTACCTATTCCGCCTCCCCGAGACTACTGGGGTGGGTAGCATAGACTTTCAGTTTGCACACCCCGCGGGCTCACGGTTTGAACCGAGAAGCCGCGGGGTGGAGCGTGCATATCCCAGGGACACCCCGGGGGGCACCAGAGGCCAGACCCACACCCCAAGACCACCACAAGGTGGTCTTGGGGGTAGGTGACCCGAGAGCACCCCATAAGGGTGCTCTCGGGTCTGCCTTCTCGTAGGGGCCACCTCGAGGTGGTCCCCGGGGGTGGGTACCCCCCCGAGGCCCCCTATTCGATAGTTAATTTTTGGGTCTTCTCCTCCGTGAAGATTCGGGCAGGTTTCGAGTTCGTTTCGACTCCTGTATTGGCTTAAAACGATCGGTTTTAGAACTTTAGCTCACCGAATTTTTCAAGTGTTGGAAAATTGGTTTGGTTTGCTAATTGCGTGCGGAATTCTAATGTCGCGGTTACTTTACAAGCTTTGTGATGTGTATGCTTGTTTGGAAATGTCGACTAATTGCTATTCGTCGATTAGTCGGGGTTGCACATAACTGTAATGATATATGGTATGTGTATATGAATATGTTGGATCGTCGTGGATGAATAGCCCGGGGATGTGAGAAGAGCGTTTTTCTTTTCTTTCATTCATGTAATTTGTAAAAAGCGATATAATATTATTTTGTGGGGCACATCCGGGTTGAAGTTGTAGCCACCATTGTATAATTTCTTTTTACTGTTTTTGCTCCTAGGATAGACCCAAGGTGGGGTGCACAAACTACCGGGCTCTCGAAGTGCCGAGTGGCCTACTCATTTTGTTGAGGGAGGTTGGTTCACTTCGGGAATTTGGCGGGTAGTTTCCCCCACCCGTAAGGGTCTAGGGTGGGGTTTGGTTATTCATCATGACCGTGGAACCCGTCTTTCGTTAAGAGATTAAATGAAGTACGTAATCCCTAGTATATCCAATGTGTTCATCTGTGATCTGGAATGTTTATAAATGCGTGCGATGTATGGCTATTTATATATGAGATATATAATAAACGTTGCTTATGTTTTCCACCCATGCTAGTCCAGCCCCTGCTCTGCCGTTAGTTATGTAACCTAACGGTGCATGACGGGGCCCCGTGGCGAATGCGGATGGCATAAGCGTACGTTCTATTTTCGTTTCTTTTCTGTGATGTTTAGGAAACGTAAATGATGGGACATTATTAATGTGATTAATGTTAAGAAAAAGAAACCTAAAGATGTTGTAGAATCAAACTTTTTAAATAGGTAACTCTAGTTTTTGCTTTGCATAGTGGTATTCCTTGATGAATATCCAGCACCTCATTCGATGAGGAAAGGGCCGAGATCCCTTCACCGAGAGTTACCCCTTTAGCGAAACTAGCAAATATTACAAAGCACTCTATTTGTTTTTATAGTTGATCTAATTTTTGCTTTGCATCGTGGTATTCCTTGATAAATATCCAGCACCTCATTCGATGAGGAAAGAGCCGAGATCCCTTCACCGGAAGATCCTTTCACTAGATTCTACAACAATATCAAGTTCAAAACGTTAAACGTTTTCATCAAAACCAACCGTTGCCCTCCGCCATTTTAGGAAGCAGAGTACTTAGTATTCATACCACGATTGTTGACTATAGTTAAGGCGTGGTTTATGGTAGCTAAGTGATGTCTTCCTACAAATCATATGATGCGATCGATTAGAATATTCATATGATCTTTTTGACCATAGTTAAGGGTTATGCGGGTGGGTCTAAATCAATCAAGAAATGACGGGTAGAACTTGACTAGTGCTTATGATTTGTTGACCATAGTTAAGGTAATAAGACACTAGGGGTAAACACCATATCGGGAATTTCAAGAGTTGAAATTTGCAATGAGATTGCATACCTTCTATTTGATAGTTGGATCCCGATCCTACTGTGAGTAAAAGTTACTCCCGGGAGAGTTTTGCACTTTACAATTAGCTAATCCAGTAGGTGTCTAGAAAGGTGTCAACGGGGTTATGCCCCTAGGAAAACGAGGTTTATTTCAATTAGGTCCATACGAAAGCACGAGGAACCTCCCTCAGAGTACCGACACTGGCCTGGCCGACCGGTTAGCGAACTTGTAGATTGCAATTAATCCTGGCTAATTTTCTTTTTAAGGTTTGAAGGAAAATTTGATAAAAGCAGTGGGAGACATCGATTAGATAAGATTAATAACCAATCTAATCATGCAAGAGCAATCGCTGGGTGTCTTCTTTTCTCTCTCCTAATGGCAGATACCTATGACGAGACTTAAGCTTTTATTAAACAAGAATAAACTAATGGGACCGAATTACAAAGATTGGCTGAGAAACGTAAATATTGCCCAGACCTATGATAAGGTCGGATACGTCCTAACTACTCCAGCCCCTCCTAGCTCAGGTCCTGATTCTTCAGTTGTGGATAAAGAAATCCGTAAGACATGGGATATAGACTGTGCAATAGCCAAATGCCTCGCGCTTGCTTCTATGAACAATGAACATCAGAAGCAGCATGAGAAGATGGATGTACAATCTCGAAAGGAGTTGTATGGAGAGCAATCTCGCACTCTCTGATACGAGACATCTCGAAAGTTTTTTCAGATGCGGATGGCTGCTGGCACGTCTGTAGGTGACCATGTATTGAAGATGATAGGACTTATCGAAGAACAAGAGGACCTGGGATGGACCATGGAGAACGGACATTATGTTGATATTGTTCTACAGTCCCCCCCTGCCTTTACTCAGTTCATTGTAAACTTCAATATGCACAACATGGAGAAGTCACTTCCTGAACTCCTCAACATATTGAGGAATGCAGAGAGCACGCTAAAGATAGTGAAAACTCCCGCTCTAATTGATAGGTCATCTTCCTCTTCCATCCCGAAAGTTAAAGCCAAGGGGAAGAAGAAGAAGAAGAATCCCATCAAGCCGAGAGGAGGAGTGAAAAAGGTATCAGGAAAGGACAAGATAGCGGTTATTGCGTCAGGAAGAGGGGAATGCTTCCACTGCCATAAGACTGGGCACTGGAAGAGAAACTGCGTTGGATACCTTGCCGACCTCAAGAAGAAGAAGAAGCATGGTGATGCTTCCACTTCAGGTGTGTTTGTAACAGAAAGCTATTTTTCAATTAACTCTGCTTCCTGGGTATTAGATACCGGGTCAGGATCTCACATCTGCAATTGTGTGCAGGGGCTGAGAAATAGCAGGTTTTTGAAGAAAGGTGATCACACTCTCCTAGTTGGGAATGGTTCATCTGTACATGCTGTAGCAGTGGGAGAGTATCACCTTGGTTTGCCATTGGGTTGTATATTAGTTTTGAACCCATGTTATTTTGTACCTTTGATGTTATGTAATATTAGATCAATATCGTTGTTGGATAATGAAGGATATAATTTTTTGTTACAATCTAATGTTATGAACATTAACCTTAATCAAGAGTTGATTGGGTCTGGTACATTAAATAACGAGATATATGTCCTAAATCAATATACAGTTTCAACATACAACACACAAACAAAAGGAAGATTTCAGACATAAATGAAGCTTTCATTTGGTATTGTAGACTTGGTCATATTAATGAAACAAGACTAACCAAGCTACATAAAGATGGATATTTAAACCCGTTTGAATACAAATCTTATGCGACTTGTCGGTCTTGTATCAAAGGTAAAATGACCAAAACTCCATTTACTGGACACGGAGAGAGAGCTACTGAACTCTTATGCCTCATACATAGTGATGTATGTGGACCAATGTCTATACATGTGAGAGGTGGTTTTCGTACTTCATAACTTTTACTGATGATTTCTCGAGATTCGGACATGTGTTCTTGTTGAAACATAAGTCCGAAACCTTTGAAAAGTTCAAGGAGTATAAATCTGAAGTAGAATAACAAACAAGCTTGAGTATCAAGAAACCTCGATCGGATCGAGGAGGTATGTATCTAAGCTCAGAGTTTCTTGATTTCCTAAAAGAGAATGGGATTCTCTCTCAGCTCACTCCTCCATACACACCATAGCACAACGGTGTGTCGGAACGGAGGAATCACACTCTATTAGATATGGTACGATCAATGATGAGTGATGCTGAGTTACCACATTCATTATGGGGGCACGCATTGGATACTGCGATATATCTATTAAATAGGGTTCCGACCAAAACCATGTCTACCACTCCATATGAGATATGGTATGGGAAGAGACCATCTCTTAAACGAGTTAGGATATAAGGTTCTCTGGCTTATGTGAAAAAGCAGAATCCGGACAACCTCGAGACACGATCGGTTTTGTGTAAATTTTTGGGATATCCAAAACACTCGTATGGATATCTTTTCTGTTACAAGGAGGAACAAAGGGTGTTTGTTTCTCAGTATGCCACATTTTTAGAAAATGAGTTTTTTTTTTACAAATGACAATGTTGGCAATGCGGTAGAACTGGAAGAAATTCTAGATCCACAAACAATTACCGATGAATTGGTTGAACCTGAGGTTTCAATAGAACCTGACGAACCTCAGCCACTCCGTAGATCTAGTAGGACTTCTCATCCACCTGATAGATACTACGGTTTTCTGATTAATGGTGATAGAGAAGATTGCATCATGGATGATAATGACCCTACTAGTTTTCAGCAAGCTATCACGAGTGGTGACTCAGTGAAGTGGCTGGATGCCATGAAATCCGAAATGGAATCTATGCACACCAACAAAGTATGGACTTTGGAGGTTGCACCTTCTAGAGTAAAACCCATAGGGTGCATATGGATTTTTAAGAGAAAGATCGGTGTGGATGGTCAAGTGGAGACCTATAAAGCTAGGCTGGTAGCAAAAGGATTTCGTTAAAGACCAGGCTTGGACTATGATGAGACCTTTTCACCAGTCGCAATGCTTAAATCCATTCGGATCCTGCTTGCTATAGCTGCTCACTATGACTATGAAATCTGGCAGATGGATGTTAAAACGATATTTCTAAATGGTGATTTAGAAGAATGCGTTTTTATGGATCAGCTAAAAGGCTTCATTAACAGTAGGAGCAGCGGCAAAGCATGCAAGTTGCTTAAATCTATCTGTGGATTAAAGCAGGAATCACGGAGTTGGAACGTCTTCTTTGATGATACAATCAAAGAGTTTGGTTTTATCAAAAATATAGATGAACCATGTATTTATAAAAAAGTTGTAGAGAGTACTGTTACATTACTCGTATTGTACGTGGACGACATTCTCTTTATAAGAAATGATGTTCCTATGCTACAATCGGTCAAACTATTCTTATCGCAGAGGTTTTCCATGAAAGACCCGGGTGATTCCTCGTACATTCTGGGAATTAAGATCTATAGAGATAGATTTAAGAAATTGTTGGGATTGTTCCAATCGAGATAGATCGACACCATACTAAAGAGGTTTAGTATGGAAGATTCTAAGCGGGGTAATTTACCCGCTTGTTACGGGATCACCCTCTCCAAAGAGATGTCTCCAAAGACTGATGAAGAGATGGCTTGCATGAGCATTATACCCTACGCTTCGGCGGTAGGATCTATGTGTATGCGATGTTGTGTACTCGCCCAGATGTAGCTTATGCACTGAGTGCAGTAAGCAGGTATCGGTCCAATTCAGGGGAGAAACACTGGACTGCTATGAAGAACATTCTGAAGTACTTGAGAAGAACTAAAGAAATGTTCTTGGTGTATGGTAACGGAGATCTCCAAATGGAGGCCTTCACCGACTCCAGCTTCCAAAGCGACAAAGATGATAGTAAGTCCATCTCAGGGTTTGTATTTACCCTAAATGGAGGGGCGGTATGTTGGAAGAGTTCCAAGCAAGATACCGTCGCTGACTCCACGATGGAAGCTGAGTATATTGCTGCTAATGATGCCGCAAAAAAGGCAGTCCAGATGAGGAAGTTCATTTCTGAACTTCAAGTGGTTCCATCCATTGCTAATCTAATACCTCTGTATTGCGATAACAATGGAGTCATGGCTTTGGCAAAGGAACCGAGGTCCCATCAGAAATCCAGACATATCTTGAGGTGGTATCACCTCATCAGGGAGATAGTGGATCGCCAGGACATCGAGGTACGGAGAGTAGACACGAAAGACAACACAGCAAATCCATTCACCAAGGCCATCCCTCAAGTCCAGTTTAAGAAACTGTTCGAGATGTTGGGCATGCGGTACGCCGTCAACTGGTTCTAGTGTAGACAGTGAGTACTTATTGCACCAACTACAGGTCTTAGTGCAAGTGGGAGATTGTTAGATATGTATGTCGTAGACGCCTGTATTGTATAGGATGCTAGGCATGTATATGTACAAAAACAATCTTTGCTCGAAATGATAGTATGGTATCTGGTTTATCTTCATATTAACGTGTGATGTGTTGTATTTCATATCTTTATATACATGTTGATGAAGCCCTTAGGATTATGCTTGACTGCCAGGATTATGATGTAGATCATACTAGTGGGGCATGAGCAGTCTATAAGCATATCTTTAGTAGTTCCTAGTCGAGGATATATCGAGACAGGGCATCAATATTATCATAGTAGATTAGTGTGTACGTTTCTTTACCCTGGGGGTGATGGTTGATCCCACAACCATTGGTGTTTGACATCAAAGGTTGTACACAGGTGCTCATTGGAGAATGGGTACACCGAACAGAACTCGCCGAGAACTCCTAGATGGTATATATACCTATTGTCAGATAGTATTTCTCTGGTGACACTTATAGGTTAGTCTGTAGACCCAAGATCGTCATAGTGTATTGTGTGATTCCCACTGTGTTTTGATTTCCTCCCTACCACGGCTCTACTGAGTCATGCAAACAGGTAGATTTTGGGTACAATCCCGAATCACATGGAGGCAGTGAGCGATAGGAGGGGTTTCGTCTCTCCCGGTATAGGGAGTTGATGTCGCGCTATGCTTGATCGACCATAACAGCAAATCCTTGTCCAGGATTGTCGAGATTTACTAATAAGAGTTATAAGTAGTTTCTCGAACCGTTATGGGCCATAAATCAGCATGACTTATAAAGTTACTGGGGTCTGACGTTTACCACCTCTAGACTTCATATGCGACGTATAAAACGAAGAGACCGGACTGTACGATAAGTGTTGCTTACAGGCTCGTTAGGGTTGGGATGAGTTCGCTCGTCGGCCACCTTTTCGTCATGTACCTGGGTAGTCGTTACGCACAGCTAGTGCCGCTGATGTGCTTGTGGTTAAACCCACTTTCAGCATACTGTCGAGTCTTTAGAGTCCCACACGGAGGATTCCCTGGTTCAGGCAAAATATGTAGAGGCCGTAAGTTGTTACGGCAGGGTTTCGATCATGTTCATGTAATGGTTATAGGAATGATGATTGGAAGGATAATACTGGCAGGCTTTGGTTTAAGCCAGATACCGGTATTATATTATTGGGTTATTTGTATTCGTATTTTTCGGAATGCGAATACGGGTATACTTATATGGTATACAGTGAGGGGTATTCTTGTAACTGTACAAGAATACATTCTAGAAGGAGACACCTCATAAATGGGTTTTTATTTTATGAAATAAAACAATGAGGTGGAATTTGGAATTGGTAAAGTATAGATGAAGGAATGGCTTATTTCATATTTTATTCATTTGGGTTTACTATTGAAGCATGGTGCATTATTTTTGGAGAAAAATAATGCATGCTTCAATTATTGTTTTGAGCCATATTATTTGTTCATGCTTTAGACTTTCTCATTCTTACATTCATCTTCTCTCTCTCCAAATTATCTCCTTCTCCTACCTCCAATCTTTACTCTTCACATGAGTTGTGAATCAAAAACTTAGGGATCACTTTAATTCTCTACTTAATCTCTACATCATCTAAGTAATCATTTATAGCACACTTGATTTCTTAGTTAACTCTTGTGAAGAATTTGAAGCTTGTTTTATAGCTCTCGGGTGGATCATCTACGACCTAGAGGTGACCGAAAACCGAGTTCCTTTCAAGCATCCAAAGAGCTTAGGAGTCACATCCAAAAGAAGACCCGAAGGACCAGTTCCTTAGGTATAACATATCATAGTAGATAAGATCTCTAGATAGGTTTGCTAGTTAAGATTTAAGCACAAGATTTAGGGTTTAAGTGGGTGTTGCATGCAAGAAAATTTTCGTTTGCCACTTCCGTCTCCTCACAAGTGTTATGAGGGTGTGCAACATTCACTAACACATGAGCACAACTACCCAATACATGATCTGGAATTAGTAGCCGTCATCTTCACACTCAAGATTTGGCGTCACCATCTTTTGGGAGAGCGAGTGGATATATACACCGACCACAAGAGTCTGAAATATGTATTTACTCAAAAAGAACTTAACATGCGGCAGAGAAGATGGCTAGAGCTCATGGCAGACTTCGAAATCAACCTACAGTATCATCCTAGAAAGATGAACGTAGTTCCTGATGCTAACACATGAAATGAGCCCGTATTTCCTTACTCCTGGGCCCCACTCTTGAGCTCGTGAATATTTCTACGGTTGCGTTGACATTCACACTTGGAATTTAATGTTAATATAGTGACCATATCGAGACATATAGAACATATACCCATGTTCATTTTCACATACTTTTACTTGTCATTTACATACTTCATGTTTATGCTATAATTGTCACTCTTCACTTTTATCCTACCTTTAGGACTTACTGAGCGCTAGTTCATTGACATGCATTCTACCCATCTTTATTTTCTTGGAATATTCGTCAGATACGGTTGAGACCGAGGAGGTGCACGCCACAGAGGAGGAGTATGACTAGATCGCTGCTTAGGCTTAGATCAGTTTATCTTTTCTTTCAGTTTTTATATGCCACCTATTTAACCTTTTCTGTTATTGTACTTACTTTTTAGTTGAACTCATGTATTGTAAATATTTCAAATTTGAATGTAAATAAAGATATTTGTTGAAAAATTTACAGTCTCCATTTATCCTTGCATTGTGTATTATTGTTTCAATACGCTTAGTATATTTATTTAGGGAATGACCTTCTCGGGATAAATATGTCGCGGGCTTACTACGTCACCGTTTTCGTCTACTGAGAAGCGAGGTATGACAAAATTTGTCAATTTATGCAGTCTCCAACTATGACCCATTGGGCAACTGTGAAGAGAATACTACGATATTTGAAAGGCACCAGTTCTTATGGAATTTTAATTCGTCCTTGTTCTACCTTTGGTTTATATTCTTACTCAGATACGGATTGGGCTAGTTGTCTAGACGATAGGCACTCCCAAGATGGATGTTGTATTTACCTTGGTCCTAATTTAGTCTCATAGAGTTCCCGAAAACAAAATACGGTTTCACGTTTGAGTACTGAATCTGAATTTTGCAGTCTTGCATGTGCTACTGCGGACTTGATATGGGTCCAACACCTTCTCTTTGAATTAGGCATCAAGTTACCTTTATCTCCAATTCTGTGGTCTGATAATATTGGTGCTATTTTTCTCGCTGCAAATCCCGTTTTTCATGCTAGAACAAAACATAATGAAATTGATTTTCATTTTGTTCGCGAAAGAGTTGCTCAGAAAGCACTTATTATAAGGTTTATCTCTATAAATAATCAAATAGATGACGCTCTTACTAAGCCTCTTGTAAATATGAGATTTCTATTTTTACGTGACAAGCTAACTGTTCTTCCGATCGGGTTTCACTTGCGTGAGGGTGTTAGAGATAATCATGAGAATGATTTGATTAGTGAAAATAAAGGAAACATATTATGAATTAGATTTGATTAGACAAAGTCAAATATCTTGATTTCCTTTTGAATACTTTCCTGATTATGGTTAGCTAGAATGAAGGATGAAATCAAGAGGAAATATTCTCATTTTGAATACTTTCCTCTTGAATATGAATTATAGATTTTATGTGAATGAATATAAAATTCGTGCTCTTCAAATCATTATTCTCTCTTTCTATAGTAATTCATTACCTATTTTGTACATTAAGAGTTTTATTTGATGTATAATATGGAATTTTGTATATTGTTCTGAAATTTTATATATCGCTGTGTACATGTTTATATATTTCCCTTTTCCATTTTGGGTTACTCTTCCAAGCTCCAGTTTTAGACCTAAGCTGTAATTCTTTAAGAACAATTAAGTATGTCGAAGTGGACGAATGAAAAATCATTAGAAATTTTATTATCTCAAAATGAATATTAATACAGAGTGGGTAAGGAATTATTTGAAAACAAATATTAGGTTCTATATACTTTTTTTGACAAAAATACATATATTGCTTTGATTTTGAAACATGCTATACCTATTGGCATGCACTCACAAAGGTTGATAATCGATGGTATTCTGTAAGTGTATATCTACTTAAGTTTGTTATATATAATAGGTTTTGCACGTGCCTCGCACATGGAGATCTTTAATTATATAAAAGATAATTAAGCGCTTACGATAGATAGATAATTCGTATAGGCTTTTCTTCTTTCAACTAAATTCATTTAGGGCATTACAGTTTCCTATTGATAAAAGCAAAAACAATGACAACTTACACACGCGCGCGCGCACAATCTCTACTTTGGGTTGTAAATGGATCTTTAAGAAAAAGATAATGCCTGAAGGAACCATTGAAAAGTTTAAGGCTCGGTTGGCGGCCTTCATCTCTTGTTTTGTTGCCCTATATCTATTCAGGTTCGGTCAAGAATTACTTTCTTATTTGGTGTGGCATCCTTGCCTTCTTTTTTTGATGATCTGTTTGAGAAATGGATTTATCATTCCATGGGGTCTAAGAGAAATGCTTGGTTCCTTTCTATTAATGTGACTTGTTGGTGTTTATGTATTGAAAGGAATGCAAGGGTGTTTTCTGATAAATTTAAAGGATCCAATGAGTTAGTTAACTCTATTATTAACTCATGCAATGTATGCACAAGGGCTGCAGGCTCAAGGAAGAAGGATAAGCTCAGCGGATCTTTTGAATTGGTGAAATTCCAAGGGTTTGATCAAGTAGAAGCTCCAAATAATTTTGGCGCAAATTATATATATTCGATTATGTATAGTTTCTCAATCATGTATAGTTGTTTTAGCTGATCTTTTTTTTTTATTTTAGGATTGTGTTGGAGTGTTTTGTTAGATCTAGGAGATGCTACTTTTGCCTAGGCTAGCTGTAGTGGGAAATGACGACAATTAGTCCTCTCCGTCCCCATCGGAATTGGTGTAAGATGAAGTCTCACTACTACAGGGTATAGGGATTTGTTCACGGTTTAAACCGTGAACAAAAGTCATTTTGTCACGGTTTAAACCGTGAGAGTACCGTGACCCGAACCTGCCAAATATTGGGTCATGGTTCTGACCGTGAACAAAATAAGAAACGTTCACGGTTGTAACCATGAATGAATCTTAGCATGAAAAATTAAAAAATAAGTCGGTTGGTATGCCTCAGGTTTTTGTTCACAGTTCTAACCGTGAAAAAACCAGTTATAGGTCATGGTTATAACCGTGAACAACCCATAACAGACCTGCTCCAGATATCAGTATCTGGAGCGACCTTTTGTTCACAGTTGTAACCGTGAACAACTGTCTTTAATTAATCACGGTTACAACCGTGGCAAGTTATTTTTTTAAAATAATTAAATTTTTCACGCTCCACGCGCGTTAATTTCAATCACAAGCAATATATAATTTCCATTCGCAAGTATCAATATATAATTATCATTCACGCAATATATTCAAATCTTACGCAATATACGATAATCAAAGTAATAAGCTCCGAATCGCATGCAAACATAAAGAAAAAATATACATACAATCAATATGATCAATACTCTACTAATCAACAAATCAAAAAATGTATGTGTCAAAAAGTCGCCTAATATGATCAATACTCCACTAAAGTTCTATTATATGTGTCAACAAATCAAAAAATACATACGTCGTTGGGACAACGATCCACCTCCATCGTCCCGTGGCTTAAAAGAATGCGCTCAACTCATTCTGTATGGCATGTTGGATGGAATCGGCGTGCGACTGTCTCATGTCTCGAATCTCCGTCCTAAGCTCCTGCCACGTCTCCTGAGGCGTCTGATGCTGTTGCTCCTCATGCTCGTGGAGCCGATGGATCTCCTCCTGCGACGTAGCTGCCGCCCGTCCGTGTCTGGGTCATGGCGTATGCATGCGCGGTCGAACGTCTATCAAAAAATCGATGAGCCCCGGGACCAACCCCGTGCCCATACCCACCATGATGCCCACTGGATATTGAATCCATGATAGGGATAATGGCGGTGATCGAGTCGCCGGGGCCAAGTCCCAAGACATCTGTCTGCTCTTGGAACTGGATCTGTATAGAATATATGTAGATATATATTTGTATATATACACAGGCGCTAACTTAAAATACATAATCAACTTGATTATATGAAACTTACCGTGTACATGCCCATGCCCTTATGTAACGCGGCCCACCCCTTAATTTTATTGTAGTTGGCGGGGTCTTTCTTTCTCTACGATAAAATTAGAATTTAGTTTAATAATTAATTAACGATATAGAAAATATATGGAATTAAGCGTCGAAATATTCATCAAGTGCTACTGAGCATTGGCCTGCGAGCGCTTCCCTTGGATCGGGATAGCGCGTCTCGCACGCCGTTGTTCTAGTTCTGCTTATTTCGAACCGACAACGTCTTGCAAAAATAAAGATTATAATATATTTTAGAATATGAGTTCATGTCATAATGTTAAAATCTTAAAATTTAAATTGATATCTGCACATCATCGCACTCAAAATAGGCGACAACAAGCGATCAATTCTCTCTCGAGATCTCCAGCGCTATGACCTCCATCAAGTGCATCCGCTGATCCTCGGTTGCCGCGGCCCAGGGAAGGTAAAGTTCACTTTTTACTTCCCATCGGTGATGTCGCTTGATCACTTGACACTGGCATAGGAAGTGAGCGAGGGTGTGATTTATATCGAATGACCTGTACATGCTATTCTCGCCGGGCTCGACAACGAATCTGTAATTATACATGTTCTGAAATTGAAATATATTAAACAAATAATTATATGTATATATATATAACGACGATTGAAATTTAAATGTGTGAAAAAGTATGTCATACCTCCTCCGACCCAAAAGACCGCGTAGCACACTCGGTTTGGGCCTTGTTCCACCAAATATGGAACGGGTACTTGTAATAAGTACGGACTTCCTGCCCAACATAATCCCCCCACTAGGTCGCGTGCTCTCCAGCAGGCATACCTGTCGTGTCAAAGATCAGATCTCATGGCCCAGGATCCGTCCGCGGCCTGCAGCAGTCGGTCCCAGTAGGACCCCTCATCCTAACACTATTCGAGCCTGCGAAAAAATAGATATACTTACACAATATTATAATATTTAAAATATGAATATAGAATTTGACAAATTTAAATTACAGTTGTTATTTAAAAGCTTTAAGAAATAACGATTATACCTGTCGTCCCCAGCGTGGTGCTAGAACCGGCGCCAGACGCCATCCCACGAGTAGAATACGGATCTGCAAACAATAAACTGTTAAATGATTCAATATCCACCTATATTGTAATGATATATTAAATTTTAAATGAGTAAAAAATGCACTATGCTTACACAGCAGAAGATTGATGATGTGCTCGAAGACGCACTTCTCGATATGCATGACATATAAATTGTGGCCGCGGCCTGCAGCAGTCGGTCCCAGTAGGACCCCTTATCCTAACACTATTCGAGCCTGCGAAAAAATAGATATACATACACAATATTATAATATTTAAAATATGAATATAGAATTTGACAAATTTAAATTACAGTCGTTATTTAAAAGCTTTAAGAAATAACGATTATACCTGTCGTCCCCAGCGTGGTGCTAGAACCGGCGCCAGACGCCATCCCACGAGTAGAATACAGATCTGCAAACAATAAACTGTTAAATGATTCAATATCCACCTATATAAAAAATGCACTATGCTTACACAGCAGAAGATTGATGATGTGCTCGAAGACGCACTTCTCGATATGCATGACATATAAATTGTGGCGCAGCGGTATATCGGACCAGTACGGAAGCTGAAATAAACCACTAAGTTTCTTCCAGCCAGATGGGCATGGCATTGCATCTTTGTTATGTTTCTTTTCGAATGTGATATTTTGATAAGCTCTCCATTATTACAGTATGTCGTTACCGGATAATAATTCAAGCGGCATACCGGTCTCCGTCTTACCATTGAATATTTCTTTATTCCTTCTGAATCTGTGAGTTATATGCAAGAATCGTCGGTGACCCATAAACGACTCTTTCCCGCTTCAAGCATACGCTGCTCGTATGGATATGACAACCAGGGAAAGTACGCTTATCTTGAGTTGTCCATCCCGACAGCATGCCGTAGGCAGGAAAATGATCAATCGTCCACAACAAAGCAACACGCATCTGAAAAAATTGTTTACATCTGCGTCATAGATTCTCACACTAGGTTTCCACAACAACTTTAACTCATCGATCAAGGGTTGAAGGTACACGTCGATATTTTTCCCTGGAGATGAGGGACCGTGGATTAAAAGCGCCAACTTAAAATAAGACTGCGTCATAGCTCTCCATGGCGGTAGGTTGTATATAGTCACCACAATGGGCCAAATACTGTGAGTACACCCGCCACGAATCATCCCAAATGCACCGAAACTGTCGCTCGCAATCCCCATCCTCACGTTATGAGGATTTGAGCGGAACGAAGGATTTTTTTTTTATCTAAAACTTTCCACGATATCGAATCTCTAGGATGACTCATTTTTCTCTCTACACGAGACGCTTTATGGTGTCACTGCATTTCGGATGTCGTCTCCTCACACATAAATAACCATTGCAGTATCAGTATTAACGGAAAATGGCGAAGAATTTTTACGGGCACATCACTTGAATGTGAGTCTTTCTTAGGCTTGAATAAGCTTTTCCCACACACTGGATAGGTTTTGAGTGCGGCGTGTTCTTTCCGGAACAAAACGTAGTCATTCTCGTATACATGTATCTTCTCGCACTTTAGGCCGATATTTGTGATTATCTTTTGTGTCTCGTACCAGCCCGGTGGCACTTCATTTTCGTCGAGAAAAACTTCCTTCAGCAATGCTAAGAGATCGGTGAAAGACTGGTCACTCCATCTGCTCTTGCACTTGATATGGAAGAGACATACGAAAAAGGATAGTATTGAAAACTCTTTGCAATTTGGATATAGAGGGATTCTCGAGGAAGCCTTGTCCTTCTCCAATAATGCGGGTCCAGTGCTCTCCGTATCATAAGGAAGTCCAGCGGAATTTATAAGCCCATCCATGGCATTGACCGGCGCAAACACAGTATCATCGTTTTCGACGACTTTGTCTTCTTCAAACTGCCATTCCTCCTCTTCCTCCCTCTTCTTCTACTATCCCTTGCCACTCTTCGGTTTCTGTTTCAATGAATTTGTTTCCTGTCTCTTGCACTGGCCCTCCATCATCCTTTTCTCCGTGAATATCCTACTTAGTGTAATCTCTAACAAAACCATTTTTTATGATGTGTAACTCAACATCCGACTTCTTCTGTAATCACGTGTTCATACACTTATAGCAAGGACAATAGATTTCATGCTCTTTTAGTATCCCAAGACGTGCGTAGGCAAAATCGGTGAAAAAGTAAACACCATTAAGGAAAAAATCAGTGGCTCTCGAGGAAACATCGACGTACATCCAACTCTTATCGTGGAGGTACGTGAATGCCATATTGGAAGAAAATGGAATGTATCAAGGTTCCCATAGATAAGAGTCGTGGAATTAAAATTTCGTGACAAATATAAGATAGACGGATAATAAGAAACGTTAGTGTTAGGTTTAATTGATGACTTCGTTAAGTTTGGTTTCAATTGTTATTGGATTATGCTCTCCTCAAACTCCTATTGAGAACTTTCTCTTTCTAATCTCCTCCAACTCCTAGTGAGAAATTTCTCCTTCTAATCTCAAAGTTTGAGAGTTGGATTCTTCTTCAAAGAAAGATGATGATAATATTGAATGCTCTTTATTGGATGTAGAGGGTAACGACTGTAGGGGTAAGACACCTATCCTATTAAGAATGTATAAAATATACACCCATTCACTTGTGCATTCATCCGTTTCGAGAAAATTTCGGCAGCATCTCCTCGCCGTTCTCCGAGTACACTGTAATAGAACAGATAATCGTTTTAATACTTTGAAACACCATTGAAACAAATATCTAATCTATCGTTGTATACGAAGAACCAGCGGAAAGGTACCGACGATATCTTGAAACGGATGAAAAATACAAGTGAATGCAGGTGTCTGCTTTATACATTCTTAAGTTGTCCACACAGGACAAATCTATCGGTTATCATACGATTGAATATTAATTCTCGTCGCATAGACTACGCGATGGTTGTTAGAAACCGAACGATAACGTCCGGTATTTAACAACCTTCGTGTAGTTTTATGTCACGACGAACACCGAACGCATGTTAACCGGTAGACGTGAACTAAGTCACGTTTTCATTTTTACATATGATTAATTATCGATGAGAATATGAAAATTTCATAGTATCATCGAAAATCATGCATTTAGTTTAGGATTTGATTTCAATTAGTTTTACGTTTATGTTTCAAATACAAGGTTTTGAAGTTCTAAGTTTAGGGTAATTTTTTTTAAAGATGAGGTTTTTTTAATCGAGTTCAAGATTTTGGATTTAGGGAAAAGGTTAGGGTAGGATTTTACAAGAGTTTAATGTAGAGGAGAATGATGATGAATTGGGGTTTAGCCTTGTTCATATATGTCCGTGTGTTTGTGTGTGTGTGTATGTGTATGTTTGTGTATATCTGAGTGTGTATATCTGGGGTTAGGGTGGAATTTGACAAGAATTCTATATAGAGAAGAATAATGATGAATTAAGTTTTGACCTTATTTGTATGTGTCTATCTGTGTGTGTGCGCGCGCGCTTGTGTGTGTGCACACACACATACATGCATACACACAAATTTATTAAATTACTATAAAATACCTAATAATGTTTTACTAAACAACCTTTGGCTATTGTTGTTTTGTCACTAAACTATCTTAACGAGGGTCCTAAGCAACCTATTTTTTCAATTTCTGTAAAGTACACTAAAATACCCTTAATTATTGTTGGTTTTTCACTAACTACCTTAAGAAATTTAAATAAACCATTCATCTTCTTAAATTAACTAAATTACTATAAATTTCACTCAAATACCATTAACTATTGTTGTTTTTCACTAAAATACCGTAAACTGTTGTTGCTTTTCACTAAATTACCTACAAAATTTTGCCAAATTACCCGAACCCGAACTCTAAACCTAACCCTAACTATTACCTTAAGCCTAACCCTAATTAACCCTAACCCTAATCATACCCCTAATCCAGCCTTAACCCTGAAACCCTAACCCTAACCCGACCGACTCTAGTTAGCCCCCAACCAAAGCCCTAACCCTAACCAATATCCAGCCGACCAACTCGAGGGGGGCTCGGCAAAAACAATAACAAAATCACCAGCAACACCAATAACAGCAGCAGCAGCAGCAACATGCAACAACAAAATTTTTGGGATCGATCGAGCACAACAATTAAAATTAAACAAAAAAAAATTAAAATTTAATCGGTTAATTTATACTTACCTCTTCGATGAGCAAGCTTCGAGCGGCGTCGAGCTTCTAGCTTCGGAAGCAGCGGCCAGGGCGGTTTCGATCGACGGTAGAGAGCTCCAGAGGCAGTCTTCGAGCTCTGGAGGAGATTGTTTCGTTTGATCGATCGATGGCAACGAGAAGGAGCGGAGGCGGGCGAAATTTTTGGGGGGAAATTTTTAGGGTAGAGGGAAAAAGAATTAGGGCTCGAGGGATATAGGGTGATGGAGAATTGTGTTTAATCACGCCATGGTTATTAAGCCCGCCACTTTATTCAATTGGTCACGGTTTATACTGTGACCAATTCTTTTACGACCGTTATGATAAATTGGTCACGGTTTGAACCGTGACCAAATCCTCGTGATTTTTGAGCACTTTTGTAGTAGTGTATCACCTCCATCCTCTAATTGTTAACTCCCATAGCCATTATTTTGTAGATATTTTTTTAAATTTTATTATATTTTTGGAGTAGAGAGTCTTGCCCTGCTTTTTTCATTAAAAAATATAAAAAGGTTTGGTTGGTGTCTAAGGGTTATACTCAAAAGAAAGGCATCGGGTATTTAGACAGTTACTCACTTGTAACAAGAATATCTTCTATTCGAGTGCTTATTTCTTTAGCATCTATGTATAAATTTGTTGTACATCAAATGGATGTTAAAACCGACTTTCTCAATGATGAGTTAAATGAAGAAATTTATATGGAGCCACCTGAAGGTTGTGTCATTTCTCAATATGAAACTAAGTTTGCAAACTGGTTAAATCAATGGATTTTCATTAAATAACTCTGACAAATGCACTTATTATAAGTTCCATTATAATGTAGGTGTACTTATTTGCTTATATATAGATGATATGCTTATCATGGATACTTCATTAGATAGCATTAACGAGACTAAATCCTATTTGTTCAACAATTTTGTGTTAAAATTTTGAGTGAGGCTGATTGTTGAATTTGATTTAAATTCAGATTAGTTAGGATAAATCTAATCATTTTAGTTTACATTTAAATCTAGTCTCTATATTAAATTAATATTTATCTTTAATTTAAATATGAATTTATCTATAAGCATATATTTATCCTATAAATATAAGGATTTCTCGAGAGTTTTTTAGGAATTTATAATTCTCTAATAACCCAGGGTTTGATTAGAGTGAGAGGAGGGACAAGTGCGGTCATGGATAGTAAGAGATTTTGTAAGAGAGGATATTTCTTTGTAAAGGAGGGTGAGAAGTCGGTGTAATCTCTTGTAATTCTTTCTTATAGTGGAAGTTTTCATCGTGGTTTACAGGATTAGGTGCAAGTTGTGTTAAACCTGGGTAAATCTTGTGTGTTGTTGGTGTGTTCTTTTCCTTTGATTTGGTATCTGTCAGATAATTCTTTTTCAATCTACCCTAAAACAAAGGTCTTTGATTTCCGCTGCACAGTAGATATATAATCCTTATAACAAGTGTTGTCAGAGTGTCAAGTTTGTGTTTTGGAGTTGATCGGGAAGATGCCGTTTATAAATTACAAGATCGAAAAGTTCGATGGACGCAATAGTTTCAGCCTTCGGAGATTAAAGATGATGGCACTGTTGAAGTAACAAGGTGTGCACAATATTGTCTTTGCGAAAGACAGGATTCCGACGACGACGACATGTTAATTATAAGTCTTAATATTAATCCACAAGTGCACGGTCGCGTTGTAGCACATGTGCAAGAGCGAGTCGATCCTACAAAGAAAATGATACTTAATTGAATCTAGACGAACTAAAAGTAAAGATTTTGTGATAGAAGGTTGATTAATATTAATAAAAGGAAAATAAAAATAGAGACTTTTAAATAATAGAATGAAATATACCTTGATTTGAATTCTCTAGATAGGTGTTTGTATAGAATAAATCATAATTTGTTTTCCTTTTAAATTTTCTCTTTATCACATTAAGAATTATAAAAGAATAAATTATATGATGTCCATTATGATTTATCAATCTTAAGAAACTATCAATTATAAGGTTTTCAAAATAACTTATCAATTAGATAAATCAATCACATTTTGAAGGATGTTTAAATCTCTATGATAACAAATAAAATTCTAAGGGAGAAATGGGCTGACCTCCCTAAGGCCTAAAAGAAACAGGGTTAGGTTACTGGCCCAAAAAGTTTTGCTAGAAACACCTTAATTCACTAAAAACTTGTATATAAATCCCTATAGTATCTTTTTTTTAGGTATTTTATATAGAAGTATTTTAAGAATACCCAAAACACCCTTCCCCCTAAACCAAAACAAAGTTTTCACCATATTCTCCTCAAACTGCGTTCCAGCTGCTGTTATGCATTGCAGTTCTCCTCAAATCCCTAAGTTTTCCATTTCGAAATTCCTAATATTGCTTCAAAAATTTCTCCTTTGATCTCGAATATTTCCCCCAAAAAAACTTTTGATCTTAAATCCCTGCCCAAAATAGATACATGATTTCGAAAAGACTTCGGCGCCCACTGAGAGAGGTTGAAGAAAATCAAGGAAAGGAGATACAATTGGAAGAAGAAGTCATGAGTGAATCAAGGTATGAATTTTACTATGTTAATTTTTTATATTATTTTAGTTCTTAAATTTTTTCCTTTTTTTCTTTTAAGGTTCAATTGTAGCACGATTAAAAAAGAAAAATACCCATGTTGAAATTACACAATTATAAGTTACAATAAAGATTTTTCTTCCTGAAAAATGTTGTGTAGCTATATGTATAAAAAGGAGAGAGAAAAATCTATCGTTCCAATATTAGCTCCTATTAAATCTCATCTTTTATTATTTGTTTATATTTTTCTAACCGAACCCATCTAATTTGGTTTGTGACCACAATTTATATAAGAAAAATGTTTAAATGTTTTATTATTCTCTAACCCCTGTATATATATTCGATAAAATCTACACACACATATAACTAAATATTGATATATTAACAGAAAATGTTTCTCACTCCCAATCAAGCCTTTCTTTTTATTATAAAGAAAGAAAAAGATTGCTTGATAGGATATTTTCTTCATTTCCCCCTATATATGCTACATTTTGTTTCTCACTTTTAGAGAGTAAAAGGGAGAAATAGAAGAAATATGATGAAGCGGTTCAACTCAATTAGTTTGAAGTCATGATTTAAAAGGATTCAATTCAACTTATTACTAAGAAAGCATACTCCATCGATCAAAATATTTTAATGCTGATCTATAACTTTTGTGAGGGTTTTTCTTTTTATATTTGACTGACCAGGATAGCTTTGTTCTTCGTTTGCACTTCATTTAGAGTTAAATATTAACAAATCTTTGAATTGAAGAAAGGGAGCCAAAACTAGTTATTTATATCCAATCATTGTTTAATATTATTAGCTATTGATTTATGAAGCATTGCAGTTTGTAAATTTTATTTTATGTTCCTATTGTTACTTTTGTGGAGGAAAAAACAATAGTCTTTGCTGCTCATTGCGAAAGCTTTTAGAATTTTACACTGAAAGTTACTGTATAAATTGTACTTGTGTTAAAGAAGTCTATTAAGAGAGAGAGAGAGAGTGTGAGTTTATTGATAGCTACATACAGATTCCTTCTTTATGAGTAAATGGAACAAATTCTTAAGATCTAAAGTTTTGATCATATTGACAGCTCTTATGAAGAATATAAACGTATATGTGCGCACACGCAGCTGCTTGAAATGATCTGAATGTGTAACAAAGATTTATAACTATAACTGAGAGTCATTAGAAATATTTCTCATAAAAAATTGTTTTAGGCCTCTAAATCTTAATTCTTAACCCAATTCTATATGGTATGTCTCCTTCTCCTTCCTATATCCTCTTTTTGCATTTGATTACATAGTGGTGAGTTGTATCCAAAATTACGGAATGCATCTGTTGTTAATTCTTACCTATCCTTTATGGAGTCGCTAGATTTTCAGTCATGCCATAGAGATATAATGGAAGAAACACCCATTGGGGGGTATGTGAATATGCCGAGAATTGCAGCAGAACATCCAATTATAAACTATGTCATATCATGATTTGACCCTCTATACCAGAAATTTATTTTCAACTGCGAAGCACACTCGTTTACGATAATATGGATAAGAAAATACTTGGTTTTCTAAGCAGGGCCGGCGGTATCGGAGAAACCGAGAGAAGACTGCTCTATGGCAAAAGTACTTTGCATGGAAGCCACAAGATGTTAATCATAGGGAGTTTATTGAATTTTTGCTTACAATTCTAGTAGGCAGTGAAGATCCCTCGGAGATCGATGACTTTGTGTGTATACCAATAGTTTATCAAGTCATGTTGGTTTGGATGCCAACAACACCAACCACTATCCCAAGGCCAGTATTTTCCTACATTAGCTCCAATAAACGGATAAAGAAAACGAATTGGGCACAAGCAATTCATGAAGGTATTATGGATGGAGTCGTGAATCTCAAGACAAAGAAAAATGAATATGTTGGTGGATGTCAAACCCTATTAGCCGTAAGTGTTTTTCTTCCGTTTCATTTTACAGTTAATATTTTTCAATGGTATTTATTGCTTCTTTACTCATTTATACCTAAATGACATTAGTTCTATTAATTTTCATGTTTGATGCATTATAAAATATAACCATAAATAATACATAGAATAACTAATAGAATATCACAACTTTTATCATTTAATTTTCAGTCTTTACACACCAAAATTACAATTGGTGGAGACTAAACCGTATTGCTTCTTTACTCATTCTTGCAAACAAAACTTTATTAGTGAACTTTTCAATCTTTCACTACTGTTATCGTCTAATTTTTATGGCATTATTTTTATTGTTAATTTGTCTGATAATTGAAATGCAGCTTTGGTACTTCGAAAAGACACAACTGCGCAAGCTTGAATTTGTGGAAATTACAAAACCACCAATGATGTATTGGGGCAGTGTCGGGTCTTTGAGTGGAAAAATTATGGAAACAAAAGTGCAAAACAACAATGCCATATTCCTGGAAGATGACATTGAAAGACATTTACATGGAGATAGAGTTGGAGACAAAGGTCATATGAGCAGAATATTTCTTTTAAAAGAAAGAAACCTCCCCAATAACCCGCCGAAAGTAAAAAAGGCAAAAACAAGCGCATTATGTAGTTTCTATTGATGGTGGTTATGTAAACAGGTAAGAGTTGAACCTCATGTGCAATATTATAGTATATGTTATCATCTCTTAAACATATCTCTTTAGGTCTACATGTAGGAACTAGCCGTTAAACATTGTTTCATGTTACATATGGTTCAAACATTTGGACATTACTTCTTACAAGTGCTCGCATTTTTTTGCAGGTTAATTCTCAAGAATACATGGATAGGCATTCAAAGAGAGCGGATGTCACAAAAATGAAATTGGAGGACGCAAGCTTCACGGCAGCATGACATGAGGAAAAAGCTTCAAATGACAATGGATGATACTTGTCATAGATTTGAAGCAAAGATTGGCCGGCTTCACAAATTTCTTGTTGATGAAAACCATGGAATATCGTTGAGGCTAGTCCTTCCATAGAAGAGTTGCGTGGATTCTGTGCACTTGCAAATAATGTTGTTGATGAAGGAGGTTGGTGAACCTAAAAATGATGATGAGGATGGGGACTATGTTGTAAATTTGTTGTCGAAGATGGCGGTGCTGAGAAATGCGTTGTAGAGGGTGGTGCTAATGAGGAGGAGGGTCTATATGAAGTTTTTTGCATGTGGATGGAGAGATGCCAATTATGGATTATGTTGAATGTGGACTCGAAGGTGAAGTCAAATAAAACTTTCGTGTTTATCAATTAATTTAAGCACTATCTTTTCTGGATTAATAAGTTTAATGTCGAGGTAAAGTTAAATTCATGTTGAAAGTAGAATTTGCTAAGAGATATTTTATTTATAGAGGTACTTGATTAATAATTATATCACCTGAAATATATGACTTTACCGTTCAATGCTGTAACACCCGAGCTCAAATAATACTATTTCTATTACTAGTTGAGTGTTATACATTGCTCATTTCAATTATCCTGCTTGTTTGGTGCTTATCGCTAAATTTTAACCGGCTAGGTCATTTTTGCCTATAACAAATTTTAACACCTAAAATGAAATTAAAAATATCCATGTTGGCCTACTCGTCGCCACTAGTCGCGTGGTAGCGTCCGCGTGTCGAGATTTCATCCCGTTCGGCGAAACGGGCAAGTTTGGACGGCTACGCGCGCGTGCAAGTGTCCGACTTCGGGGCATGCATTTTAATCATTAAACACCTCTTTTCAAAATTTGGAACTCGCTTAAAATCCTATAATTTGAATTTGAAACAATTGGGCGCGACCCGGGCGCGATTTGGAAATGTTTCATTTAGCGTCGAAATACCCATTTTAATTTAATATATTTAAACTATAAAACTATAATATATATATTTTTTCTGTTTCTTATTAACGATTCAAACCTCTAAATCTTTATTTAATTTTCTTTTTCACATCACCCCGGCCAATCACGAGGCTCTATCCCTCGTGGGCCCCTCCGTCCTCTCTCCCTATCTCTCTCTCTCTCTCATCCAAAAATCTCTCTCTCTCTATCTTATATTTTTCCACTGTTCCTCCTTCTCTCCATCTCTCTACGTGAAAACGCTCGCGAGAACCCATCGACGAACCCCGAACCCTAGCTTCGTCGTGCCGTCGCCGCCGCAGTCCCCGCGCCGACGAGATCGCCACCATCTTCCTCGCCTCCACAGCCTCGACCGCACCCCTTCCTCCGCTTCTCCCTCCTTCAGCGCCTGCCCCCGACGCTACGCCACCTGCGCGCTGTGCTGCCGTCGCCGCCTCCCATCGCCGCCGACCACTCCTCATCGCCATCGCCATCTTCCCCTCTCCTCTGCGATCCATTCAGCACTCAGGGCCCTGCAGTACAACCCCAGAAGAACCAGACCCGAGCCCAAACCCTAGGCAAACCCTAGCTCTTCGAAAACTCGTCACCGGCGTCCCTCACCGTCGTCAATCTCACTGTTACTGGTAGCACACCCCCTGCACGCAATCCAGTAAGCTATCCCTCATTCTTCTTCCTCTACTTCTTATCCTGTCCTTTCTATTCTCTTTTGTCTACTTTTTCTAGAGTTGGTTCACTGTTGTGTTAGATCTCCGGATTCCGACCGTGCCGGCGAGGTTTCCCGACGATTCAGCAGTGACCCCTGACCTGCGTGTTTCCACCGTGCGTTGTTTGGACTCGATCCGCGACTCGTGCATCCGTCGCGTGCTTTCCGCCGACATTGCGTTCGTGTTTTCCGGTTTGCGAAACCGTCGAGGCAAGTATCCGAATACTTGCTCTAACATGCTAATACAAGATCAAGTCTTGCTATACATCTAATTATCATATTATTTAATTTAACCACACAGTTGATGGTAATACCGATATTTAGTATAACTTAGAATTGACGGTTGCAAGTATCTTTAACATTGAATCATTATAGTAGTTTATTGTAATTAATCGGTCTACTATCAATCCATACTTTAACTAACTAAACCAATTAGATCGTCCTTGCTTTATTCGTTAAATCATCCATGAGACAATTATTTATGCTTTAGTCTTAAATTCATATAGCTTCATTACTTTATGTTGTTGATATTGTTTCACCTTGTGACTATTGCACCCCAAGGGTGCTCGGACCTGCTAGTATAATACAACTGCATCATATTCATGTACCATTGTGATTAAGTGAACCGTTATTGTTAATTACTTTATTCTTGCTGCTGTTCATTATTTGATTGTATACCTGTTGTGAGCACATACTCGATTGCACTACATATTGGCCTGACCCTGTCACACATGACATATATATATACATACCGACTCAACCTGTTGTACCACGACCTGACCGATTACTTGATCTCATGCCTAATGCCAACAAACCTGACTTGGGGTCCTCATGAACCATTCCTGTTGTCTATCCAGACAAACCTGACTTGTTACCTGATCCTGTGTTGGCATTAGTCCTTGATTACTGAATACCTGACCTGACATACATAACTTGGGGGTATGGGGAAATCAAAGGTGAAACCGACTTGTAACTCAACAGTTCGATACCTGTTCTGATCAGTCTTACGGGCTTGGCCAGCCCCGGAGTGATGATGCTGACATCACTCGCCCATCCTGCTACCTATTACTGCCTAGCGGCACGTCTCGGATTCAGCCCTAAGAACCTTGACCGTGGTCCCGGGCACGCACGGGATACTATTGAGTTACATCGACGAGTCACCAATTGATTTCAAAGACCTTAGAATAGAAAACCTGATAGAACAGTTTAGTTACCCACTGCACATTACCATGCACTGTTGTTTCATATTATTGCTTTATTCATGTTTATCCCTGCATTGCTTATTACCATGTTCATATTATATTATTGGTTGACATGACGCGCTGACGTCTGGGTTTTGCATGGCCCAGATTCTTTACCACTGTCGCCGACCGAGCAGGAGTACTTCAGCCAGCAGGCTGATTTGTGAGTTCTGTAGTGGTTAGTTCATTTATTGCATTTTATTTCCAGGTGCGATCCCGCATTATGGGACGTACCTTTCTATTATTGTATTGGATCATTTGCTTCCGCACTTATTGTTTATTGACTCTTGTTATTATGGATTTGGACATGTGTTAGATTAGTTTATTTATCTTGTTCTTGATATCTCTACAACCGTAATGTGACTGTGGATTTGGATATGTGTTAGATTAGTTTATTTATAGTACAGATCCGCCCCCTTTCGGAATATATTCCGAAGAGTCCTCATTGTTCTACAGTGGGTCCCACGGACTCAAGAGGTGGCCCCCACGAATTCAAGAGGTGGCCCCCGCCCACTTAACATGACACTTGGCGTGGCATTTTGTTCCGTGTGGCACTTTGCTCCGTGAGCAAGAACCGGGTCCCGACATTCTCCCCACCTTTAAACAATGGTTCGTCCTCGAACCACATACCTACTATTGAGGGACCGGCTCTGATACCATTCTGTCACGCCCCACCCCCAATACAGAGAGTATTGTCCGCTCTGGCCGAAGCCGCACGGTTTTGTCTTTCGGGGCGAACCGGACCCGGCCAGGGGCCACTTCCCAGGAGGTCACCCATCCCAGAACTTCCCTGGCCCGAGCACGCTTAACTACGGAGTTCTCAGGCTCCTGTAGTACCGGTTCACTTAAAAGGCGTCTCTGTATTGAAGAGTGGTATCATTCCATTTATAGTACAGATCCGCCCCCTTTCGGAATGTATTCCGAAGAGTCCCCATTGTTCTACAGTGGGTCCCACGGACTCAAGAGGTGGCCCCCACGAATTCAAGAGGTGGCCCCCTCCCACTTAACACGACACTTGGCGTGGCACTTTGTTCCGTGTGGCACTTTGCTCCGTGAACAAGAACCGGGTCCCGACAAATGCAAAGATCCATTTATTTATATTAAATATTACTTTTTTTTTTAAATGATCGTTTTACTAATATATGAAAAAATGGTGCAGATTCCATCCCTAACAAACAAAGTGCAGATACAGTGTTGGAACAAGATCAAACACAGACAAGAATCATGTTGAGAAAAAATAAAAAACCTAGCAGCTTAATCAATAGTCTTTTTGTTTCTGCACTTCCTCAGAAAGATGGTAAGGAAGTCGATATTGGTGGAGAAATTTTTTACACTGTGAAACTTGCAAAAGCAAAGAAGAGCACAAGGGCTTATGTGTCAAAAAGGAAAAAGTCAAGTAGTGGCTTATTGACTTCAGTTGACTTGGTGGAAAAGCACAAAATGAATAATCTAATTGCAACAGAGGCATCAAAGGTAACTGAAAGGAAACTTGGAGAATCCTAGGAGAGCACGTATGCAAATTGATAGGAGATCAAAAGCAATAAGAGAGATGCCTAGTTTATTCAATGATTGTGCTTGTAATTTTGTGTTTATCTAGTACTAATCACCATTTGTTTTTAATCATAAATGTGTATTTGCGAAGAGATGGCTCAGGCTTTGTTGTTCCTAATTTCACATATGAAGGAAGAAATGAACCCGAGGATACGATGAAAACAACTATCGATGACTTCATGAAACTAATTATGAATCAAAAACCTATATGGAATCCCAAGAAGTATATGGAGCTTTATATAAAATGGAGATATTTGATTTTTTATGTGGTCACAGAGTCTCCGATAGCATTATGGAATGCTTTGTTGTATGGCTGTATAAGAGATTGAAGTTGTTAGATACAACAAGAGTGAGATCAACGAGAATATATGTTGGATATAGGTGCCCTGAAAATAATTATTGTAATTTTATATGGATGTATATGGATAGAACAATCTTACTCGAGATGATAGTATACTATCTGGTTTGTCTTAATCATTCATGTGTATATATTTTACTTGTTATTACGTATTGCTAATACACGATGATAAAGCCTATAGGATCTTTACTGGATTACCAGGATTATGATGGAGATCATAATAGTGGGGTCTGGATAATCCATAAGCACATCCTTAAATGTTCCTAGTCGTAGGAGTATCGAGACTTGGTATCGGTACTTCAGATTAGACTAGTGTATACGTTTCCTGAACCGGTCGGAGGGCGATAGCCGGTCTCACATCTATTGGTGTTTCACTCCGAGGATTGTATACAGGCGCTCATTGTAGAATGAGTTTCACTGAACGGACTCACCGAGAACTCCTAGATGGTATTATACCTATTGTCAGATAGCAGTTCTCTGGTAACATGAGTACAAGATAGTCTTTTGATCTGAGATCGCCATAGTGTCTTGTGTGTTCCCACTTGTTAGTGATATGCCATAGATGCCATTATTGTATAGTACAGGATTGTATATTACATTTTGGAAGCTTGGGATATAAACGGATATAATAACAGTTGTCACGCCCCGCTTCCCAGAGTGCGCTAAGATCGGCACGTGACAGAGCCAACCATGCTACCTGTTGTAGGGTTACTAGACACTCTAATAAGGTTCTACAAGGCATCAACCATGCCCGATTTAAATTTTAGCCGTGCCGAACAACCCTAACCAAGATCTTTAAACTAGAGATTAGGCGAAACAAAGCATGTTAAACACTTTAACATCTAAGAGTTTGGAAATACAACCTTTGTAGTCCGGTCCTTCACTTCATAAGCTTCGTGTTGAGGTCCCTTCGCTGCGATCATCATGTACCCGGACTCTAGAGAGGCTCCACGAAGAGAATGATGCAAACTTGCTTCCGATCTTCGATAACTAAGATGATCTACCTTGAAGTTTCTTAAACACAAGCTCTCACTCACAAATGAAGTGAAAACCCTAATCTAAATGGCTAGGATAGATTAGGATGATGAAGTAGGAATTTAGCTCTATTTTATTTTCATAATCTCACCCATTTTCATCACAAGAATCAAAGCTAGAAAGCTTTGCAAGAAGGAAGAAGAATATGAACAATGAATAATCCTTTTGTGATGAATAATGAATATTAGTTAATCATCACAAATGCAACCATGGTTGATAAAGATAAGGGTAACCATTGTAGAGAGTTAACCTAAGGTAAAGGGCTTGGGTTGGGTTAAGTATGACTCCATAAAAAACCAAAGAGAAAAGAAAAAGTCAAAGCTTCATGAAGCTTCATGAAAGCTCATGAAAAAAGCTAACCCAAATGCTAATCTTAATCCAAACCCTAACTAGGTTTAACTCAACAAATCATGTTGCATTTGTAATCCTAACTTGTTACAATATTATATATCACATATACAATATTTAATGTAACAAAAGAAAATAATACAATTAACATATATCGCATATATATCAATGTATTATCCGGTGAGAAAATGAATCAATAAAGCGAGCCAATATTAGATAATGTAATGCAATATATCATATATATAATTATACATTAAATTATCGAATCAACACTTGATCCGACAATCCGGCTATATCGAATATAACCGACTAATATATCACGTACCGATTCATCGAATCAACACTTGATCCGATGACCCGGCTCATCTCAAAATATCAAGAGAATATAATACGGTATCTCATATCGCATTATCCTCGGTCATGCACATATCACATATATGCTCCTACTCCATTTTGCCTGAGTCAAGAAACCTCTGTGTAGGACTCTAAAGAATCGTCAATACGCCGGTAGTAGGTGATGATCATATCAAACACCCACAAGCTGCAAACGATCAGCTAAACATAACATCCACCCAGGTATTGAGCGATCAGAAGATCAACAAGCAAGCCTGTACATTCTCCTGCGAATCCAATCAGTAACACTCCGGTACAGTCCGGTCTCTTCGTCTGATATGTCGCATATCTCGCCTAGGGGTGGTAAACGTCAGACCCCAGTAGCTTGATAAGTCATGTCGATATGAGGTCTATAACAGTTCGAGAAACTAATGATAACACTTACCAGTAAATCTCAGCAACCCTGGCCAGGGATTTCCAGTTACAGCCAATCGAACACAGCATAACATCAACTCCCTATACCGGGAGAGACGAATCCCCTCCTATCGCTCATTGCCTCCATGTGATTCGGGACTGTACCCAAAAGCCATCTTTTTGCACGCCCTCTTAGACGTGGTATGATGGAAATCAAAGCACAGTGGGAAACACACAAGACTCTATGATGATCTCGGGTCTACAGACTAACCTGTACCAGTGTCACCGGGGAACTGCCATCTGACGTGAGGTATAATACCATCTGGGAGTTCTCGGCGAGTCCGTCCAGTGTACCCAGTCTCCACTGAGCACCCGTACACCATCCTTGATGTCAAACACCGATGGATATGGGATCATCCATCTCCTATCATATGGGTCAAGATGCGTATACGCTAGTCTGCTCTGGTGTATCGATACCCTGTCTCGATACACCCTCGACTAGGAACAGTTATAGGATGTACTCGTCGACTACCGTGGCCCCACTAGTATGATCTCATCATAGTTCCAGTAGTCGAGTACATATCCTAAGGGCTATATCAACATGTAACATAAAGACAATCAGAGTACATGTTAAGATAAAGTACAACCAGATAGCATATTATCATGTCGAGCAAGAAAGTCCTCCCTATATATGTCCAAGCATCCATTACAATATACATCATATGTACAGTAATGGCCTCTAGGGCATACATATAACTAACAATCTCCCACTTCCACTAGGGCCATCTGTTGTGGTATCACATACCCAACAATTAGCTGTGGTTGAAGTATCTCATACTCAACCATCCCATAAAAGTCTCTACTGGGAAAAAGGCCTTTGTGAGTGGATCCGCGCTGTTGTCCTCTGTGTCTACTTTCCTAACCTGGATCTCCCTGGAGATCAACTATCTCCATGATCAGGTTATACTGTCTAAGAATTATATCTGGATTTCTGATGGGAAAGGGGTTCCTTGGCATAAACCATAACTCCATTGTCACACAATGGTTGGAACGAAGTTCATCTCATGAACTTATATATATCCAGACTGCCTCTTTGGTAGAATCCTTGGTAACGATGTATCTTGCCTTTAATCGTCTAGTATGTCACGGTATCTAGCTTGGAATTCTTCCAACATACCGTCCCTCCACTGAGGGTAAAGACAATGCCTACAACTGACATTCAGTCGTCCTTATCACCCTGGAACTTTTCCAGTGATTCTCCCTAGGATCGATTGATACCATCTCACTAGAACTAGTGAGAATCCTAACATCCAATTAGATCTATCTCATAGATATAAAATCTAGGATTTAGGTGGTATCACTATGATCCTATATGGAGAATCCTTATGATAAGCGGAGATTGACCGAGCGTAGCATAGGAAACTCCTTCCCTATCAAGAGTATGTCATCCACGTACTCTACGAGGATCACCACCATACTCTCTACTACCTTTTTGTATATACAAGGTTCATCTACCATTTTGATGAAGTCAAACTCTTTGACTATCAAAACAGACGTTCCAACTCCGCGATGCCTGTTTTATCGTATAAAACGTCTTGCACACGTTTCCGCTGCTCCCACTGTCTACGAAGCCCTCTGGCTGTGTACTTATAGACGCTCTCTTCTAAAACATCATTTAGAAAAGCAGTCATGACACCCAACCACCAGATATCGTAGTCATAGTATGTAGCCGTGGCAAGTAGGATCTGGATGGACTTAAGCATAGTTTTGAAAGTCTCAACTTTTCCATGTGCACCAAGTAATCTTCTCAAGATATACTTGCTCCTGATGGGGATTTAACCCTTCAGATAAAGCAACCAAAGTCCATACTTTGTTGGTGTATAAGGATTCCATCTCAGATCGCTAAGCATCCAGCCATTCTTACAGATTCCCACTCCTGATGGCCAGCTCGAAACTAGTTGGGTCATCATCTCATGATGCAATCCTCGCTCCCACTGTCATAGAAAAACCGAAGTATCTCTCAGGTGGGTGAGGAACCCTACTAGATCGGCGGAGAGACTGAGGTTCGTTGGAAACTATTGAATCCTTTGGTTCTACCAAATCATCCGCTGTAGTCTGTATAGCTGGAACTCCTTCCAGTTCTACCTCATGACCATTAATTTCTTCACAAGAAATTCCCTTTCACAAAGGTGGCATATTGAGAAACAAAACATATTTTGTTCCTCGGTTAGGTAGAAGATATTCCCTTGCGTATGCTTGGGATATCCAACAAACTTCCACAGATATGACTTTGCCTCGAGCTTGTCCGGATGTTGCATTTAGACATAGGCCGGACAACCCCAAATCTTAACTTAATTAAGATATGGGCTCTTCCCATTCCATATCACAAATGAAGTGGTAGGCATCTGATTTGATTTGAACCCTATTCAATAGGTATGCAGCTTCTCAAGTGTATAACTCCCAAAAGGAAATAAGAAACTCAGTAGTATTCATCATAGAGCACACCATATCACATAGGGTGCTATAGCTCCGCCCTAGTATACCGACGTGCTGTGATGTATTCGGAGGAGTAATGCTGAGAGAGAATCTCATTCTCCTTTAGAATAGTCTAGGAATTCCGTGCTCAAGTATTCTCCTCCCTGATATCATCAAAGAACATAATACTTATACCCGTTTTTGGTTCTCTACTTCTAACTTATATTCTGTGAATATCTCAAAAGGTTCGGACTTGTGTTTCAACAGGAACATATGTCTGAATCTTGAGAGATCATCAGAGAATGTAATGAAGTACAAAGAACTGGTCTTGGCATGTGTAGACAGGGGACCTTCATACATCAGCATGTATCAATCCCAAGAGTTCATTAACTCTTTCTTTGTTTCCAATAAACAGAGCTATGGTCATCTTATCATTGTGACATGACCGGCAAGTTTCATAAGATGTAAATTCAAACTAATTTGAATATGCATCTAAATGTAACTTAGCTAGTCGGGTCGCATTGATATGACCTAGTCTACAATGCCTCAAGAAGAATTCGTTCATTTCTGAACTCTTCCTCTTGTGTGCGTTCTGTATACTAAGAACTGTAGTTTGATTTAGAACGTCAATGCTTTTAGATAACGTGCCTGAACCGATCAACTCTTGATATAGGAAATGTTCAAAACATTATCCAACAATACAAAATTATATTCTTCTTTACTAAATAAAGATACTTGATATGATGTTGTATATCAAGTTCGGTATCTAATAACATTCGTTCAGAATCAATGTATTCTGGTAATACAGGGTGATAACTACCAACAGACTTGGCTGCAACACTTGCACCGTTTCTATCTCATGAAATTTATCACCCGTTCTCAGTTCTCTACCAATCTGTAGCCCATGTAACAAGTTACATATGTGGGATCCTGATCCGGTATCAAATACCCAGGACGTAAAGGATATTGAGAAACAGTTCTGTGTAATGAACACATCCGAAGATGATGCATCAACATGCACTTTCTTCGTTTGGGCGGCACGGGAATTCTGGTAATCCCCTATTTCCTGCTCTGTCTTATAACAAATATAAGTTGGAGCAGGACCAACGTTCCCCAGCTCAGTATAACAAGCGGGTTCGGTCAATATATCTGTATTATTATCTTGATTAAGGCGTGATATAATCGCTACATGGAGAGAGAGAGAGAAGAAAACACTCGGCGTATGCTCTTGCAAGATTAGATTGGTTATCTAATATATCTAATCAGGATGTCTCCCACTGTTTTAGTCAAATCTTCCTTCAAACCTTAAAAGGATAGACTAGCCGGGATTAATTACACGCTACAAGTTCGCCAATCTTTCAGCCAGGCTAGTGCCGGTACTTTGAGGGAGGTTCCCCGTGCTTTCGCACGAACCTAATTAAAGTAAACCTCATTTTCCCAGGGGCGTAACCCCGTTGACACCTTTCTAGACACCTACTTGATCGGTTAATTGTAATGTGTAAAACTCTCCCAGGAGTAACTCTTACTCGCAGCGGGTATCGGAATCCAACTATCTCATAGAAGGTATGCAATCTCATTGCAAATTTCAACACTTGAAATTCCCAATAATATTTTGCCCCTAGCAACTTATGACCTTGGCTAAGGTCAACAAATCATAAGTGCCAGCCAAGTTCAACCCGTCATTTCCCGATTGAATTAAACCCACCCGCACGACCCTTGGCTAAGGTCAACAAAGTCGCACGACTACTCTAACTCAATCGCATCATATGCTTATACAGATAAGCACTAATTAGCTATCGCACACTATGCCTTGGCTAAGGTCAACAAACGCAGCACGAATACTAAGTAGTACTTATCTGAAATGATGGAGGGCTACGACAGGTTTTTAAGAAAACCCTTTGCGTAATGAACTTGATATCGTTGTAGAATCGAGTGATTTTAAATGGCGTGTTTTTTAGGCATTTTCTAGTTTTGCTAAAGAGGTCACTCCCGGTGAAGGGATCGTTGGCTCTTTCCTTATCGAATAAGGTGCAGGATATATCACAAATACCACTATGCAAAGCAAAAACTATAGAAGCAATCAAAAGACAAACCGAGTATGCAGTATCTGCTAGTTTCGCTAAAGAGGTCACTCCCGGTGAAGGGATCTCGGCTCTTTCCTTATCGAATAAGGTGCTGGATGTTCTACAAGGAACACCGCTTTTCAAAGCAAGAACTAGAGCTACCAGTTTTTAAACAAGTTTCTACAACATCTTTAGGTTTCTTTTATTTCATTAATCTCATTAATGAAGTCCCATTTTATTATGCTTCACAAGCATCAGATGTGAAACGAAATCAACAATATATAATATATATCTCATATATATAATATAAACATTCGTCTCAGGCAGTAATATGATCTCATCACAGAACATTGCAGCAGAAGAACATATATGAAATATTGGCTATACTAGGATGTCCGTGTTTTCAATACGAGCCTGTATAAAACACGGATTCTATGGTCGCGATGAATAGCCAAACCCACATCCCTAGACCCCTACGAGAGCGGCAAGCAACTCTGCCAATTCCAGGGTTAGGAGACCCGGTTTCGACTCCTCGAGATGGTCTCCCACTGGACCCTAGAACCCGGTTACTTGTGCTCCCCGCCTTGGGTCTACCTAATGCGGAAAAGTAAATAATATACAATGGTGACGTCATCCTCAGCCCGGAAGTGCCCCAATAAAAGAATATTACATACAAATTAATTTTACACGAATGAAAAAGAAAAACTCTCATCTCACATAAAATCCCCGGCTATTCAATCACGACGATCCAATATAACATATCACAGCAACACATAATATTTCATATCATCAACGTAAGTAAGTATGCATACACCGATTGTCGTTGATGTATAGCAACGAAAACCGGCGATACAACTACATACTATACTTACGGTCACAGAAAAGAAAGTGTAAAACTACAACAGTTGGAATCCGCAACCTCTTTAGACATCGCATGCCTAACCAAATGAATTCTTTAGACATCGCATGCCTAACAATTATAAACCCCGCATTTTAGTCTCATTATCGAAAACACTTTTCAATAGCTAGTCGGGCAATTCTACAAGATTCTCGATATTCTGATCGAATGCTCGTCGCAAACTTTAGTAGAAGGCCGCACCCCCGGATGCCGTCGAAGAAGTGCACTAAGGCGGAACACCGCTGCCGCGAGCACCCGAACGGATGCTTTTGGTGACGGGGTTCTCCTACAGTCACTTGGTCGGGGCTATGGGGCATGGCTGTCTATTAAGTTTACCCGGAGAGTATCCGCGTACGCTACGTGATTGCGACGGACTTTTGATCACATCAAAATTCCATGGCAATCGATCATCTGAGACTGAATTGTTATATTTATAACATTCAAATTAGTTATCTCATAACTTCTTGTGGATTCCAAATATCGTATCACATTCCAGATAATTAGACAATGTTAAACTTTCCGATCGAATAATCAAACACCCAAGTTTTCCCAAATAGTTCTCAACACTTGAAATTAGCTTAAAAACATCCATCACATGCCACAGTACCAATGGTCCAGCCATAGAAGGGTCAAGCCAACGCCTCACATGTGGCAACGCCGTACTCCCACAAACCCTGAGGTTTAGAGGCAGTTCAAGACGGTCACATAATCGAGTTAAGGTTTGTTGTCTTCTAGAGGGTCCACCGCGTTACTTGCACGGCTTAGAACGTTCTTAAACTACGGAAAAATCCCACGCTCGGAAATTTTCCGGCAGGGGAAAAAGTGAGTTATTGATATCTGTTCGAACTTTTTAACACGTTCTAAAAATTACCCGGACAAACTAAACGAAGTTATACTTTCCGATTGAATCAACGAGCTCCCAATTCAACCCAGAAAACTTAACACTTGAGCAAATATTAAAAATCCCCAGAAGCATCAGGAAGTACCTACGGTTATTACTGTGCAAACACTATCCCTCAATCCTCAATTGTTGCCGCGGAACCGCCGCCAATACCCTGGTTTGGCCGTGGTTCCACGGCGCTTTGGTTGATTTAGGGGGTCTGGTTTCACAGTAATTCCTAAAATACCCTGCTGATTTTTTTGAGTATTTTTAATGCAGAAAAAATCAACTTTTTGAAAAATTTCCAGAAACTGGGGTTTTACGGGTATTCGGAGTTCGATAGGACTTCAAACTTTGTCTTGACTTCGCCTAAAGCTCTAGCTTAGCTCTGATACCGCTGTAGGGTTACTAGACATTATAATAAGGTTCTACAAGGCATCAACCATACCCGATTTAAATTTTAGCCATGCCGAACAACCCTAACCGAGATCTTTAAACTAGAGATTAGGCGAAACAAAGCATGTTAAACACTTTAACATCTAAGAGTTTGGGATTACAACCTTTGTAGTCCGGTCCTTCACTTCATAAGCTCCGTGTTGAGGTCCCTTCACTGCGATCATCATGTACCCGGACTCTAGAGAGGCTCCACGAAGAGAATGATGCAAATTTGATTCCGATCTTCGATAACTAAGATGATCTACCTTGAAGTTTCTTAAACACAAGCTCTCACTCACAAATGAAGTGAACACCCTAATCTAAATGGCTAGGATAGATTAGGATGATGAAGTAGGAATTTAGCTCTATTTTATTTTCATAATCTCACCCATTTTCATCACAAGAATCAAAGCTAGAAAGCTTTGCAAGAAGGAAGAAGAAGATGAACAATGAATAATCCTTTTGTGATGAATAATGAATATTAGTTAATCATCACAAATGCAACCATGGTTGATAAAGATAAGGGTAACCATTGTAAAGAGTTAACCTAAGGTAAAGGGTTTGGGTTGGTTTAAGTATGACTCCACAAAAAACCAAAGAGAAAAGAAAAAGTCAAAGCTTCATGAAGCTTCATGAAAGCTCATGAAAAAAGCTAACCCAAATGCTAATCCTAATCCAAACCCTAACTAGGTTTAACTCAACAAATCATGTTGCATTTGTAATCCTAACTTGTTACAATATTATATATCACATATACAATATTTAATGTAACAAAAGAAAATAATACAATTAACATATATCGCATATATATCAATGTATTATCCGGTGAGAAAATGAATCAATAAAGCGAGCCAATATTAGATAATGTAATGCAATATATAATATATATAATTATACATTAAATTATCGAAGAACACTTGATCCGACAATCCGACTATATCGAATATAACCGACTAATATATCATGTACCGATTCATCGAATCAACACTTGATCCGATGACCCGGCTCATCTCAAAATATCGCGAGAATATAATATGGTATCTCATATCGCATTATCCTCGGTCATGCACATATCACATATGTGCTCCTACTCGTTTTTCCTGAGTCAAGAAACCTCTGTGTAGGACTCTAAAGAATCGTCAATACGCCGGCAGTAGGTGATGATCATATCAAACACCCACAAGCTGCAAGATGTCAGCTAAACGTAACAGCCACCCAGGTATTGAGCGATCAGAAGATCAACAAGCAAGCCTGTACATTCTCCTGCGAATCCAATCAGTAACACTCCCGTACAGTCCGGTCTCTTCGTCTGATATGTCGCATATCTCCCCTAGGGGTGGTAAACGTCAGACCCCAGTAGCTTGATAAGTCATGTCGATATGGGGTCTATAACAGTTCAAGAAACTACTGATAACACTTACCAGTAGATCTCAGCAACCCTGGCCAGGGATTTCTAGTTATAGCCAATCGAACACAGCGCAACATCAACTCCCTATACCGGGAGAGACGAATCCCCTCCTATCGCTCATTGCCTCCATGTGATTCGGGACTGTACCCAAAAGCCACCTTTTTGCATGCCCTCTTGGACGTGGTATGATGGAAATCAAAGCACAGTGGGAATCACACAAGACTCTATGACGATCTCGGGTCTATAGACTAACCTGTACCAGTGTCACCGAAGAACTGCCATCTGACGTGAGGTATAATACCATCTGGGAGTTCTCGGCGAGTCCGTCCAGTGTACCCAGTCTCCACTGAGCACCCGTACACCATCCTTGATGTCAAACAACGATGGATATGGGATCATCCATCGCCCATCATATGGGTCAAGATGCGTATACGCTAGTCTACTCTGGTGTATCGATGCCCTGTCTCGATACACCCTCGACTAGGAACAGTTATAGGATGTACTCGTCGACTACCGTGGCCCCACTAGTATGATCTCATCATAGTCCCAGTAGTCGAGTACATATCCTAAGGGCTTTATCAACATGTAACATAGAGACAATCAGAGTACATGTTAAGCTAAAGTACAACCAGATAGCATACTATCATGTCGAGCAAGAAAGTCCTCCCTATATATGTCCAAGCATCCATTACAATATACATCATATGTACAGTAATGGCCTCTAGGGCATACATATAACTAACACCTGTGACTAGGAAACATTCCCCCCACAGTCACATTACGGCTGTCTATAAGATATCAAGAACAGTAACATAAAATAAACTATCTAGTACATGTCCATATGCCAGAATAAATGAGTCAAGAAATAATATATGCGGAAGCAATAAATCCAATAAGCAATAACATCTAGAAAGTACGTCCCAAATACGGGCTCACATCAGGAAATGAAAACGCTGAAAGAAAACTAAACTAAACTAAATGCTAACAGGATCCTCACTGCTCAGCCTGTCGGCTGAAGTACTCTTGGTCAGCTTGCGACAAAGGTAGAGGATCTGGGCCATGCAAAACCCAGACGTCAATGCATCATAATATCAAACAGTAATAAATGAACAGGATACATGAGATATGCAGGCATGAGTATGAACAGTAATAAGTGTATAACAGTAACACAAATATGGAACAGTGAAGTGTATATGCATGCGGTGAGTAATCTATGCTACTGGGTTAATTACTCAAAAGTCTTTGAAATCAATTTAGTGAATCGTCGATGTAACTCAATAGTATCCCGTGCATGCCCGGGACCACCGTCAAGACTCTCGGGCTGAATCCGAGACGTGCCGCTAGGCAGTAAACAGGTAACATGTACATACGAATGATGTCAGCAGCATCATTCTAGGGGTGGCCTAGCCCGTAAAACTGATCAGTATAAGCGTCGAACTGTTGAGTTACAAGTCAGGTTTCATCATTGATTTCCCCTTACCCCCAAGTTATGCGTTCAAGTCGGGTATTGATAATCTGGAGTTAATGCCAATACAAGATCAAGCAGGTACAGGTTTGTCTATGCAGAAAACAGGATACGTCCGTCAGGACAACATGTCAGGATTGTCGGCATTAGAAACAGGATCAGGTAACAGGTCAAGTAGTGGTGTATCAGGTCATGACAGGTAGTGCATATGTATCACATGGATGGTCGAAATAAAACCATAGCAAGGTAAAAGCACGGATGCACAAATGTCTATCAGGGATTACATCTACAACTCCATGACTACGCATGATGCACATTATCAAGCATAGGGTACTAATATAACCGTAACATGATAAAATATGATATGGCATGCATCTAGATATGCAATAAATGATACGGATGCGAACGGATATCGGAAAACGATTAAACTGTAACATGGATGCACAATAAAATAAACATGCCATATTTTTTATTAATATAGATGCAAGTATAATAATATAGCATGTATCAAGCTAACATGCATGCAACCAGATATGTAATTAATGATATGGATGCGTACGGCTATCCGAAAACAGTAAAACAATAACATGGATGTACAATACAATAAACATGTGATATTTTTATTCATATGGATGCAAAATAAGTATCATAGCATGTAGCAAAATAAACTTGCATGCGACTAGATATGTAAATAACGGTATGGATGCATACGGGTATCGAAAAACTGTAAATTTGTTGTTAGTTATATGTATGCCCTAGAGGCCATTACTGTACATTGGATGTATATTGTAGTGGATGCTGGGACATATATAGGTAGGACTTTCTTGCTCGACATGATAGTACGCTATCTGGTTGCTCTTTATCTTAACGTGTATACTTTCCGTCTCTCTGTTACATGTTGATAAAGCCCTTAGGATGTGTACTCGACTTCCAGGACTATGATGCAGATCATACTAGTGGGGCCTGGGTAGTCCATGAGTACATCCTTGAAATGTTCCTAGTCGAGGGAATATCGAGACGGGTCATCGATATTCCAGAGTAGACTAGCGTATATCTTCTCGACCCATGCGATGGGCGATGGATGATCCCATATCCATTGGTGTTTGACATCGGAGATGGTATGCGGGTGCTCAGTGGAGACTGGGTACACTGAACGGACTCACCGAGAACTCCCAGATGGTATTATACCTCACGTCAGATGGCAGTTCTCTGGTGACACTGGTACAGCTTAGTCTGTTGACCCGAGATCGTCATAGAGTCTTGTGTGTCTCCCACTGTGCTTTGATTTCCACCCTACCACGGCTCTACTGAGTTGTGCAAACAGGTGGTTTTTGGGTACAGTCCCGATTCACATGGAGGCAATGAGCGATAGGAGGGGATTCGTCTCTCCCGGTATTGGGGGTTGATGTTGTGCTATGCTCGACTGGCCATAACAAGAAATCCCTGGCCAGAGTTGCAGTGATATACTGGTAAGAGTTATCAGTAGTTTCACGAATGTTATGGACCTTACGTCGGCATGACTTATCAAGCTATTGGGGTCTGACGTTTACCACCCCTAGGCGAGATATGCGACATATCAGACGAACAGACCGGACTGTACAGTAAGTGTTACTGGTTGGATTCACAGGAGTGTGAGCGGGCTTGCTCGTCGATCTTCTGATCGCTCAATACCCGGGTGGCCGTTACGTTTAGCAGACCGCTTGCGGCTTGTGGGTGTTTGATATGATCATCATCCGCTGCCGGCGTATTGACGAGTCTTTAGAGTCCTACACAGAGGTTTCCTGGCTCAAGTGAAACGAAATAGGAGCGCATATGAGATATGTGCGGGACCGAGAATAATGCGTGTATGTGATACCGTATTTCATTCTCGCGATGAATGTGTCGAATGGTTGTATGCGATATAACCTAGTTATCGAATCAAGGATTGATTCGATAAGCCGATACATTAGATACTAGCCGGTTATATGCGATATGACCGGATCATTGGATCAAGTGTTGATTCAATGATTTAATGCATAATTATATATTTGATATATTACTTTACATTAACTAGTATTGGTTCACTTAAGTTGGATTTTCTCACTTGAAGTGCACATTGTATATATGATATAGTTTTGTGCACTAGTTTGTATCATGTTTGATGATGCATGCAAACTTGGGTGTATGTTTGATTTGAACCATGTTTAGGTTAATGGTTATGGTTTTAAAGTATTCACTTATTCATTTCATTTATATTCTTTATTTCTTTTGGCTAAAATGAAATGGTTGCTAATTTTGTCTTTTATAGAAACTTCATGATGCTTTGAATTTGTAACCATTTTGTTTTATGTTTAAACCTAACCATTAGCTAAACTAGAGTTTGCTCTCTATAAGAGTTAAATCTAACCCAAGTTTGCATTATGATAAGATCAATTAGATTTTATTATTGATTTATCTTCATCATATCTTCTTCTTCTTCATTTTCAACTTGAAGAAAGCTTGCACCATCAATGGCAACTAGCCAAAATGAGTGAGAAATCCAAAACTAAAGTCTACCCACTTCCTATTTCTTCATCCTCTACCTCTTGCCAAGCTGTATAGGGTGTTTCCTTCACAAGTATTTAAGGCTTGGTGAAGTTGGAGCTTGTTCTTGTGATGCCTCGACGTAGATCATCTTCGGCATCGAACCGACGATCAAGCCCGCCCATTATTCGATGATGCCAATGCTAGAGTCAAGGGATCGATTTGGACAGCGGAGGGAGATCATTGCGGAGCTTAGGAAGTGGTGGACCGGATCTACAAAGGTTGTAGTCACTTTCCTTTAGCTATATTTCCGTTTACTTGCTTGCTTCGCCTATATATCTAGTCAACGATCCGTTCTAGGGTTTCTCGGCACCGTATTTTTTAGAAATTTGCATGGATGATGACTTGTGAGACCTCACTAGGGTGCCTAGGAACCTTTCAGTGGTATCAGAGCCTAGCTAGAGCCTTAGGCGAAGTCTAGACGGAGTTTGAAGTCCGATCGACCCGAAACCCCAACTCAAAAAATGCTCTCTGTCCTTTTTTCAAAAAATGGGTTTTTTCAATATTAAAAATATGCAGAAAAATCAGCAGGTGATTTTAAGAGTTTTTGTGAAATTCGTGTTCCTAAATCCATTAAACTGCCGCGGTTTCGCGGCACGAGCATGGCTCGTGCGGCGGTTCTGCGGCCGTACGGCCACCTTATTTAATATATTTTACACAGTAACTCCTAATTGATAATGCTGGATTTTTTGGGAATTTTTAATTTTTATTCAAGAGTTGAATTTTTTGGGTTGTTTTGGGGATTCGAATGTTCGATCGGATTATCAAATTTTGTCTATGTGTTTTTCCGGATAATTTTTGAATATGTTAAAAAGTTCGACCGGATATAAATACCCAATTTTTCCCCTATCGGAAAATTTCCAAGTGTTGGATCTTTCCGTAGTTTAAAGACATTCTAAGTAGTGCAAGTAACTCGATGGACCCTCTAGAAGACAACAAACCTTAACTCGATTATGTGACCGTCTTGAACTGCCCTTTGAACCTTCGGGTTTGGGGCAGTACGGCGTGCCACATGTGAGGCGTTGGCTTGACCCTTCTACGGCTGGACCGTTGGTACTGAGGCACGAACTGAATGTTTTTAGACTTGTTTCATGTGTTGATCTGTATCGGGAAAACTTGGGTGTTCGATTGTTCGATTGAAAAGTTTAGCATTTTCTATTTATCCGGAATGTGATACAACATTTGGAATTCACAAAGAGTTATGAGATGACTTGATGAATGTTATAAACATAGCAGTTTAGTCTCACTTGATCGGTTGCCACGGAATTTTGATGCGATCAAAAGTCCGTTGCAATCACGTAGCGTACGCGGATACTCGCCGGGTAAACTTAATAGACAGCCTCACTCCATAGCCCCGACCAAGTGACTGTAGGAGAACCCCGTCGCCGAAAGCATCCGTTCGGGTGCTCGCGGTAGCGGTGTTCCGCCTTGGTGCACTTTGTCGACGGCGTCGGGGGTGCGGCCGTCTACTAAAGTTTGCGACGAGCATTCGATCAGAATGTCGGGAATCCTGTTGAATTGCCCGACTTGATATTGAAAAGTGTTTTCGATAATGAGACTAAAATGCGGGGTTTATAATTGTTAGGCATGCGATGTCTAAAGAATTCATTTGGTCAGGCATACGATGTCTGAGGTGGTTGCGGAATCCAACTGTTGTAGTTTTACACTTTCTTTTCTGTGACCGTAAGTGTAATATGTGATATTGCCGGTTTCGTTGCTATATGTCAACGACAATTGGGATGCGCATATTTACTTACGTTGATGACATGCGATGTTATGTGTTGCTGGATATGTTATATTGGATCGTCGTGTTTGAATAGCCGGGGTTTTTTTTATGTGAGATGAGTGTTTTCATTTTCATTCATGTAAAAACTTGTATGTAATATTCTTTTATTGGGGCACTTCCAGGTTGCGGAAGATGTCACCGTTGATGTATATTATTTACTTTTCTGCACTAGGATAGACCCAAGGAGGGGAGCACAAGTAACCGGGTTCTGGGGTCCAGTGGGAGACCAACTCGAGGAGTCGAGTCCGGGTCTCCTAACCCTAGAATTGCTAGGGTTGCTTGCCGCTCTCGTAGGGGTCTTGGGGTGTGGGATTGGCTATTCATCACGACCGTGGAATCCGTGTTTTATACTGGCTCGTATTGAAAACACGGACGTCCTAGTATATCCAATATTTCATATGTTTCTTCTGCTGTGCTTTATCTGTGATGTGATCATGCGATGTTCTGTGCTCTGTTCAGATAGATGTAGTATATAGTATATATGATATATTATATAGACGTTACTTATGTTTTACACCCGCGCTAGCCCTGCCCCGCTCTGCCGTTAGTTACCTAACCTAACGGTGCACGAGGGGACATCGAGGCGATTGCGGATGGCATAAGTGTACGTCATATTTATCTGTGATGTTTAGGTAATTTAAATGATGGGATATTCATTAATGAGATTAATGAAAGAAAATAAACCTAATTGATGTTGTGGAATCGAATTTCAAAATAAAAACAGGTAGCTACAGTTCTTGCTTTGCATCGCGGTGTTCATTATAGAACATCCAGCACCTTATTCGATGAGGAAAGGACCGAGATCCCTTCACCGGGAGTGACTCCTTTAGCAATAACTGGCAGATGCTACAACCCTCGGTTTGTCTTTGATCGCTTCTATAGTTTACGCTTTGCACAGTGATATATATGATATATCCCGCACCTCATTCGACGAGGAAAGGGCCGACGATCGCTTCACCGGGAGTGACCCCTTTAGCAAAACTAGAAAAGCCTCAAAAACATTCCATTTAAAAACCATTTGATTCCGCAACGAGATCAAGTTCAAAGCGTTAAAGGTTTTCACAAAAACCATTCGCAACCCTCCATCATTTTAGGAAGTAGAGTACTTAGTATTCGTGCTGTGTTTGTTGACTTTAGTTAAGGCACAGTGTACGGTAGCTAAGTGATGTCTTCTTACACCGCATATGATGCGATTAATTAGGACAGTCGCGTGACTTTGTTGACCTTAGTTAAGGGTCATGTGGGTGGGTCTAATTAATCACGAAATGACGGGTAGAACTTGACTAGTACTTATGATTTGTTGACCATAGTTAAGGTCATAGGTGCTAGGGGTAAAAACCTTTATCGGGAGTTTCAAGTGTTGAAATTTGCAATGAGATTGCATACCTTCTATATGATAGTTGGATCCCGATACCCACTGCGAGTAATTGTTACTCCTGGGAGAGTTTTGCATTTTGCAATTAGCCGATCAAGTAGGTGTCTAGAAAGGTGTCAACGGGGTTACGCCTCTGGGAAAACGAGGTTTACTGTAATTAGGCCCGTGCGAAAGCACGGGGAACCTCCCTCAAAGTACCGACACTGGCCTGGCTGAAAGATTGGCGAACTTGTAGAGTGTAATTAATCCCGGCTAGTCTTTCCTTTTAGGGTTTGAAGGAAGATTTGATAAAAACAGTGGGAGCCATCCTGATTAGATAAAATATATAACCAATCTGATCTTGCAAAAGCGCACGCAGAGTGTTTTCTTCTCTCTCTCTCCTGGTAGAGACCATATCATGCCTTAATCAAGATAATAATACGGATAATTGACCGAACCCGCTTGTTATACTGAGCTGGGGAACGTTGGTCCCGCTCCAACTTATAATTGTTATAAGACAGAGCAGGAAATAGGGGAATGCCAGGATTCCCATGCCGCCCAAACGAAGAAAGTGCATGAGATGCATCTCCTTCGGGTATGTTCATTACAAAGAACTGTTTCTCAGTATCCTCTGCATCCTGGGTATATGATACCGGATCAGGATCCCAGATATATAATATATTACATAGGGCTACAAAAAGGTAGAAAAACTGAGAACGGGTGATAAGTTTCATGAGACAGAAACCGGGGCAAGTGTTGCAGCCAAGTCTGTTGGTCACTGTCACCCTGTATTACCAGTACATTGATTCTGAACAAATGCTATTAGATACCGAACCTGATATACAAAATCATATCAGTCTCTTTATTAGTAAAGAAATGATATAATTTTGTATTGTTGGATAATGTTTTGAACATTTCCTATATCAAAAGTTGATCGGTTCAGGCACGTTATCTAAAAGCATTGACGTTCTAAATCAAACTACAGTTCCTAGTATTCTGAACACACACAAGAGGAAGAGTTCGGAAATGAACAAATTCTTCTTGAGGTATTGTAGACTAGGTCATATCAATGCGACCCGACTAGCTGAAGTTACATTTAGATGCATATTTAAATCAGTTTGAATTTACATCTTGTGGAACTTGCCAGTCATGTCACAAAGATAAGATGACCATAGCTCTGTTTATTGGAAATAGATAAAGAGTTAGTAAACTCTTGGGACTGATACATTATGATGTATGTAAGGTCTCCTGTCTACACATGCCAGGACTGGTTCTTTATACTTCATTATATTCTCTAATAATCTCTCAAGATTCAGTCATATGTTCCTGTTGAAACATAAGTCTGAACCTTTTGAGATATTCACAGAATGTAAGTTAGAAGTAGAGAACCAAAATACGGGTATAAGTATTATGTCCTATGATAAGATCAGGGAGGAGAATACTTGTGCATAGAATTCCTGGACTATTCTAAAGGAGAATGAGATTTTCTCTCAGTGTTACTCCTCTGAATACACCACAGCACAACGGTGTATCAGGGCGGAGCAATTGCACAATATTAGATATGGTGTGCTCTATGATGAGTATTACTGAGTGACCTGTTTCCTTTTGGGAGTTATGTACTTGAGAAGCTGCATACCTATTGAATTAGGTTTGAATCAAATCAGTGCCTACCACTCCATATGAGATATGGTATGGGAAGAGCCCATGTCTTAAGCTAGTTAAGATTTGGGGTTGTCCGGCCTATGTTTAAAGCAAAATCCGGACAAGATCGAGGCAGGATCAGTTCTGTAGAACTGGAAAGGTTCCAGCTATACAAAACTGCAGTTGATGATTTGACAGAACCAAAGGATTCTATAGTTCCCGACGAACCTCAGCCTCTCCGCCGATCTAGTAGGGTTCCTCATCCGCCTGAGAGATACCTCGGTTTCTCGATGACAGTGGGAGCGAGGAATGCATCATAAGATGATGACCCAACTAGTTTCGAGCAGGTCATCGAGAGTAGGGACTCTGTAAGAATGGCTGGATGCTTAGCGATCTGAGATGGAATCCATGTACACCAGCAAAGTATGGACTTTAGCTGCTATATCTGAAGGGTTAAATCCCCATCAGAAGCAAGTATATCTTGAGAAGATTACTTGGTATAGATGGAAAAGTTGAGACTTTCAAAGCTAGACTTGTTAAAGGTTTTCGTCATCGACCAGGCGTGGATAATGATGAAACCTTTTTCCAGTAGCTATGCTTAAGTCTATCCAGATCCTACTTACCACGGCTACATACCATGACTACGATATCTGGCGGTTGGGTGCCATGACTGCTTTTCTAAATACTGATTTAGAAGAGAACGTCTGTAAGTACACAGCCAGAGGGCCTCGTAGACAGTGGTAGCAGCGGAAACGTGTGCAAGTTGCTTTACAGAATAAAGCAGGCATCGCGGAGTTAGAACGTCTGTTTTGATGTGATAGTCGAAGTGTTTGACTTCATCAAAATAGTAGACGAACCTTGTATATACAAAAGGGTAGTAGAGAGTAAGGTGGTCATCTTCGTATTGTACGTAGACAACATACTCTTGATAGGAAAAGAGTTTCCTATACTACGATCGGCCAATCTCCTATTATCACTAGGATTCTCCAAATAGGATCAAAGTGATACCTCCTAAATCCTAAGTTTTCATCTATGAGATAGATGTAATTGGATGCTAGGATTCTCACTAGATGTAGTGAGATGGTATCAATCGATCCTGGGGAGAATCACTGGAAGAGTTCCAGGGTGATAAAGACGACTGAATGTCAGTCACGGGCATTGTCTTTGCCCTCAGTAGAGGGACGGTATGTTGGAAGAGTTCCAAGCTAGATACCGTGGCAAACTAGACGATAAAGGCTGGTAACATCGCTATTGAAGATACTACCAAAGAGGAAGTTTGGGTGTATATTGGTTCATAAGATGAACTAGGTTCCTGCTATTGCATGACAATGGAAGTATGGCTTTGGCCCTGGAACCCTGGTCCCATCAGTGACCCAGATATATTTTGAGGAAGCATCACCTGATCATGGAGATAGTTGATCTCCGGGGTGATCGAGGTTAGGAGAGTAGACTCAGAGGACAACACGGCGGATCCACTCACGAAGGCCTTTTCCCAGAGAGAGACTCATATGGGATGGTTGAGTATTAGATACTGCGACCACTGCTACAGATGGCCCTAGTGCAAGTGGGAGATTGTTAGTTATATGTATGCCCTAGAGGCCATTACTGTACATTGGATGTATATTGTAGTGGATGCTGGGACATATATAGGTAGGACTTTCTTGCTCGACAACGCTATCTGGTTGCTCTTTATCTTAACGTGTATACTTTCCGTCTCTCTGTTACATGTTGATAAAGCCCTTAGGATGTGTACTCGACTTCCAGGACTATGATGCAGATCATACTAGTGGGGCCTGGGTAGTCCATGAGTACATCCTTGAAATGTTCCTAGTCGAGGGAATATCGAGACGGGGCATCGATATTCCAGAGTAGAATAGCGTATATCTTCTCGACCCATGCGATGGGAGATGGATGATCCCATATCCATTGGTGTTTGACATCGGAGATGGTATGCGGGTGCTCATTGGAGACTGGGTACACTGAACGGACTCGCCGAGAACTCCCAGATGGTATTATACCTCACGTCAGATGGCAGTTCTCTGGTGACACTGGTACAGCTTAGTCTGTTGACCCGAGATCGTCATAGAGTCTTGTGTGTCTCCCACTGTGCTTTGATTTCCACCCTACCACGGCTCTACTGAGTGGTGTAAACAGGTGGTTTTTGGGTACAGTCCCGAGTCACATGGAGGCAATGAGCGATAGGAGGGGATTCGTCTCTCCCGGTATTGGGGGTTGATGTTGTGCTATGCTCGACTGGCCATAACAGGAAATCCCTGGCCAGGGTTGCAGTGATATACTGGTAAGAGTTATCAGTAGTTTCACGAATGTTATGGACCTTACGTCGGCATGACTTATCAAGCTATTGGGGTCTGACGTTTACCACCCCTAGGCGAGATATGCGACATATCAGACGAACAGACCGGACTGTACGGTAAATGTTACTGGTTGGATTCACAGGAGTGTGAGCGGGCTTGCTCGTCGATCTTCTGATCGCTCAATACCCGGGTGGCCGTTACGTTTAGCAGACCGCTTGCGGCTTGTGGGTGTTTGATATGATCATCATCCGCTGCCGGCGTGTTGACGAGTCTTTAGAGTCCTACACAGAGGTTTCCTGGCTCAAGCGAAACGAAATAGGAGCGCATATGAGATATGTGCGGGACCGAGAATAATGCGTGTATGTGATACCGTATTTCATTCTCGCGATGAATGTGTCGAATGGTTGTATGCGATATAACCTAGTTATCGAATCAAGGATTGATTCGATAAGCCGATACATTGGATACTAGCCGGTTATATGCGATATGACCGGATCATTGGATCAAGTGTTGATTCAATGATTTAATGCATAATTATATATTTGATATATTACTTTACATTAACTAGTATTGGTTCACTTAAGATGGATTTTCTCACTTGAAGTGCACATTGTATATATGATATAGTTTTGTGCACTAGTTTGTATCATGTTTGATGATGCATGCAAACTTGGGTGTATGTTTGATTTGAGCCATGTTTAGGTTAATGGTTATGGTTTTAAAGTATTCACTTATTCATTTCATTTATATTCTTTATTTCTTTTGGCTAAAATGAAATGGTTGCTAATTTTGTCTTTTGTGGAAACTTCATGATGCTTTGAATTTGTAACCATTTTGTTTTATGTTTAAACCTAACCATTAGCTAAACTAGAGTTTGCTCTCTACAAGAGTTAAATCTAACCCAAGTTTGCATTATGATAAGATCAATTAGATTTTATTATTGATTTATCTTCATCATATCTTCTTCTTCTTCATCTTCAACTTGAAGAAAGCTTGTACCATCAATGGCAACTAGCCAAAATGAGTGAGAAATCCAAAACTAAAGTCTACCCACTTCCTATTTCTTCATCCTCTACCTCTTGCCAAGTTGTATAGGGTGTTTCCTTCACAAGTTTTCAAGGCTTGGTGAAGTTGGAGCTTGTTCTTGTGATGTCTCGACGTAGATCATCTTCGGCATCGAACCGACGATCAAGCCCGCCCATTCTTCGATGATGCCAATGCTAGAGTTAAGGGATCGATTTGGATAGCGGAGGGAGATCATTGCGGAGCTTAGGAAGTGGTGGACCGGATCTACAAAGGTTATAGTCACTTTCCTTTAGCTATATTTCCGTTTACTTGCTTGCTTCGCCTATATATCTAGTCAACGATCCGTTCTAGGGTTTCTCGGCACCGTATTTTTTAGAAATTTGCATGGATGATGACTTGTGAGACCTCACTAGGGTGCCTATGAACCTTTCATTTGTAATATAGATGCACAATGTAATAAACATGTTGTAGGGTTCCTAGGAACACACATGATGTCCCACAACAGATCAAACATGCCAAAATCAAATTTTTCTATGTGCCAAAGTAACCCTAAGCAAGATCGTAACTAGAGGTAAAGGTGAAACTATGCAAGTTAACAACTTTAACTAAAAGGAAAGTGACTACAATCTTTGTAGATCCGGTCCTCCACTTCTCTAGCTCCGTGTTGACATCCCTCCGCTGCGATCATCGGAATACCGGACTCTCTTGTCGGTTTCATCGGAGAAATGATCGGGCTAGGTCGTTGACATCGATGCCGAAGATGATCTACGTCGAGGCAACTCAAGATCAAGCTCCACCTTCACCAAGTCATGAAACTTGTGAAGAAAACACCCTATACTACATGGCAAATGGTAGAGAATGAAGAAATAGGAAGTGGGTTCACTTTGGATTTGGATTTCTCACTTGGATTCATCACTTGAAAATTTCTAGAATAGTTTTTCTTCTTCATGAAGAAGATGAAGAAGAAGCAAAAGAAAAAGAATTATCTAAAAATAGAAACTCAAGGGAAACCTTATCATATTGCAACCATGGGTGAAGATAACTCATGTAGAGAGCAAACTATGGTTTAGGCAAATGGTTAGGTTAAGCAAAAGAAACAAAATGGTTGAACTTTTCAAACCTTCATGAAGCTTCAAAGAAAATCCAAAATTAGCCACCATTTTATTTCTTGCTAAAAAGAATAAATAAATGAATGAATAAATAAATTAAAACCCTAACCATTTACCTAAACATGGTTCAAAGCATACACACACCCAAGTTTGCATGTATCATCAAACATGATACAATCTAGTGCACAAAAATATATCACATATACTACTTGTGCACATCAAGTGAGAAAATCCATATTAAGTGAACAAATACTAGTTAATGTAAAATAATATATCAAATATATAATTATTCATCAAATCATTAAATCAACACTTGATTTAATGATCCGGTCATATCGCATATAACCGACTAATATCAAGTGTATCAATGTATCGAATCAACACTTGATCCGGTAACCCGGCTATATCATATATAACCGTCCAATGATACAAATCATGAGAATAGAATACAGTATCACATACTGGTAATATTCTCAGTCCCGCACATATCTCATATGCGCTCCTATTTCGTTTCGCTTGAGCTAGGAAACCTCTGTGTAGGACTCTAAAGACTCGTCAATACGCCGGCAGCAGGTAATGATCATATCAAACACCCACAAGCCGCAAGCGGTCTGCTAAACGTAACGGCCACCCAGGTATTGAGCGATCAGAAGATCAACGAGCAAGCCCGCTCACACTCCTGTAAATCCAACCAGCAACACTTACCGTACAGTCCGGTCTGTTCGTCTGATATGTCGCATATCTCTCCTAGGGGTGGTAAACGTCAGACCCCAGTAGCTCGATAAGTCATGCCGATGTAAGGTCCATAACATAGCGTGAAACTGCTGATAACACTTATCAGTAGATCACTGCAACCCTGGACAGGGATTTCCAGTTATGGCCAGTCGAGCATAGCGCAACATCAACCCCCAATACCGGGAGAGACGAATCCCCTCCTATCACTCATTGCCTCCATGTGAGTCGGGACTGTACCCAAAAACCACCTGTTTGCACGACTCAGTAGAGCCATGGTAGGGTGGAAATCAAAGCACAGTGGGAGACACACAAGACTCTATGACGATCTCGGGTCAACAGACTAAGCTGTATCAGTGTCACCAGAGAACTGCCATCCGACGTGAGGTATAATACCATCTGGGAGTTCTCGGCGAGTCCGTTCAGTGTACCCAGTCATCACTGAGCACCCGCATAACATCTCTGATGTCAAACACCAATGGATATAGGATCATCCATCGCTCATCACATGGATCGAGAAGATATACGCTAGTCTACTCTGGAATATCGATGCCCCGTCTCGATATTCCCACGACTAGGAACATTGAAGGATGTACTCATTGACTACCCAGGCCTCACTAGTATGATCTGCATCATAGTCCAGGAAGTCGAGTACACATCCTAAGGGCTTTATCAACATGTAACAGAGAGACATAAAGTATACATGTTAAGATAAAGAGCAACCAGATAGCGTACTATCATGTCGAGCAAGAAAGTCCTACCTATATATGTCCCAGCATCCACTACAATATACATCCTATGTACAGTAATGGCCTCTAGGGCATACATATAACTAACAATCTCCCACTTGCACTAGGGCCATCTGTAGCAGTGGTTGCAGTATCACATACTCAACCATCCCATATAAGTCTCTCTTTGGGAAAAAGCCTTTGTGAGTGGATCTGCCGTGTTGTCCTCTGAGTCTACTCTTCTCACCTCGATCACCCTGGAGATCAACTATCTCCATAATCAGATGATGCTGCCTCAGAATATGTCTGGGTCACTGATGGGACCAGGGTTCCTGGGCCAAAGCCACACTTCCATTGTCACACAATGGTAGGAACCTGGTCATCTCATGAACCAATATACACCCAAACTGTCTCTTTGGTAGTATCTTTGATAGCGATGTCACCAGCCTTTATCGTCTAGTTTGCCACGGTATTTAGCTTGGAACTCTTCCAACATACCGTCCCTTCACTGAGGGTAAAGACAATTCCTGTGACTGACATTCAGTCGTCCTTATCACCCTGGAACCTTTCCAGTGATTCTCCCCAGGATCGATTGACACCATCTCACTAAACCCTAGTGAGAATCCTAACATCCATTTAGATCTATCTCATAGACCCAAATCCCAGGATTTAGGAGGTATCAACTTTATCCTATATGGAGAATCCATGTGATAAGAGGAGATTGACCGTGCGTGGCATATGAAACTCTTTTCTTATCAAGAGTATGTTATCCACGTACTCTACGAGGATCACCACCTTACTCTCCACTACCTCTTTGTATATACAAGATTCATCTACCATTTTGATGAAGTCAAACTCTTTGACTACCACATCAAAACAGACGTTCCAACTCCGCGATGCCTGCTTTATCCTGTAAAGCAACTTGCACACGTTTCCGCTGCTCCCACTGTTTACGAAGTCCTCTGGCTGTGTACTTATAGACGTTCTCTTCTAAATCAGTATTTAGAAAAGCAGTCATGACACCCAATCACCAGATATCGTAGTCATGGTATGTAGCAATGTTAAGTAGGATCCGGATGGACTTAAGCATCGTCCCTGGAAAAGGTTTCATCATTATCCACGCCTGGTCGATGACGAAAACCTTTAACAAGTCTAGCTTTGAAAGTCTCAACTTTTCCATCTACACTAAGTAATCTTCTCAAGATATACTTTCTCCTGATGGGGATTTAACCCTTCAGATATAGCATCCAAAGTCCATACTTTGTTGGTGTACATGGATTCCATCTCAGATCGCTAAGCATCCAGCCATTCTTACAGAGTCCCTACTCTTGATGGCCTGCTCGAAACTAGTTGGGTCATCATCTCATGATGCATTCCTCGCTCCCACTGTCATCGAGAAACCGAAGTATCTCTCAGGCGGATGAGGAACCCTACTAGATCGGCGGAGAGGCTGAGGTTCGTCGGAGACTATTGAATCCTTTGGTTCTGTCAAATCATCAGCTGCAGTTTTGTATAGCTGGAACCTTTCCAATTCTACAGAACTGACCTTGCCTCGATCTTGTCCGGATTTTGCTTTCGACATAGGCCGGACAATCCCAAATCTTAACTTACATAAGAGATAGGTTCTTCCCACACCATATCTTATATGGAGTGGTAGGCACTGATTTGATTTGAACCCAATTTAATAGGTATGCAACTTCTCAAGTGCACAACCCCAAAAGGAAATAGGTAACTCAGTAGTACTCATCATAGAGCACACCATATCTAATATGGTGCGATTGCTCCACCCCGATACACCGTTGTGCTGTGGTGTATTCAGAGGAGTAACACCGAGAGAGAATCTCATTCTCCTTTAGAATAGTCCAGGAATTCTATGCACAAGTATTCTCCTCCCTGATCTTATCATAGGACATAATACTTATACCCGGTTTTTGATTTTCTACTTCTAACTTATATTCTGTGAATATCTCAAAAGCTTCGGACCTATGTTTCAATAGGAACATATGGCTGGATCTTGAGAGATTATCAGAGAATGTAATGAAGTACAAAGAACCGGTCCTAGCATGTGTAGACAGGGGACCTAACATACATCATCATGTATCAGTCCCAAGAGTTCACTAACTCTTTCTCTGTTTCCAGTAAACAGAGCTATGGTCATCTAATCTTTGTGACATGACTGGCAAGTTTCACAAGATGTAAATTCAAACTGATTTAAATATGCATTTAAATGTAACTTCAGCCAGTCGGGTCGCATTGATATGACCTAGTCTACAATGCCTCAAGAAGGATTCGTTCATTTCTGAACTCTTCCTCTTGTGTGTGTTCCGTATATTAGGAACTGTAGTTTGATTTAGAACGTCAATGCTTTTAGATAATGTGCCTGAAACGATCAACTCTTGATATAGGAAATGTTCAAAACATTATCCAATAATACAAAATTTTATCATTTCTTTACTAATAAAGAGACTGATATGATTTTGTATATCGGGTTTGGTATCTAATAGCATTTGTTCAGAATCAATGTATTGGTAATACAGGGTGACAGTGACCAACAGACTTGGCTGCAACACTTGCCCCGTTTTCTGTCTCATGAAACTTATCACCCGTTCTCAGTTCTCTGCCTTTCTGTAGCCCTATGTAACAGATTACATATCTGGGATCCTGATCCGGTATCAGATACCCAGGATGCAGAAGATACTGAGAAACAGTTCTGTATAATGAACACACCCGCAGGAGATGCATCATATGCACTTTCTTTGTTTGGGCGGCATAGGAATTCTGGTATTCCCCTATTTCCTGCTCTGTCTTATAACAATTATAAGTTGGAGCGGGACCAACGTTCCCCAGCTCAGTATAACAAGCGGGTTCGGTCAATACATCCATATTATTATCTTGATTAAAGCGTGATATGGTCGCTACCTGGAGAGAGAGAAAAGAAAACACTCTGCGTGCGCTCTTGCAAGATTAGATTGGTTATATATATTTTATCTAATCAGGATGGCTCCCACTGTTTTTATCAAATCTTCCTTCAAACCCTAAAAGGAAAGACTATCCGGGATTAATTATACTCTACAAGTTCGCCAATCTTTCAGCCAGGCCAGTGTCGGTACTTTGAGGGAGGTTCCCCGTGCTTTTGCACGGACCTAATTAAAGTAAACCTCGTTTTCCCAGAGGCGTAACCCTATTGACACCTTTCTAGACACCTACTTGATCGGCTAATTGTAAAGTGCAAAACTCTCCCAGGAATAACAATTACTCGCTGTGGGTATCGGGATCCAACTATCATATAGAAGGTATGCAATCTCATTGCAAATTTCAACACTTGAAACTCTCGATAAAGGTTTTTACCCCTAGCACCTATGACCTTAACTATGGTCAACAAATCATAAGTACTAGTCAAGTTCAACCCGTCATTTCGTGATTAACATGACCCTTAACTAAGGTCAACAAAGTCACGCGACTGTCCTAACTAATCGCATCATATGCGGTGTAGGAAGACATCACTTAGCTACCGTACACTGTGTCTTGACTATGGTCAACAAACACAGCACGAATACTAAGTACTCTACTTCCTAAAATGACGGAGGGCTGCGAATGGTTTTTAATAAAACCTTTAACGCTTTGAACTTGATCTCGTTGCGGAATCAAATGGTTTTTAAATGGAGTGTTTTTGAGGCTTTTCTAGTTTTGCTAAAGGGGTCACTCCCGGTGAAGGGATCGTCGGCCCTTTCCTCATCGAATAAGGTGCAGGATATATCATATATACCGCTGTGCAAAGCAGAAACTATAGAAGCAATCAAAAGACAAACCGAGGGTTGTAGCATCTGCCAGTTATTGCTAAAGGAGTCACTCCCGGTGAAGGGATCTCGGTCCTTTCCTTATCGAATAAGGTGCAGGATGTTCTACAAGGAACACCGCGATGCAAAGCAAGAACTGTAGCTACCTATTTTATTTTGAAATTCGATTCCACAACATCTTTTAGGTTTATTGTCTTTCATTAATCTCATTAATGAATGTCCCATCATTTAAGTCCACCTAAACATCACAGATAAATATGACGTACGCTTATGCTATCCGCATTCGCCTCGATGTCCCGTCTGCACCGTTAGGTTAGGTAACTAACGGCAGAGCGGGACAGGGCTAGCGCGGGTGTAAAACATAAGCAATGTCTATATAATATATCATATATACTATATACAATATCTATCTGAACATATCACATGATCACATCACAGATAACGCAGCAGAAAGTATCATATGAAATATTGGATATACTAGGACGTCCGTGTTTTTAATACGAGCCAGTATAAAACACGGATTCCACGGTCGCGATGAATAGCCAATCCCACACTCCTAGACCCCTACGAGAGCGGCAAGCAACCCTACCAATTCTAGGGTTAGGAGACCCGAACTCGACTCCTCGAGATGGTCTCCCACTGGACCCTAGAACCCGGTTACTTGTGCTCCCTCCTTGGGTCTATCCTAATGCGGAAAAGTAAATAATATACAACAACGGTGACATCTTCCGCAATCTAGAAGTGCCCCAATAAAAGAATATTACATACAAGTTTTTACATGAATGAAAATGAAAAAACACTCGTCTCACATAAAAAAACCCGGCTATTCAAACACGACGATCCAATATAACATATCCAGCAACACATAACATCACATGTCATCAACGTAAGTAAACATGCGTATCCCAATTGTCGTTGACATATAGCAACGAAACCGACGATATCACATATTACACTTACGGTCACAGAAAAGAAAGTGTAAAACTACAACAGTTGGAATCCGCAAACTCTTTAGACATCGCATGCCTAGCCAAATGAATTCCTTAGACATCGCATGCCTAACAGTTATAAACCCCGCATTTTGGTTTCATTATCGAAAACACTTTTCAATATCAAGTCGGGCAATTCAACAAGATTCCCGATATCCTGATCGAATGCTCGTCGCAAACTTTAGTAGGCGGCCGCACCCCCGACGTCGTCGACGAAGTGCACCAAGGCAGAACACCGCTGCCGCGAGCACCCGAGCGGATGCTTTCGGCGATGGGGTTCTCCTACAGTCACTTGGTCGGGGCTATGGGGTGAGGCTGTCTATTAAGTTTACCCGGCGAGTATCCGCGTACGCTACGTGATTGCGACGGACTTTTGATCACATCAAAATTCCGTGGCAACCGATCAAGTGAGACTAAACTGCTATGTTTATAACATTCAAATCAGTTATCTTATAACTGCTTGTGGATTCCAAATATTGTATCACATTCCAGATAAATAGAAAATGTTAAACTTTCCGATCGAACAATCAAACACCCAAGCTTTCCCGAAACAGCTCAACACATGAAATAAGTTTAAAAACATTCATTTCATGCCACAGCATCAACGGTCCAGCCGTAGAAGGGTCAAGCCAACGCCTCACATGTGACACGCCGTACTGCCCCAAACCCGAAGGTTCAAAGGGCAGTTCAAGACGGTCACATAATCGAGCTAAGGTTTGTTGTCTTCTAGAGGGTCCATCGTGTTACTTGCACTACTTAGAACGTTATTAAACTACGGAAAAATCCAACAATTGGAAATTTCCCGGTAGGGGAAAAATTGGGTATTTATATCCGGTCGAACTTTTTAACATATTCTAAAATTACCCGGAAAAACATATAGACAAAATTAGACAATCCGATCGAATCTTTGAGTCCCCAAAACAACCCAGAAAACTCAACTCTTGAGTATAAATTAAAAGTATCCAGAAGACACAAGAAACACCTAAAGAGATAACTGCAGAAAATTCACAGCCTAATCATCACAGACGGCCGCGGAACCGCCGCAAAAAGTGGGTCAACACCGCGGTTCCGCGGCAACACTGTAGAATTAGGTTGTCGTGTTCTGCCGTTTTTCTTAGAATTTCCTGCTCATTTTTCTGCATATTTTTAATTTGGAAAAAACCCAGTTTTGAAAAAATGTACAGAGAGTGGTTTTGAATTAGGGTTTCGGTTCGATTGGACTTCTAACATCGTCTACACTTCGCCTAAGACTCTAGCTAGTCTCTGATACCACTGTAGGGTTCCTAGGCATACACATGAGGTCCCACAACAGATCAAACATGCCAAAATCAAATTTTTCTATGTGCCAAAGTAACCCTAAGCAAGATCGTAACTGGAGGTAAAGGCGAAACTATGAAAGTTAACAACTTTAACTAAAAGGAAAGTGACTACAACCTTTGTAGATCTGGTCCTCCACTTCTCTAGCTCCGTGTTGACGTCCCTCCGCTGCGATCATCGGAATCCCGGACTCTCTTGTCGGTTTCATCGGAAAAATGATCGGGCTAGGTCGTTGATATCGATGCCGAAGATGATCTACGTCGAGGCAACTCAAGATCAAGCTCCACCTTCACCAAGTCATGAAACTTGTGAAGAAAACACCCTATACTACATGGCAAGTGGTAGAGGATGAAGAAATAGGAAGTGGGTTCACTTTGGATTTGGATTTCTCACTTGGATTCATCACTTGAAAATTTCTAGAATAGTTTTTCTTCTTCATGAAGAAGATGAAGAAGAAGCAAAAGAAAAAGAATTATCTAAAAATAGAAACTCAAGTGAAACCTTATCATATTGCAACCATGGGTGAAGATAACTCATGTAGAGAGCAAACTATGGTTTAGGCAAATGGTTAGGTTACGCAAAAGAAACAAAATGGTTGAACTTTTCAAAGCTTCATGAAGCTTCAAAGAAAATCCAAAATTAGCCACCATTTTATTTCTTGCTAAAAAGAATAAATAAATAAATAAATAAATAAATTAAAACCCTAACCATTTACCTAAACATGGTTCAAAACATACACACACCCAAGTTTGCATGTATCATCAAACATGATACAATCTAGTGCACAAAAATATATCACATATACTACTTGTGCACATCAAGTGAGAAAATCCATATTAAGTGAACAAATACTAGTTAATGTAAAGTAATATATCAAATATATAATTATACATCAAATCATTAAATCAACACTTGATTTAATGATCCGGTCATATCGCATATAACCGACTAATATCAAGTGTATCAATATATCGAATCAACACTTGATCCGGTAACCTGGCTATATCATATATATAACCGTCCAATGATACAAATCGCGAGAATAGAATACAGTATCACATACTGGTATTATTCTCGGTCCCGCACATATCTCATATGCGATCCTATTTCGTTTCGCTTGAGCCAGGAAACCTCTATGTAGGACTCTAAAGACTCGTCAATACGCCGGCAGCAGGTGATGATCATATCAAACACCCACAAGCCGCAAGCGGTCTGCTAAACGTAACGGCCACCCGGGTATTGAGCGATCAGAAGATCAACGAGCAAGCCCGCTCATACTCCTGTGAATCCAACCAGTAACACATGCCGTACAGTCCGGTCTGTTCGTCTGATATGTCGCATATCTCGTCTAGGGGTGGTAAACATCAGACCCCAGTAGCTCGATAAGTCATGCCGATGTAAGGTCTATAACATAGCGTGAAACTACTGATAACACTTACCAGTAAATCACTGCAACCCTGGACAGGGATTTCCAGTTATGGCCAGTCGAGCATAGCGCAACATCAACCCCCAATACCGGGAGAGACGAATCCCCTCCTATCGCTCATTGCCTCCATGTGAATCGGGACTGTACCCAAAAACCACCTATTTGCATGACTCAGTAGAGCCGTGGTAGGGTGGAAATCAAAGCACAGTGGGAGACACACAAGACTCTATGACGATCTCGGGTCAACAGACTAAGCTGTACCAGCGTCACCAGAGAACTGCCATCTGACGTGAGGTATAATACCATCTGGGAGTTCTCGGCGAGTCCGTTCAGTGTACCCAGTCATCACTGAGCACCCGCATACCATCTCTGATTTCAAACACCAATGGATATGGGATCATCCATCACCCATCACATGGATCGAGAAGATATACGCTAGTCTACTCTGGAATATCGATGCCCCATCTCGATATTCCCACGACTAGGAACATTGAAGGATGTACTCATTGACTACCCAGGCCCCACTAGTATGATCTGCATCATAGTCCAGGAAGTCGAGTACACATCCTAAGGGCTTTATCAACATGTAACAGAGAGACAGAAAGTATACATGTTAAGATAAAGAGCAACCAGATAGCATACTATCATGTCGAGCAAGAAAGTCCTACCTATATATGTCCCAGCATCCACTACAATATACATCCTATGTACAGTAATGGCCTCTAGGGCATACATATAACTAACACATGTAATATTTTTATTCATATGGATGCAAAATGTGATAGCATAGCATGTAGCAAGATAAACTTGCATGTGACTAGATATGTAAATAACGGTATGAATGCATATGGGTCTCGAAAAATTGTAAATTTGTATTATAGATGCATAATGTAATAAACATGTAATATTTTTATTCATATGGATGCAAAATGTGATAGCATAGCATGTAGCAAGATAAACTTGCCTGATCGGATCTCAATACGGGGTGCGTACGCCGCGTACGACGTAGGTAAATGTCACGATGCACACGCGCACATACAGAACAGAACCAGGCAATGCAAGAATGTGACCACGCTGGCTGGGAATGTCCACTGTGTCGCCTGGATCGTCGGCAACGGCACGGCTCCAGCGGTGACCTCAAAAATACAAGATCAAGAAGAAGAAAGAAGAAGAAGAAGAAGATGGAGAAGAGAGGGGGACTGGGTTCAATGTGCTCTGGGTTGGTGTTTGGGAACAAAGGCGAGGTGAGGGGGACATTGACAACGAGTCGTGGGTTTTCTGGCGAGGTTCACGGCGATGGCAGCGGGTTTCGGTTCTTGATGTCGGGTGAGGATTTTTGTGCAGGGAAAAGGGTCGGGGAAGTTGGCGATGGTGTCAAGAGAGAGGGGAGAAGAAGAGGAGATGTCGAGGGTGTGAGGTGGTCGACGGGGTCAGAGCTCCGGCGATGGGAGAAGATGGCGGCAGGGTTGCAGGCGTAGGTTCTTGCAGGGGTTTCGTGGTCGGGGTTCTCGTCGGGGATGGTAGTTGTGGTCTTAGGAGAGAGGAGAGAGGTGGTGTTGATGTGGTACGGTCGTCGACGATGCGACGGTGAGGCGCAGGGATGAGAAGAGGTCGGGGTTGCTCGATGTAGGGTTAGGCCTCGGGATCTGTCGGAGGTGAAGGGGAGAGGGAGACGAGGTCGAAGAGGAGAGGTGTCAACGGAAGTGAGGGGTGGTCGAGGTCGACGGCGTGAGGTCGGGAAACGAAGGAGAGGCGATGGGTTCGTGGGCGCGGGCGTCGGTGATGGCTGTGGTGATCATGGTGATGGGAGGAGGTGTTGTCGGTGATGAGGGGATGTCGACGACGACAAGGGTGAAGCAGCTATGCGCGGCGGCGAGGGAGAAGGTTTTCGCGAGGAGGACGACGTAGGCGGGAAAAAGGAAAAAGAAGATGAGAAGAACGAGGAGAGAGAGAGAGGTAGGGGCTGTAATGATTTTAAATATATATATTTTAGTTTTCAAAATATTTATAAACGTGTATAGATTTGATAGGATTTCAAAATATATATATAGTAAGTAGAGAGAGAGAGAGCTGTGTGATTTGATTGTTAGGATAGGATACTAAATATATTTAGTTAGAAAAAAAATATAAAACATATATATAACAGTTGTATAGTAAAGAATATAATATTAGGAAAATTTGAGATTTTGGCTAATACAAAATTACTCCAAACTACGCCCGGATCGGATCTAAAATTACGGTTTAAAAAATACGGATAATGTACGTATAAACCAAAACCAAAATAGAATATCCAGATAACGAAAAATTATATCCCAAGAACGGATGCACGTAGCGTGCACGTAGCTATCCAAACGAGTCTGTTTCACTGAACGGAACGAGAACAAGATATACGGATACTACAACAGGGTTAGGGGTATGATGTAGGCCATGCAAGATATTTTAAAAATATATTATTTGACTTTATATGTTATACTGAAAAATGCAGATGCCAGATATAATGCAGATGAACAGGATATACAACATGAAAGTGCACGGATTCTCAAAACTAGTCGGGATAAATTAAACAGGAATGAAGACGGGTTTACAGCATGCGGGTCGGGTCGGATGCAAACACATATATCAATTATACTATTCGCACCCAAAACAACAATAAATCAAGAATAGCCACAAATAAAGAAATACCCAAAATAGAACTGGTATAAATGAACTAGGGTGTTACAACAGTCTTGCTTGACATAATAGTATGCTATCTGGTTTGATTCTAACTTAATATGTGTATATGCTTCTTTTAATGTATTGCTAATACATTTTGATAGAGCCCTTAGAATCCTTTGCTTGACTACCATCGTTGTGATAGCAGTCACACTAGTGGAGGCTGGGTAGTCTATAAGCACATCCTTAAGATTGTCCCTAGTCGTAGGATTATCGAGACAGGGTATCGATACTCCAGAGTGAACTAGTGTATACGCTTCTCATCCTAGTTAAGGAGATGGCCTGTCCCGCAGCCATTGGTATGCGATACCGGAGATAGTATGCAGGGGCTCATTGGGTTATGAGTTACACTGGACGGACTCGATGGGAACTGCTGGTTAGTATTATACCTATCATTAGTTAGCAGTCCCCAAGTGACATGAGTACAACTTAGTCTATTGACTTGACATTACTATTCGTCTCGAGTGTGTTCCCACCGCACTTAGATCACTATCCTACCACGGCTCAAATGAGTCGTGCAAACAAGTAGTGGTTGGATGCAGTCCCGAAGCACTTGGAGGTAGTAGGGGTTAGATAGGATTCATCTCTCCCGGTATTGGGGGTGATATCTGTAAGTGCACGGCGGCGCCCCGGCCGTCAATCCGACGGCCAAACGCGGAAACGGTGATAAACTTTAATTTTTGCGGACTTAGCAAACCGGCACCACCGCGCACTAAACCCCGGATCGTGCCATTAAACTAGTCTAAGCAACTAAGAGGATGGGTTAGAGATATACCGAGTGATCCGAGTCCTCCGGTCTTCTCGTCGTCGTCCCGATCTCTCGCGGATTCTCCGGTCGTCGCCTCCTTGCCGGAAGGGCACCACATCGCCTGTATCTTTTACGGGCTCCCACCTCAATACCGAGGCAACTCGGGTGCGAAGTTGGCTGGCCGACGCGTCCAAGATTTGCTGTAGAATAGTGTAGAATAGTTGTCTCTTTAGGATATAGGAGATTGCCATTTATGGAGGAATTTTGCACAAGGATTTTTCATGAATACTTTGATGAAAAATGGAGCTTGCCATCAAAGATTGAGCTCGGCCACAAGCAAGAAAAAGCTCACTGGAAGAATGAATATGAAGCACCTCTCTCTCTCATAAAACAATCAGCCTCCTTTATAAGCTTAATGCAACCAAAAATGAATAACAAAATTAATCAATTAACCCACCTCATATTCAATTCCAGCACACACTCATTTTCAATTCCCACAGTGGCCGGCCCATCACTAATTTCCACTCAAACAGTGGCCGGCCCCACCACTAAAACCATACTCTCTCATGTCTAAAATTAATGCATCATGGAGCAAAGATGCAATCAAATCAAAACTTATGCAATAAACCCCTCCACAAAGTATGTTATTTGCAAACTAGCAAATAACCCCCTCCAACGAAAAGTCCGGCCGTGAAGGAACAAAGAAAAACCGGCCGGAACGGAATGCAAACTGGCAACCCCAAAAAACTGGTCCCATAAAAAATTACAGGAAAATCCCGATACTGTGCATACACACCCGCATTTGTATTCCGTCCGGATACAAATGCAAAGAGACAAAACTACACTATCAAATACTAGGATCCGGCTTAAGCCAAAGCCGGCAAGTAAAAACCGTCCGATCACGATCCGTGCAATACCGCACGTATCTGATCGAACCCTGCCATATCTCCATACGACCTCTACAGCGTTTCGCCCGAGAGCTTGAGTAACTGAAAGTGTGGTGGACTCTAAAAACTCGTCAATACTATGGCTGTGGATTTAACCACCAGCACGTCAGAGGTATAAGCCAATACGTGACGGGCCACCAGCTATTGACTAAAAGGGACGTCGATGAGCGAACTCATCCTGACACCCTGCTGAGCCTGTCAGTGACAATATCCGTACAGTCCGGTCCGTTCGTCTATGAGCATCGCATGTCGGGCCTAGGGGGTTGGTAAAAGTCAGACCCCCAAAAGCGGTACAAGTCGTGTCGGAGTGTAGCCCAGAACACCCTGAGATACTACTGGAATACCTACCAGTAAATCTCCTGCCTTGGCCAAGGTCTTCGTGTAATGGCTCTCCTAGACACAGCGCGACCTCACCCCCAATACCGGGAGAGACGAACCCCCGAAGATCCGCTCACTGCCTCCATGTGGCTCGGGACTGTACCCAACTAAAACCTGTTTGCACGACTCCTTTGAGCCGTGGTAGGGTAGTAATCAAAGCACAGTGGGAACTCACACGAGACAAATGACGATCCCCAGGTCGATGAACTAACCTGTACACATGTTACCTGGGAACTGCTATCTGACGTCAGGTATAAGACCAACTAGCATGTTCCCGGCGAGTCCTGTCCGGTGTACTCATAACCCAATGAGCACCTGTATACATCTTAGGTGAACCAACTGACACCAGTGGCTTGTGAGACCGGCCACCGCCCCTCGTCGGGGTCTCGACTGTATACACTAGTCTACTCTGGAGTATCGATGCCCTATCTCGAAACTCCCACGACTAGGGACCTTTTAAGGATGTGCTAATAGACTCCAGCTCTCACTTATATGATCGCCCTCATACTGCTGGCAGTCAAGCAAGAATCCTAGGGGCTCTATCAACGTGCAATAGCGACATGTCATGTCACCTAAAGCAGTACACGATGATAAAGGTAAACCAGATAGCATACTATCATCTTGAGTAAGACTGTCCTACCGGGATAGGTCCTCCCTCAATCATTGCAATCACGTGCCTGTGATCCAATAATTGACTCTGAGGGCACTATCTCCAACAATCTCCCACTTGCACTCAAGGCTAATTATTGCGATGTCGCATACTCACAGCCCGTGTGATACCGAACACCCAACTCCTCTACTAGTCAGTCTCACAAAAACCGTTTGTGAAACTATTGCGTTCGAGGAATAGCCTCAGTGAGTGGATCCGCCTTGATGTTTATTTCTATGTCTCTCTATATCTCAAGTTCGCGGAGAAAACCATCTCCCGAAATGAGCAATACCTGTCTTAGAATGTCTGGATGTCTGATGGGACCGAGCTCATAAATGAACTCCAAATCCAAACTTCTTAGACTGTATCGTCAACTGAACTTAATCAGTATCCTGCGCCATGCCACCCCCAGTATTGCCTTGGACCACCTGTCCAAAATACTGCCCCTCGTCAGAAGGAAAACTATAACTCTGACAACCTCCTTGTCGTCCATGTCACCTTGGAAGCCTGGAGTGATAACCGTCTCCTAAAGGAGGCAGCCGTTATCATATCCCTAGAACATTCACTTATGTTCTAAAACTGCTTTCGACTGTTTCCCCAGGATTGGATCAATGTCAACTTATTGCATCTACTGCAAGAACAACATCTGGTGTGGTACTTGACATCTCATGATTGACTCAATTGCCTAAGCAAGTGATCTGCCAATCATGCACATCCCTCTCCCTTTTAGTCTGTAAGACACCTTTAGAGAGGGTGACTCCATCACCTGCAGGTACACTACCGTGCCAGGAGTCGTCCATTCTAAATACTCTTAGAATGCTGTCAAGGTACCCTGATTGGGAAACCACCCAAATCTAGATCTAATAACCAGTATGTCTGATATAATGTCCAAGTCCTATGTGGAGAAACCACTGTGTGACGACCAAAGTATAACCGATCGTAGTATAGGAATATCACTTCCAACTACCTTCTCAACAGATCCATCCCCTATTCTGATGACGTCAAACCTATGACTGTCACATCAGAAATAGATGATCTATCTTCGCTACATCTGCTTTAGTCTATAAATAGACATGAGCCTGATGTCCACCAATGCTTCCGCTGCTCCCATTGACTACGACAACCCTCTGCCAGAGTCATATAGACGTGCACTTCTAAAACTAGTTTAGAACGACGCTATACTCATCCTCCTGCCGGGTCTCGTAGCCTGGAACAACAACAATGGCGAGTGTGGGTAAACAAGAACTTCCCTGTCACCGTCCTTGAGGCTACCGGAGTACCTCTCGGGTGCCTGAAGTTACCCACCTTATCTGCGGAGTGGCCAATGGAATGTCAAATCAGATTGAATCTTTAGGTTCCTTATCAAATCTTCAGTAATCGTTTGCGGTTCTGGAATCACTTCCAGTTCTACCATACTCCCACTACTGTTTTTGAAAAAATCCATTTTTAATAAAACCGTGGCGAGTCTAGAACAATATTTCTATTGATCTCCCAGATGGTAGAAAGTCAACCCTCGTCGTAGCCTGGGTCAACCCACAAACAACCATTACAGAAACGTGCCTTGAGTTATCCAGAGTCTGGTTTTAATCATAAGCCGGACAACTCCCCGTACCTTAACAATGTTAAGATATGAACTGTACTATATCCAATATAGAACCAGAGGCACTGATTTAATTGAACCAGATTCAAATCATGCAGCTGTCTCCAGTGCATGTCAACTAAATGGAAGGAGGCCGATCAGCGTTACTCAACTTAGGAATGCTTCCAATTATGAGTAACCTGAAAGAGAAGCAATTTCTCTTTATCATTACTATCAACTGAATACCATACACAAGTATCTACATCTTCGATCACTTTGAAGAATCCCGATACTTGCAACACCTGGTTCTCTACTTTATTCTTATACCTATAACTTCTCAAAACTTCGACCCTGTGTTTCTACGAAACACCTGTCTAAGAACTAGAGAAGTCATAAGTAAACAGAATACAGTACGAGGACCAACCCCTCTGTCCTAGTGGACACTGGACAATATACAATACTCTGTATAAGTCCCCTGAGTCTTGCGACTCAATCACTGTGTGTCGTAGGTTGAAAACTGTACTTTTGGTTAAGAAGAATTACACCGCTGTTCAATGCTCCTTACCTAACCATCCACTGATATAGGTAAATGTCATCGACATAATATCAAAAGGTATATCTCACTCTATAAAAATAGACGTACAGATATATCAATTTGAAATTGGTGCACAACAACGGATATTCAAAACCAAATATTTGCCGACCGGCAAACAACCCAGGTGGCTTCCTCAAATATCACCAATTGCAACGAATCCCGATATATTGAGGATGGTCACCTAATTCCCAATAACTTACTCCCCTTCATCATCTGTAAAACCATACAGATGTGAGAATCATACCTGGTAAATACATACCCTGGAGTAAGTGTCTAATCAGGAACTCAGTTTTCCATTAACAGTACACAGTGAAACTGAAACATTGAAATGTTTCGTTGGGGTATCCTGGTATTCCTAGTAATGCCTCATCCATTATCCAGATTCACGACTGTAACCTTATAATTCTTTGCCAGCTCTCCAAATCCCTTTATATGTCTTTAGTCATTACCTTCTGCACACCCCTTTAGGCCAAATGGTTTTCTTCATTCCCTACCGTTCGGCACCAGCCTATGGTTTGGAAGAAGACTATCCAATAAGCATGAAGGGTGTACTGTTCTAATCCTAGGAGCACTCGCAACGCGAGAGAAGGTGAAGATAAAAGACACCTGAATGTACTTTATTCCTATTTCTCCTGAACCAAGATCCATCCCCGAACTGGAACAAGTTCCTTTCGAGTTCGTATATAACCATACGATGGATTATCCAATAAACTGGGATCTTCGTAGTGATACGGAGTGTCCTGGAGAAATACAAAGGTGATTTAGGATTGGCGAAGAAATACTTGGTTTGGTCGTGAATATCAGTCGCAATTTACTTTGCCCTCTTACTAATCCTTTGCTTTGTCTGAACTTAATACCTTCTGTACACCGTTTAGGCTAATTGGCTTTCTACATTCCCTACCGTTCGGCACCAGCCTAAGGTTTGGAAGAAGACTCTCCAATTTGCGTAATAGGTGTACTACTCCTAAACCAAGGAGTACTCGGACCCTGAGAGAAGGTGAAAAGAAAGGACAACTGAATAGTCTTATTCGCTTTCTCCAAAACCGGAAACCATCCTCGAATTCCTTCGAGTTCATATCTAACCATACGATGGTTTTGTCCAATGGAAGTGGACGTTCGTAGCAATACGGGGTGTCTTGGAGAAAAGGGTAAAAGTAGGAGTGGCAATGAGGTTTGCAACTCTGACAATCCAAAAGCCAGTGTTAAGAAGGTTCGGTCAACTTGGTCACTGAGTCATAGTCTTAGGGTCGGGTCAAAGGTCGCTGCCAAAGAGAGAGAAAAGAAACACTCAGCGTGCACTCTATCCTAGATCAGAATGGTTATCACTTTTTCTAATCAGGAAACCTCCCACTGTACCTCAAATTCTCCTCCAAACCTGAAAGAAGAATTAGTCGGGGTCACCCGAGGAGTAAACCAACTCATCAGTGGGAATCGGGATCCAACTCTCATCGCATGATAACGTGACAGAATCCGCTCACGGTATCACACTCCAGAAGGTATGCGCATATCTGGCAAGTTTCAGTACTTTTGAAACTCCCGATGTGATTTTTACCCCATGCTCTTATGACCTTGACTTTGGCCAACAAATCATAAGTCACATGTCAAGTTCTGCCCGTCATTCTCCAGGTTAATTTGAGCCCACCCGTACAAGCCCTTGACTTTGGCCAACAAGGCTATACGACTGCCCCAAACCAACGCATCTATCTATGCTGCATATTAATAACCAACAGCTACCAAACACTGTGCCTTGACTTTGGCCAACAAACACAGCTTGAATACTATTGACTACCCATATGAAACGACGGAGGGCTACGAATGGTTTCTGGCGAAAACCTTTAACGTAATGGACTTGATATCGTTGAAGGAACGGATAGCTTTTTAGAAAATATAGTGACGAAAACCTTTACTAAAGAGGTCACTCCCGGTGAAGGGATCTCGGCTCTTTCCCCGTAGAATGGGGTGCAGGATATTCCAACTGAATACCACGGTGCAAAGCAAAAGTAATCGGCTATAGTGAAGTTAATGCCCTGACGCAAACTTTTGTCCAAGGGGTCACTTCCGGTGAAGGGATCCCGGCCCTTGCCTCGTCGACTGAGGAGCAGGATATTCCAAATGAATATCACGATGCAAAACAAAAGTGAACGTCCTTGCAATAACAGCTTTTTGAAAAGTGTTCCAACAACATCAGAATATGTTTGTTTAACTTGCATTGATCCGAATCAACGCAGTCCCATCAATTGATCACATCAATAAAGAACAAAAATATACTGACGTACGTATATGCCATCCGCATTCGCCACTGGGTCCCGTCATCACTCGTTAGGTTAGCTTACTAACGACAGAGCGGGGACTGGACTAGCGCGGATGAAAAACATATACAACATCTACTAATATATATACCAATATATTATATTTCGCTCAAGGCGTGAAAAGAAATGCAACATCACAGAAATGTACAGCATCACAGAACAATACAGATATCTGGGATCCCCGGGTTTCACAGAGCCACTACTGAAACCCGACGTTCCCCTGGTCGTGTGGATAGCCTGTGCAATGAAAACCTAGACCCCTACGGGCGCGGCAAGTCACCCGACAAAACCTGAAGCGAGGCAGCTCCCTTCAGCTCCGTGAATGGACCACCCAGCACTCCTCGGAATCCGGTAACTTGGGCACCCCTCCTGGGTCAACCTGTACCCCCTACGAGTGCGGCGAATAGCCCGCCAATCCCAGAGTGAAGCCCCCTCCGTCTCAATGCCATGAGATGCGGGCTTGTTGCCTTCCAGAACCCGGCTATCCGTGCACTCCTCCGCGGGGTAATCCTAGTACAGAAAGTAAAATATACATATACCGGATACATCGACCGCAACCTGGTCGTGCCCCAAAAGAATAATACAATCAGGCAGTGACGGCAGTCCACATGTCGGACGCTCGCCCCGTAATATCAAATGTACATAATACAACAGCACTGTACTAGCATTGCATCCAGGCTATCCCCCACGACCGATCCGCAACATCACAGCAAATACATAGAACATCAACGTGAAAGTCACGTTCGCAAATCCGTCTAACCGGGCTATAGCAGCTAGACCGGATTTACCGATCGAGTGACATTCACGGTCGCAGATATAATGTAAATACTGTGAAAAAATGTGTTTAAAATTTTCCGATTGATCAAAAATTAACAAGTGGGCCCCCAATCAAAACTGTAGCACTCACAGAAAACCTGGGCCCAATTTTAATATTCCAAAACCTATATTTTAAACCCAGAAAGCCTCTGTGAAAAATTGGTGCAGTGATCTCCACAGTGTGCGGCGGAACAGCGGCGGGAAGGGGGTATGTGCGGCGGTTCCGCGCTCTCACTGTGGATTCACTTCATCGAATTTTTACAGAGCTCTTAGATTTTCCAGTACATCAATATTTTACAACCTGAAAAAATTTTCGAGACCAAAAATTTCCAACAGAAAACTGATGTGATCAAAATACGGGTTTTGGAACATTTGATCGATCGGAACTGAAAAACACATTACACAAAGCTAGACTAAGTTAATGGCGAGGCTCTGATACCACTGTAAGTGCACGGCGGCGCCCCGGCCGTCAATCCGACGGCCAAACGCGGAAACGGTGATAAACTTTAATTTTTGCGGACTTAGCAAACCGGCACCACCGCGCACTAAACCCCGGATCGTGCCATTAAACTAGTCTAAGCAACTAAGAGGATGGGTTAGAGATATACCGAGTGATCCGAGTCCTCCGGTCTTCTCGTCGTCGTCCCGATCTCTCGCGGATTCTCCGGTCGTCGCCTCCTTGCCGGAAGGGCACCACATCGCCTGTATCTTTTACGGGCTCCCACCTCAATACCGAGGCAACTCGGGCGCGAAGTTGGCTGGCCGACGCGTCCAAGATTTGCTGTAGAATAGTGTAGAATAGTTGTCTCTTTGGGATATAGGAGATTGCCATTTATGGAGGAATTTTGCACAAGGATTTTTCATGAATACTTTGATGAAAAATGGAGCTTGCCATCAAAGATTGAGCTCGGCCACAAGCAAGAAAAAGCTCACTGGAAGAATGAATATGAAGCACCTCTCTCTCTCATAAAACAATCAGCCTCCTTTATAAGCTTAATGCAACCAAAAATGAATAACAAAATTAATCAATTAACCCACCTCATATTCAATTCCAGCACACACTCATTTTCAATTCCCACAGTGGCCGGCCCATCACTAATTTCCACTCAAACAGTGGCCGGCCCCACCACTAAAACCATACTCTCTCATGTCTAAAATTAATGCATCATGGAGCAAAGATGCAATCAAATCAAAACTTATGCAATAAACCCCTCCACAAAGTATGTTATTTGCAAACTAGCAAATAACCCCCTCCAACGAAAAGTCCGGCCGTGAAGGAACAAAGAAAAACCGGCCGGAACGGAATGCAAACTGGCAACCCCAAAAAACTGGTCTCATAAAAAATTACAGGAAAACCCCGATACTGTGCATACACACCCGCATTTGTATTCCGTCCGGATACAAATGCAAAGAGACAAAACTACACTATCAAATACTAGGATCCGGCTTAAGCCAAAGCCGGTAAGTAAAAACCGTCCGATCACGATCCGTGCAATACCGCACGTATCTGATCGAACCCTGCCATATCTCCATACGGCCTCTACAGTGTTTCGCCCGAGAGCTTGAGTAACTGAAAGTATGGTGGACTCTAAAAACTCGTCAATACTATGGCTGTGGATTTAACCACCAGCACGTCAGAGGTATAAGCCAATACGTGACGGGCCACCAGCTATTGACTAAAAGGGACGTCAATGAGCGAACTCATCCTGACACCCTGCTGAGCCTGTCAGTGACAATATCCGTACAGTCCGGTCCGTTCGTCTATGAGCATCGCATGTCGGGGCCTAGGGGGTTGGTAAAAGTCAGACCCCCAAAAGCGGTACAAGTCGTGTCGGAGTGTAGCCCAGAACACCCTGAGATACTACTGGAATACCTACCAGTAAATCTCCTGCCTTGGCCAAGGTCTTCGTGTAATGGCTCTCCTAAACACAGCGCGACCTCACCCCCAATACCGGGAGAGACGAACCCCCGAAGATCCGCTCACTGCCTCCATGTGGCTCGGGACTGTACCCAACTAAAACCTGTTTGCACGACTCCTTTGAGCCGTGGTAGGGTAGTAATCAAAGCACAGTGGGAACTCACACGAGACAAATGACGATCCCCAGGTCGATGAACTAACCTGTACACATGTTACCTGGGAACTGCTATCTGACGTCAGGTATAAGACCAACTAGCATGTTCCCGGCGAGTCCTGTCCGGTGTACTCATAACCCAATGAGCACCTGTATACATCTTAGGTGAACCAACTGACACCAGTGGCTTGTGAGACCGGCCACCGCCCCTCGTCGGGGTCTCGACTGTATACACTAGTCTACTCTGGAGTATCGATGCCCTATCTCGAAACTCCCACGACTAGGGACCTTTTAAGGATGTGCTAATAGACTCCAGCTCTCACTTATATGATCGCCCTCATACTGCTGGCAGTCAAGCAAGAATCCTAGGGGCTCTATCAACGTGCAATAGCGACATGTCATGTCACCTAAAGCAGTACACGATGATAAAGGTAAACCAGATAGCATACTATCATCTTGAGTAAGACTGTCCTACCGGGATAGGTCCTCCCTCAATCATTGAAATCACGTGCCTGTGATCCAATAATTGACTCTGAGGGCACTATCTCCAACAATATCGCGCTTTGTTCAGATAGCCAATACATAAAGTACCTGGCCAGGGCAAGCGAGATTTACTGGTAGGTACTCCAGTAGTTTCTTAGGGTGTATTGAGCTCTACACCGACACGACTTATTGAGCTATTAGGGGTCTGACGGTTACCGCCCCTAAGCCCGATATGCGATACTCTTAGACGAACGGATCGGATTGTACAGAGATTGTCACAGATAGGCTTAGTAGGAGTCCGGATGTGTTTGCTCGTCGGCCTTCTTATCAACAGATACCTGGGTAGTCGTTACATACAGCTAGTGCCACTGACAGACTTGTGGTTAAACCCACTACCAGTGTACTGTCGAGTCTTTAGAGTCCCACACAGAGGGTTTTCTAAGTTCAGGCAAAACGATATAGAGGCTGTACGGTTTTACGTGAAGGGTTCCTATCATATACGTGTACTAACTGCACGGATGTTGTTCGGACGGATAATACTAGTGGGCTTTGGTTTAAACCGGATCCTAGTATTATATTATTGAATTATTATTATCTCATTGTATTCGTATTTGCCGGAATACGAATACAGATATGTATATACGGTGATGGCATTCTTGTAATTTCACAAGAGATGCTTCTAGAAGGGGACACCTCATTATTTGGATTTATCTATTTTGTAAATAGATTCATGAGGTGAAAAATGGAGATTTTTATGGCATGGAATGAAGCATGGCTCATTACATTGTTTATTGGTTTGGGGTTACTATTGAAGCATGGCTGTTATTTTCTATATGAAAATAATTCATGCTTCATGAGTGATGAGAATGAGCTATCCTTCACCAGGCCAAACACTTGTTCATTTGCAAAGTTTCTTTCTCTCTCTATTTTCTCCTCCTTCTTCCTCAAAAACCCTAACCTTCACATGTGTTGTGAGCCATATGGTTATTGTAACACCCTAAGTTCAGTTATACCCTGAGTCATAGTCTAGGGTCGGATCATGGTCGCAGTCAAAGAGAGAGAGAAATGAAACACTCTGCGTGCACTCTAACCTAGATCAGAATGGTTAATCGTTTTATCTAATCATGAAACCTCCCACTGTATCCTCAAATTCTCCATCAAACCTGAAAGGAGAATTAGTCGGTGTCACCCGAGGAGTAAACCAACTCATCAGTGGGAATCGGGATCCAACTATCATCGCATTATAACGTGATGGAATCCACTCACGTTATCACACTCCAGAAGGTATGCTCAAGCCTGGCAAGTTTCCTGTATATTTGAAACTCCCGATATGATTTTTACCCCTAGGACCCAAGTGACCTTGACGGAGTCAACAAATCAAAGAGTCCTGGTCAAGTTCAACCCGTCATTATCTTGATTGCATTAAACCCACCCGTACATGCCCTTGACGGAGTCAACAAGGCCGCACGACTGTCCTAACCAATCGCATATCCATGCAACAAACAAGCACCACTAAGCTACCGTACACTACGCCTTGACGGAGTCAACAAACGCAGTACGAATACTAAGCACTACTTGTAAGAAATGACGGAGGGCTACGGCTGGTTTTTGGCGAAAAACCTTTAGCGTAATGAACTTGATATCGTTGAAGGAATCCAAGTGGTTTTATAAAAATATATAGTGGCGAAAACTTTTGCTAAAGAGGTCATTCCCGGTGAAGGGATCTCGGCTCTTTCCTCGTCAAATGAGGTGCAGGATATTCCAAACTGAATACCACGATGCAAAGCAAAAAGTAATCGACTATAGTGAAGTTATTACGTTGACGCAAACTTCTGCCCAAGGGGTCACTCCCGATGAAGGGATCTCGGCCCTTGCCTCGTTGAATGAGGTACTGGATATTCATAACCGAATATTACCGTGCAAAGCAAAAGCGTACGTATGTAATGTCAGTTTTTTAAAAACTTGGTTCCAACAACATCATATATAAGTTTGTTTTTCTTGCATTGATAAGAATCAACGCAGTCCCATCAATTAATCACACCAGAAAAGAACGAAAATATGATGTACGTATATGCCATCCGCATTCGCTACTGGGTTTCGTCATCACCCGTTAGGTTACTTAACTAACGACAGAGCGGGGACTGGACTAGCGCAGGTGCAAAACATATACAACATCTACTAGTATATATAACAATATATAATAATCGCTCCAGGCATGATAAATGCAACATCACAGAAAAGAAATAAGCATCACAGAACAATACAGATAATCTGGGATCCCCGGGTTTCATAGAGCCGCAAATGAAACCCGACGTTCCGCTGGTCATGTGGATAGCCTGTGCAATGAAAACCTAGACCCCTATGAGTGCGGCAAGTTACCCGCCAAAACCAGAAGCGAGGCAGCCCCCTTCAGCAAAGTGAATGGACCACCAAGCACATCACGGAATTCGGTAACTTGAGCACCCTTCCTTGGGTCAACCTATACCCCCTACGAGTGCGGCGAATAGCCCGCCAATTCTAGAGTGAAGCCCCCTCCGTCTCAAGGCCATGAGATGCGGTCTCGTTGCCCTCTAGAACCCGGCTATCCGTGCACCCCACCGCGGGGTAATCCTAGTACAGAAAAGAAAAAAAAAATATACAACGGGTATCGACCTCATCCCGGTCGTGCCCCAAAAGAATAGTATACAAACAGGCAGTGACGACAGTCCACATGTCGGACGCTCGCCCCGCAATAACAAATGTACAAATAAATCCAAACTGCACTACCATTGCACAGGAGCTATCCACCACGACAAATCCGCAACATCACAGCACAACACAGAACATCAACGTGAATGTCACGTTCGTAAATCCGTCTAAAAGGACTATAGCGATTAGACAAGATTTACCGATCAAATGACATTCACGGTCGCAGAGATAATATAATCACTGTAAACTAACACATTTAAAATCTCGATCGAAAAAACTTCCCGAAGTGGACCCCAAGTACAAATCCAGTACTCAAAATAAAATCTGGGCCCAAACAAAATATTTCAGAAACCCCAATTCCAAGTTAAAAACCCAAAGCAAAAATTTAGTGCACTGAAAACTCAAAACTGCGGCGGAACAGCGGCCAACAAGTGGTTACGGCCGCGGTTCCGCGACGCTACAGAGGGAACTTGCTACCAAAATTTTACAGTTGTCTTATAAAAGCCTGCTTGATTTTCTGAAACACTCAAAATAATTTTTAGACCACAAAAAAAAAATTCGACAGAAACTTTGAACTTGAAAATGCGGTTTTAGAAATTTTGTCCGATTGAGCTTTTAAACATGTTAGAACAAGCTAATTAACGGTTAATGGGTGGCTCTGATACCATGTTGGGGTACGGCGGCGCCCCAGCAGGCAAACCGACGCCAAATGCGGAACAAAAACTTTTTGCGAAATACCGGCGGCACCGCGACCCAAAAACCCGGATCGTTCCATTAACCGTAAACTAGCAAAATGTAAAAGAAGTTTGAAAAGATTATACCGATCGATCCGTGTCCTTCGGTCTTTAATCTCCGCACCAAGCTCCCCGCTGCTGCGCCGACGAAGTCCGCTCTCGGTTTCGCTCGTCGGTGTGGCACCACGTCATCGAATCTTTATGCGGGCTCCTGCTCCGAACCGAGGCAACTCGGACATGAAGTTTGCTAGCCGACATGTCCAAGATTGAAGTAGAGAAAGATAGGAACTTTTGTCTCAAGGTACCCAAACGATTTGGATGGAGGTCGAAGTTGCCAAGGATGTCGTGAGCATGGAAATTTTATTGGAGAAAAGATGATGAGCTTTTCTACCCAAGATGAAGGGCTCGGCCACACCAAAATGATGAAGGGAAGGTTCTCTGTGGAATGCAAAGAAGAAGTGGTGGTCTCAAAAAAACATGCAAGTAAATTAATCCTTCAAATCCATTTCTTTTTTTCATAATCAAAGCCTCCACTCCATAAAACAGCCAGCACAACACCAAGACCATGCTGCCCCGCACCAAAACCATTGACTTCGAAATTTAAGCCCATGCCAACATTAAATGCTCACCAAAGCTAGCCCATGCCCAATAAAAAAATTGAAATGGACACCTCACATCCCAATTTCGAATTGGCAGCCCCCCAATAACAGAATTTGCACACATATGCAAAAAAGGCTCAAAATAAACAATGGCTCACAAACATAAACCATTAAAATAAACAATGATCCGAATGTGAAAGACGGGTGGAAGAAAATTGGCAACTTCAAAACTAATCCCGTAAGAAATTACAGGATTACCCATAAACTATATATACATACCCGCATTTGTATTCCGACCGAATACGAATACAACGAGACAAAATTGTTCCTACACAATATAATACTAGGATCCGGCTTAAACCAAAGCCCGCTAGTATTATCCGTCCGATCATGATCCGTGCATAAGTGCACGGATATGATCGAAACCCGCCATATATCCATACGGCCTCTACAATGTTTCGCCCGAACTTGGGAAACTGTCTGTGGGGGACTCTAATGACTCATCAATACACTGGCACTGGGTATAACCACTAGCATGTCAGAGGTACTAGTTGTACGTAACGGTTGCCCATGTATTGATCGGAAGGGAAGCTGACGAGCGAACTCATCCAGAAACCCTACTGAGCCTGACAGTGACAATATCCATACAGTCCGGTCTGTTCGTCTATGAGTATCGCATATAGGGCCTAGGGGGCTGGTAAACGTCAGACCCCCAATAGCGGTATAAGTCGTGTCGGAGAGTAGCCCAGAACACCCTGAGAAACTACTGGAATACCTACCAGTAAATCTCGATTAACCTGGCCAGGGATTTCGTGTAATGGCTCTTCTAAACACAGCGCACTCTCACCCCCAATACCGGGAAAGACGAATCCCCGACGATCCGCTCACTGCCTCCATGTGGCTCGGGACTGTACCCAACAAAAACCTGTTTGCACGACTCCTTTGAGCCGTGGTAGGGTAGTAATCAAAGTACAGTGGGAACTCACTCGAGACAAATGACGATCTCAGGTCGACAGCCAAACCTGTACACATGTCACCTGGGAACTGCCATCTGACGATATGTATAATACCAACGAGCATGTTCCCGGCGAGTCCTGTCCGGTGTACTCATAACTCAATGAGCACCTGTATACATCTTAGGTGAACCAACTGACACCAATGGCTTGTGAGACCGTCCATCGCCCCTCGTCGGGGTCTTGACTGTATACACTAGTCTACTCTGGAGTATCAATGCCCTGTCTCGAAACTCCCACGACTAGGGACACTTTAAGGATGTGCTTATAGAACCCAGCTCCCATGTATATGATCGCCATCATACTACTGGCAGTCAAGCAAGAATCTTATGGGCTCTATCAATATGCAATAGTGAACTAAAGCATGTATACGATGATAAAGACAAAGCAGATAGCATACTATCATCTCGAGCAAGACTGTCACATCGGTATAGGTCCTCCCTCAATCATTGCAATCACGTACCTGCGATCTAATAATTGACTTTGAGGGTACTATATCCAACAATCTCCCACTTGCACTTAAGGCTAATTATTGCGATGTCGCGTACTCACAGCTCGTGTGATACCGAACACCCAACTCCTCTACTAATCAGTTTCACAAAGCTCGTTTGTAAAACTATTGTGTTCGAGAAATAGCCTCAGTGAGTGGATCCGTCCTGATGTTTCTTTCCATGTCTCTCTTTTTCTCAAGTTCGCGGAGAAAGCCATCTCCCGAATTGAGTAATACCCGTCTTAGAATATGTTTGGATATCTGATGGGACCTAGCTCACAAGTGAACTTCAAATCCATCAAAATTCTTAGACTGTATCGTCAACTGAATTTAATCAGTATCCTACACCATGCCTCCCTTAGTATCCGCTTGGACCACCTGTCCAAACTACTGCCCCCTCGTCAGAGGGAAGACTATAACTCTGACAGTCACTCTGTCATCCGGGTCACCTTGGAAGCATGGAATCATAACTGTCTCCCGAAGGAGGCTGTCGTTATCAAATCCCTAGAACAACCACTTATGTTCATAAGCTGCTTCTGAACATTTCTCCAGGATTGGAATAATATATCAACCTATTGCATCTAGTGCAAAAAACAACATATGATACTATATCCATATCCTATGTGGAGAAACTACTGTGTGACAACCACGGTATAACCGATTGTAGTGTAGGAATTTCACTTCCTACTATGTGTATGTCATCCAAGTACCAGGACATCACACCCTACTACCTTTTTAACAGATCCATCTCCTATTCTGATGAAGTCAAAGCCCATGACTATCACATCAAAAATAGATGATCTATCTCCACTATATCTGCTTTAGTCTATAAATAGACATAAGCTACTTATCCACTATGCTTCCGCTGCTCCCACTGACTACGACAACCCTCTAGTAGAGTCATATACACGTGCACTTCTAAAGCTAGTTAAGAACGACGCTATATTCATCCTCCTGCCGGGTCTCATAGTCTGGAACAGCAGTAATGGCAAGTCTGGGTAAACAAGAACCTCCCTGTCACCGTCCTTGAGGATACCGGAGTACCTCTCGGGCGTCTGAGGTTACCCACCATTTCTGCGGAGTGGCTAATGGAATGTCAAACCTGATTGAATCTTTAGGTTCTATTAAATTTTCTGTAATCGTTTGCGGTTCTGGAAACACTTTCAGTTCTACCATACTCCCACTACTGTTTTCTGAAAAAATCCATTTTACTAAAATTGTGGCGAGTCAAGAACAATATCACTATTGATCTTCCAGATGGTAGAAAATTAACCCTCGTCAAAGCCCGAGTTAACCCACAAACTTCCATTACAGAAACGTGCCTTGAGTTATCCAGAGTCTGGTTTTAAGCATAAGTCGGACAACTCCCTATACCTTAACATCGTTAAGATATAAATTGATTTTATATATATCAAATATAGAACAAAGGCACTAATTTAATTGGAACCAGATTCAAATCATGCAGCTGTCTCCAGTGCATGTCAACTAAATGGAGAGAGGCCGATCAACATTACTCAACTTAGGAGTGCGTCCAATTATGAGTAACCTGAAAGAGAAACAAGTTTATCAAAACCATTACTATCAACTGAATACCTCATACAAGTATCTACATCTTGGATCACCTTGAAGAATCCCGATACTTGCGACACCTGGTTCTCCACTTTATTCTTTTACCTATAATTTCTCAAATTTGGACCTTGTATTTCTACGAAACACTTGTCTAAAAATTGAGAAGTCACAAGTAAACAAAATATAGTACGAGTACCAACCCCTTTGTCCTAATGGACACTGGACAATATACAATACTTTATATGAGTCCCCTGAGTTGAATAACTCAAACCCTGTGCGTCGTAGGTTGAAAACTGTACCCCGACGATTTCCTCAAATATCACAAATTGCAACGAATTCCGATATAATGAGGATGATCACTTAATTCCCAATAACTTACTCCCACTCATCATCTGTAAAACCATACGGATGTGAGAATCATACTTGGTAAATACATACCCTGGAGCAAGTGTCTAATTTGGGAAATCAGTTTTCAATTAACAATGCACAGTGAAAATGAAACATAAAAATGTTTCGAAGGGGTATCCTGGTATTTCTAGTAATGCCTCTTCCATTAACCAGATTCATGACTGTAACCGTATATTTCCTTTCCATCTCTCCAATTCCCTTTATTTGTCTTTAGTCGTTACCTTCTTTACACCGTCGTTAGGCTTAATGGTTTTCTTCCTTCCCTACCGTTCGGCACCAGCCTATGGTTTGGAAGAAGACTATCCAATAAGTATAATAGGTGTACTGTCCTAATCCTAGGAGCACTCGCAACCTGAGAGAAGGTAAGGATAAAAGACAACTGAATAAACCTTATTCCTATCTCTCCTGAACCAGAATCCATCCTCGAAAAAGTTCCTTCGAGTTCGTATATAACCATACGATGGATTTATCCAATGAAATTGGATGTTCGTAGTGATATGGGGTGTTCTGGAGAAATACAAAGGTGAATTAGGAGTGGCGATGAAATACGTGGTTTGGTCGTGAATATTAACAGTCGCAATTTACTTTGCCCTCTTTCTGATCCCTTTATTTGTCTTTACTTATTATCTTCTGTACACCCAACTTAGGCTAATTGGTTTTCTTCATTCCCTACCTTTCGACACCAGCCTATGGTTTGGAAGAAGACTATCCAATAAGCGTAATAGGTGTACCCTCTTCTAATCCTATGAGCCCTCACAAGCTGAGAGAAGGTAAAAGGAAAAGACAACTGAATAGTCCTCTTCAATCTCTCCAGAACCAGAATTCATCCTCGAAGAAGTTCCTCCGAGTTCGTATATAACCATATGATGGATTTATCCAATGGAAGTGGATGTTCGTAATGATACGGGGTGTTCTGGAGAAATACAAAGGGTAAAAGAAGGAGTGGCAATGATGTATGCAACTCAGACAATCCAAAAGCCAGTGTTTTAAGAAAGTTCGGTTAACTTGGTTACTGAGTGATAGTCTAGGGTCGGGTCTGTTTTCCCCAATCAGAGCAAAGCTCTGTTCAAATTCCAAGGAGGGAGACGAAGCAATGCTTCTGTTTCCCCCAATCAGAGCAAAGCTCTGTTTTGAAATTGAAGTGAAAATTAAAGTTAAAATAAATGAAGCAACGCTTCAGATCCCCTACGCTGCACGCAGAGCGCCACGTGTCAAAATCAGACAAGCCAGCGCAGGGAGCGAAACGCCCAAGGCAGCACACCCAATCCGAGCAAGGCTCTATTTAAAATTCAAACTATAACAAAAGAAGCAACGCTTCAGATGCGTTGCGCGACACGTGTCAGCGCAGTTGCGCTGCGCTCTGCGCTGCGCGACATGTGTCAGCGCAGTTGCGCTGAGCGACACGTGTCAGCGCAGTTGCGCTAGCGCTGTTGCGCTGCGCTCTGCGCTGCGTGACACGTGTCAAGCACTGGTGCATTTGCGCCAAACAGAATTAAAATTCCAGTAAGATCTTTCTGTTCTTGTTAAAACAAGAAGATCGTCTTCTGTAAAACAGAAGCCCTTGGATTAAAGATCCAACGGTGGGGAAAATTCTCCAAATCATTCAGAGAATGATCTCTTTAACAAATTTAACAAATTAATGGGCACTATATAAAGGCCCCTAGATCCCAACTCCAAAATACAATAAAGAGATAGAAAAACACAGAAACAAAGAGAGAACTCCTCTAAAGAGCTCTGAGAAGAACTCAAAAAGAGAGAAAGGTAAAACCTTTAAATAAAAAAGAAGAATTTCTTCTGAAAAGATCATTGATCTAAGAACAAGATCAAGGATCTTCAATATAAAAATATAATAATAACAAAGGCATTGCCTTTTTTATGAACCATTGGTTCTGGAATCTTAAAGATTCTTTTCTTGAATCCAAAATTGGATCAAGATATTAAAACAGTGCCTTGCACTTGAAAATCTGCACTGTTGCGCTCTTGGGTTGGCGCAAGCCACCAGAGAGCGCCACGTGTCAGCTCCAAAAACCACTTGCGCTATGCGCTTTTAAGATAGAGCACTGCTCTCTGAAATTGGCCCAACTCAACAGAGCCCGCCACGTGTTAGCAGCGCAACAGCGCAGCGCACTGCGCTTGCGCTCACCAGAGCGTGACACGTGTCACCTCCACATGCGCTTGCGCTCAATAATTGGCGCAAAGCGCCTGACAGGCCATATCGCCACTGTCAGTTTGATTAATACACTGCATTATTTACAGAAGGGCCAAGCCCAATTAAAAAAAGGCCTAACAGGCCGAATAAAATGCAATGCATTACTTTAAAAAGGGCAGAACCCAAACAAAAACAGATGCTGTGCATCATTTAAAAGGGATAAAGCCCAAATCAAAAGGCTTAGCAGGCCAAAAGAAAATGCAGTGCATTATTAAACAGGGGCAAAGCCCTAGCTCAGGCCTAATAAGCCAAAGATAAAAACGTTGAATATTCTCAACTGGACTTAGCCCAATCATGGCAGTAAGTCCTCAAATTAAATTGACTGAGCACGGTTTCTCCCTTAAATCAATTTACATCCGGTTCAAGGGTACATCTCCGAACTCCTCTGACACCTATCGTTGTAATCCTTCAACGACGTCAGAGAGGTGACGGGTCCCGACAACCACACATTAATACGGACTGTGGGGTCCTTAAACCCATGGACTTATGCGTCCTTAAACTAATGGACTAATGCGTCCTTAAACACACCCATACGGACTGTGGGGTCCTTAAACCCATGGACTTATGCGTCCTTAAACTAATGGACTAATGCGTCCTTAAACACATCTATATGGATTATGGGGTCCTTAAACTCATGGACTTATGCGTCCTTAAACTAATATCCATCCCCAAAACTGGAAATGGACCCCTATGTCCTTAAACTGGAAATGGACCACCATGTCCCTAAACTGGCAATGGACCGCAATGTCCCTAAACTACCTATGGACCACTACGTCCCTAAACTGGAACAATAGAGCCCCCAAACGCTCTTTTGTTGGATCTAAACAATCTCATTTAAGTTGATCTTAGCCTCAAATATGGCTAACGTATCCTTAAACATTCAAACAGACTTTAGTCCCAAATTGGACTATAAGACCCCCAATCAACTTTGGTTCGGGGGTACATCTCCGAACTCCTCTGACACCTGTCGTTGTAATCCTTCAACATCGTCAGAGAGGTGACGGGTCCCGACGGCCATATATTAAATGGACCACTACGTCCCTAAACTGGAACAATAGAGCCCCTAAATGCTCTTTCCGTTAAGTTGATCTTAGTCTCAAATCAGACAAATGTATCCTTAACGAACGTTTAAGTTGATCTTAGCCTCAATATGGGTAACGTATCCTTAAACTAAAACACCAAACCCAAATCTAAGTAAATACGGATTTGGACTAATCTACGTCCTACGGGCGACGGTATCACTTAGTCTCCGTATACAATCCACGGGCATCCACAAACAAAACAAACACACCCGACACGAAGTGAAATTCTGGAGAAGGAAAAAGTGGTTACCGCGATGCGGTAGCGTAATTAACTGCAAGGGCTTGCGCCTGCAGGGAAGAGCGTCCCCACAATCAAAAACCCCTCAAGCGAGGGGGAATCTGACGAAGTCTGCTACATCGGCCGCATCCGTCTAAACCTCCGATACACGGTGCCATAAATCAACTTGGCATCTTCGGAGAGGTAGACGGATAAAACCAATAGCATCTGCCTCGAATCTCAGGCAAGACGTGTAAGTGCACGGCGGCGCCCCGGCCGTCAATCCGACGGCCAAACGCGGAAACGGTGATAAACTTTAATTTTGCGGACTTAGCAAACCGGCACCACCGCGCACTAAACACCCGGATCGTGCCATTAAACTAGTCTAAGCTAACAAGAGAATGAGTTAGAGATGTACCGAGTGATCCGAGTCCTCCGGTCTTCATCTCCACTCCGATCTCCTCGCGGGATCTCCGGTCGTCGCCTCCTCGCCGGAAGGGCACCACGTCGCCTGCATCTTTTACGGGCTCCCGCCTCTATACCGAGGCAACTCGGGCATGAAGCCGGCAACTCGACATGCTCAAGATATGCTGTAGAATGTGTAGTGTAGAATCATAGTCTCACTTTTGGGGTATTGGTTGCCTTTTGAAGATGGAGGAATGAAGGTATGAAAAATGGTGCTTTCATTTTTCCTTGTATCAAAAATGAGATGAATGAATGCTACTCTCTCAAAGATGAAGATGAAGCTCTCTCATTTTCTTCTCTTTTCTTCTTCTCTCTTTCTTTTCTTAACCATGAATAATAATCTCTATCTTTAGAAATGGTGGAGGAAAACAATATGAAGCAAGAGGGAGGTGAGTGTAGGAAGCATAAGTGGTGACCATATCATCAAACAAGAAAACATCAACCATGCTTTTTATCACATCAAACCCATATCCTTTCTAATCTCATTTAATGCACAACATGGATGATAAAGCAAAGATGCTTATCATAATGAATACAAGTGCAAGAAGACCCCTCCACAAATGTTATTTGCACAATTGCAAATAACCCCCTCCATCGGAAAAGTCCGCCCGGGAAAGAACAAAGGAAAACCGGCCGGAACGGAAAGCAAACTGGCAACTCCAGAAAACTGGTCCCGTAATAAATTACAGGAAAAACCCCCATACTGTGCATACACACCCGCATCTGTATTCCGTCCGGATACAAATGCAGTGAGACAAAATCTACACTGTACTATACTAGGATCCGGCTTAAACCAAAGCCGGCTAGTAATATCCGTCCGATCCTGATCCGTGCATTACCGCACGTATCTGATCAAACGCTGCCATATAACCATACGGCCACTAGTACAAAACTGTCCGATCCTGATGCATGTAATACCGCACGTATCTGATCGGACCCTGCCATATCTCCATACGGCCTCTACAGCGTTTCGCCCGAAAGCTTGAGTAACTGAAAGTGTGGTGGACTCTAAAGACTCGTCAATACTATGGCTGTGGATTTAACCACTAGCACGTCAGAGGTATAAGCCAATACATGACGGGCCACCAGCTATTGACCGAAAGGGACGTCGATGAGCGAACTCATCCTGACACCCTACTGAGCCTGTCAGTGACAATATCCGTACAATCCGATCCGTTCGTCTATGAGCATCGCATGTCGGGCCTAGGGGGTTGGTAAAAGTCAGACCCCCAAAAGCGGTACAAGTCGTGTCGGAGTGTAGCCCAGAACACCCTGAGATACTACTGGAATACCTACCAGTAAATCTCCTGCCTTGGCCAAGGTCTTCGTGTAATGGCTCTCCTAGACACAGCGCGACCTCACCCCCAATACCGGGAGAGACGAAACCCCCGAAGATCCGCTCACTGCCTCCATGTGGCTCGGGACTGTACCCAACTAAAACCTGTTTGCACGACTCCTTTGAGCCGTGGTAGGGTAGCAATCAAAGCACAGTGGGAACTCACACGAGACAAATGACGATCCCCAGGTCGATGAACTAACCTGTACACATGTCACCTGGGAACTGCTATCTGACGTCAGGTATAAGACCAACTAGCATGTTCCCGGCGAGTCCTGTCCGGTGTACTCATAACCCAATGAGCACCTGTATACATCTTAGGTGAACCAACTGACACCAGTGGCTTGTGAGACCGGCCACCGCCCCTCGTCGGGGTCTCGACTGTATACACTAGTCTACTCTGGAGAATCGATGCCCTGTCTCGAAACTCCTACGACTAGGGACCTTTTAAGGATGCGCTTATAGACTCCAGCTCTCACTTATATGATCGCCCTCATACTGCTGGCAGTCAAGCAAGAATCCTAGGGGCTCTATCAACGTGCAATAGTGACATGTCAGGTCACCTAAAGCAGTGCACGATGATAAAGGTAAACCAGATAGCATACTATCATCTCGAGTAAGACTGTCCTACCGGGATAGGTCCTCCCTCAATCATTGCAATCACGTGCCTGTGATCCAATAATCGACTCTGAGGGCACTATCTCCAACAATCTCCCACTTGCACTCAAGGCTAATTATTGCGATGTCGCATACTCACAGCCCGTGTGATACCGAACACCCAACTCCTCTACTTGTCAGTCTCACAAAACTCGTTTGTGAAACTATTGCGTTCGAGGAATAGCCTCAGTGAGTGGATCCGCCTTGATGTTTCTTTCTATGTCTCTTTATATCTCAAGTTCGAGGAGAAAGCCATCTCCCGAAGTGAGCAATACCTGTCCTAGAATGTCTGGATATCTGATGGGACCTAGCTCATAAATGAACTCCAAATCCAAACTTCTTAGACTGTATCGTCAACTGAATTTAATCAGTATCCTGCGCCATGCCTCCCTCAGTATTGCCTTGGACCACCTGTCCAAAATACTGCCCCTCGTCAGAAGGAAAACTATAACTCTGACAACCTCCTTATCGTCCATGTCACCTTGGAAGCCTGGAATGATAACTGTCTCCTAAAGGAGGCAGCCGTTATCATATCCCTAGAACATTCACTTATGTTCTTAAACTGCTTCCGACTGTTCCTCCACGATTGGATCAATATCAACTTATTGCATCTAGTGCAAGAACAACATCTGGTGTGGTACTTGACATCTCATGATTGACTCAATTGCCTGAGCAAGTGATCTGCCAATCATGCACATCCCTCTCCCCTTTAGTCTGTAAGACACCTTTAGAGAGGGTGACTCCATCACCTGCAGTTATACTACCGTGCCAGGAGTCGTCCATTCTAAATACTCTCAGAATGCTGTCTAAGTACCCAGATTGGGAAACCACCCAAATCTAGATCTAAAACCATAGATCTAGTAACCAGTATGTTTGATATAATGTCCAAGTCCTTTGTGGAGAAACCACTGTGTGACGACCAAAGTATAACCGATCGTAGTATAGGAATATCACTTCCTACTACCTTCTCAACAGATCCATCCCCTGTTCTGATGACGTCAAACCTATGACTGTCACATCAGAAATGGATGATCTATCTCCGCTACATCTGCTTTAGTCTATAAATAGACATAAGCCTGATGTCCACCAATGCTTCCGCTGCTCCCACTGACTACGACAACCCTCTGCCAGAGTCATATAGACGTGCACTTCCAAAACTAGTTTAGAACGACGCTATACTCATCCTCCTGCCGGGTCTCGCAGCATGGAACAACAACAATGGCGAGTGTGGGTAAACAAGAACTTCCCTGTCACCGTCCTTGAGTCTACCGGAGTACCTCTCGGGTGCCTGAAGTTACCCACCTTATCTGCGGAGTGGCCAATGGAATGTCAAATCAGATTGAATCTTCAGGTTCCTTATCAAATCTTCAGTAATCGTTTGCGGTTCTGGAATCACTTCCAGTTCTACCATACTCCCACTACTGTTTTTGAAAAAAAAAATCCATTTTAATAAAACTGTGGCGAGTCTAGAACAATATTTCTATTGATCTACCAGATGGTAGAAAATCAACCCTTGTCATAACCTGGGTCAACCCACAAACAGCCATTACAGAAACGTGCCTTGAGTTGTCCAGTGTCTGGTTTTAATCATAAGCCGGACAACTCCCCGTACCTTAACAATGTTAAGATATGAACTGTACTATATCCAATATAGAACCAGAGGCACAGATTTAATTGAACCAGATTCAAATCATGCAGCTGTCTCCAGTGCATGTCAACTAAATGGAGAGAGGCCGATCAGCGTTACTCAACTTAGGAATGCTTCCAATTATGAGTAACCTGAAAGGGAAGCAATTTCTCTTTATCATTACTATCAACTGAATACCATACACAAGTATCTACATCTTCGATCACTTTGAAGAATCCCGATACTTGCTACACCTGGTTCTCTACTCTATTCAAATACCTATAACTCCTCAAAAACTTAGACCCTGTGTTTCAACGAAACACATGTCTAAGAACTAGAGAAGTTAAAAGTAAACAGAATATAGTAGGAGGACCAAATGGACACTGGACAACATACAATACTCTGTATAAGTCCGCTGAGTCTAACAACTCTTTCACTGTGTGTCGAAGGTTGAAAACTGTACTTATGGTTAAGAAGAATTACACCGCTGTTTAATGCTCCTTACCTAACCATCCACTGATATAGGTAAATGTCATCGACATAATATCAAAAGGTATATCTCACTCTATGAAAATAGACGTACAGATATATCAATTTGAAATTGGTACACAACAGCGGATATTCAAAACCAAATATTTGCCGACCGGCAAACAGGCCAGATGATCTCCTCAAATATCACCGATTACAACGAATCCCGATATAATGAGGATGAACACCCAATTCCCAATAGCTTACTCCCACTCATCATCTGTAAAACCATACAGATGTGAGAATCATACCTGGTAAATACATACCCTGGAGCAAGTGTCTAATCGGGAAATCAGTTTTCTTTTAACAGTACACAGTGAAACTGAAATATTGAAATGTTTCGGTGGGGTATCCTGGTATTCCTTGTAATGCCTCTACCATTATCCAGATTCACAACTATAACCGTATAATTCTTTGCCACTTCTCCAAATCCCTTTATATGTCTTTAGTCATTACCTTCTGCACACCCCTTCAGGCCAATCGGTTTTCTTCCTTCCCTACCGTTCGGCACCAGCCTATGGTTTGGAAGAAGACTATCCAAAAAGCATAAAGGGTGTACTGTCCTAATCCTAGGAGCACTCGCAACGTGAGAGAAGGTGAAGATAAAAGACACCTGAATGTACTTTATTCCTATTTCTCCTGAACCAGGATCCATCCCCGAACTGGAACAAGTTCCTTTCGAGTTCGTATATAACCATACGATGGATTATCCAATAAAATGGGATCTTCGTAGTGATACGGAGTGTCCTGGAGAAATACAAAGGTGATTTAGGATTGGCGAAGAAATACTTGGTTTGGTCGTGAATAGCAGTCGTAACTTACTTTGCCCTCTTACTAATCCCTTTCTTTGTCTTAACTTAATACCTTCTGTACACCGTTTAGGCTAACTGGTTTTCTTCATTCCCTACCGGTCGGCACCAGCCTATGGTTTGGAAGAAGACTATCCAATTTGCGTAATAGGTGTACTACTCCTAAACCAAGGAGTACTCGCAACCTGAGAGAGGGTGAAAAGAAAAGACAACTGAATAATCCTATCCGTTTTCTCCAGAACCAGAAACCATCCTCGAATAAATTCCTTCGAGTTCGTATATAACCATACGATGGTTTTGTCCAATGGAAGTAGACGTTCGTAGTAATACGGGGTGTCCTGGAGAAAAGGGTAAAAGTAGGAGTGGCAATGAGGTCTGCAACTCTGACAATCCAAAAGCCAGTGTTAAGTAGGTTCGGTCAACTTGGTCACTGAGTCATAGTCTTAGGGTCGGGTCAATGGTCGCTGCTAGAGAGAGAGAGAAAAGAAACACTCAGCGTGCACTCTATCCTAGATCAGAATGGTTACCAATTTATCTAATCTGGAAACCTCCCACTGTACCTCAAATTCTCCTCCAAACCTGAAAGAAGAATTAGTCGGGGTCACCCGAGGAGTAAAACAACTCATCAGTGGGAATCGGGATCCAACTCTCATCGTATGATAACGTGACGGAATCCGCTCACTGTATCACACTCCAGAAGGTATGCGCATATCTGGCAAGTTTTAGTACTTTTGAAACTCCCGATGTGATTTTTACCCCATGCTCTTATGACCTTGACTTTGGCCAACAAATCATAAGTCACATGTCAAGTTCTGCCCGTCATTCTCCAGGTTAATTTGAGCCCACCCGTACAAGCCCTTGACTTTGGCCAACAAGGCTATACGACTGCCCCAAACCAACGCATCTATCTATGCTGCATATGAATAACCAATAGCTACCAAACACTGTGCCTTGACTTTGGCCAACAAACACAGCTTGAATACTATTGACTACCCATATGAAACGACGGAGGGCTACGAATGGTTTCTGGCGAAAACCTTTAACGTAATGAACTTGATATTGTTGAAGGAACGGATAGCTTTTTAGAAAATATAGTGACGAAAACCTTTACTAAAGAGGTCACTCCCGGTGAAGGGATCTCGGCTCTTTCCCCGTAGAATGGGGTGCAGGATATTCCAACTGAATACCACGGTGCAAAGCAAAAGTAATCGGCTATAGTGAAGTTAATGCCCTGAAGCAAACTTCTGTCCAAGGGGTCACTCCCGGTGAAGGGATCTCGGCCCTTGCCTCGTCGACTGAGGAGCAGGATATTCCAAATGAATACCACGATGCAAAACAAAAGTGAACGTCCTTGCAATAACAGCTTTTTGAAAAGTGTTCCAACAACATCAGAATAGGTTTGTTTAACTTGCATTGATCCGAATCAACGCAGTCCCATCATTGATCACACCACAAAGAACGAAAATATACTGACGTACGTATATGCCATCCGCATTCGCCACTGGGTCCCGTCATCACCCGTTAGGTTAGCTTACTAACGGCAGAGCGGGGACTGGACTAGCGCGGGTGAAAAACATATACAACATCTACTAATATATATACCAATATATTATATTTCGCTCAAGGCGTGAATAAAATGCAACATCACAGAATTGTACAGCATCACAGAACAATACAGATATCTGGGATCCCCGGGTTTCACAGAGCCACTACTGAAAACCGACGTTCCCCTGGTCGTGTGGATAGCCTGTGCAATGAAATCCTAGACCCCTACGGGCGCGGCAAGTTACCCGCCAAAACCTGAAGCGAGGCAGCCCCCTTCAGCTCCGTGAATGGACCACCCAGCACTCCACGGAATCCGGCAACTTGGGCACCCCTCCTGGGTCAACCTGTACCCCCTACGAGTGCGGCGAATAGCCCGCCAATCCCAGAGTGAAGCCCCCTCCTTCTCAATGCCATGAGATGCGGGCTTGTTGCCCTCCAGAACCCGGCTATTCGTGCACCCCACCGCGGGGTAATCCTAGTACAGAAAGTAAAAAATATACATACACCGGGTACATCGACCGCAACCAGGTCGTGCCCCAAAAGAATAATACAAACAGGCAGTGACGGCAGTCCACAAGTCGGACGCTCGCCCCGCAATAACAAATGTACATAATACAACAGCACAGTACTAGCATTGCATCCAGGCTATCCCCCACGACCGATCCGCAACATCACAGCAAAAACATAGAACATCAACGTGAAAGTCACGTTCGCAAATCCGTCTAACCGGGCTATAGCAGTAAGACTGGATTTACCGATCGAGTGACATTCACGGTCGCAGATATAATGTAAATACTGTGAAAAATGTGTTTAAAATTTTCCGATTGACCAAAAATTAACAAGTGGGCCCCCAATCAAAACTGTAGCACTCACAGAAAACCTGGGCCCAATTTTAATATTCCAAAACCCATGTTTTAAGCCCAGAAAGCCTCTGTAAAAAATTGGTGCAGTGATCTCCACAGTGCGCGGCGGAAGGGCGGCGGAAAGGGGGTAAATGCGGTGCTTCCGCGCTCCAACTGTGGATTCACTTCATCGAAATTCTACAGAGTTCTTAGAATTTCCAGTACATCAATATTTTACAACCTGAAAAATTTTTCGAGACCAAAATATTTCAACAGAAACTGATGTGAACAAAAATGCAAGTTTTGGAATTTTGGTCGATCGGAAATGCAAAACACATTAAACGAAGCTAGACGAAGTTAATGGCGAGGCTCTGATACCACTGTAAGTGCACGGCGGCGCCCCGGCCGTCAATCCGACGGCCAAACGCGGAAACGGTGATAAACTTTAATTTTGCGGACTTAGCAAACCGGCACCACCGCGCACTAAACACCCGGATCGTGCCATTAAACTAGTCTAAGCTAACAAGAGAATGAGTTAGAGATGTACCGAGTGATCCGAGTCCTCCGGTCTTCATCTCCACTCCGATCTCCTCGCGGGATCTCCGGTCGTCGCCTCCTCGCCGGAAGGGCACCACGTCGCCTGCATCTTTTACGGGCTCCCGCCTCTATACCGAGGCAACTCGGGCATGAAGCCGGCAACTCGACATGCTCAAGATATGCTGTAGAATGTGTAGTGTAGAATCATAGTCTCACTTTTGGGGTATTGGTTGCCTTTTGAAGATGGAGGAATGAAGGTATGAAAAATGGTGCTTTCATTTTTCCTTGTATCAAAAATGAGATGAATGAATGCTACTCTCTCAAAGATGAAGATGAAGCTCTCTCATTTTCTTCTCTTTTCTTCTTCTCTCTTTCTTTTCTTAACCATGAATAATAATCTCTATCTTTAGAAATGGTGGAGGAAAACAATATGAAGCAAGAGGGAGGTGAGTGTAGGAAGCATAAGTGGTGACCATATCATCAAACAAGAAAACATCAACCATGCTTTTTATCACATCAAACTCATATCCTTTCTAATCTCATTTAATGCACAACATGGATGATAAAGCAAAGATGCTTATCATAATGAATACAAGTGCAAGAAGACCCCTCCACAAATGTTATTTGCACAATTGCAAATAACCCCCTCCATCGGAAAAGTCCGCCCGGGAAAGAACAAAGGAAAACCGGCCGGAACGGAAAGCAAACTGGCAACTCCAGAAAACTGGTCCCGTAATAAATTACAGGAAAAACCCCCATACTGTGCATACACACCCGCATCTGTATTCCGTCCGGATACAAATGCAGTGAGACAAAATCTACACTGTACTATACTAGGATCCGGCTTAAACCAAAGCCGGCTAGTAATATCCGTCCGATCCTGATCCGTGCAATACCGCACGTATCTGATCAAACGCTGCCATATAACCATACGGCCACTAGTACAAAACTGTCCGATCCTGATGCATGTAATACCGCACGTATCTGATCGGACCCTGCCATATCTCCATACGGCCTCTACAGCGTTTCGCCCGAAAGCTTGAGTAACTGAAAGTGTGGTGGACTCTAAAGACTCGTCAATACTATGGCTGTGGATTTAACCACTAGCACGTCAGAGGTATAAGCCAATACATGACGGGCCACCAGCTATTGACCGAAAGGGACGTCGATGAGCGAACTCATCCTGACACCCTACTGAGCCTGTCAGTGACAATATCCGTACAATCCGGTCCGTTCGTCTATGAGCATCGCATGTCGGGCCTAGGGGGTTGGTAAAAGTCAGACCCCCAAAAGCGGTACAAGTCGTGTCGGAGTGTAGCCCAGAACACCCTGAGATACTACTGGAATACCTACCAGTAAATCTCCTGCCTTGGCCAAGGTCTTCGTGTAATGGCTCTCCTAGACACAGCGCGACCTCACCCCCAATACCGGGAGAGACGAAACCCCCGAAGATCCGCTCACTTCCTCCATGTGGCTCGGGACTGTACCCAACTAAAACCTGTTTGCACGACTCCTTTGAGCCGTGGTAGGGTAGCAATCAAAGCACAGTGGGAACTCACACGAGACAAATGACGATCCCCAGGTCGATGAACTAACCTGTACACATGTCACCTGGGAACTGCTATCTGACGTCAGGTTTAAGACCAACTAGCATGTTCCCGGCGAGTCCTGTCCGGTGTACTCATAACCCAATGAGCACCTGTATACATCTTAGGTGAACCAACTGACACCAGTGGCTTGTGAGACCGGCCACCGCCCCTCGTCGGGGTCTCGACTGTATACACTAGTCTACTCTGGAGAATCGATGCCCTGTCTCGAAACTCCTACGACTAGGGACCTTTTAAGGATGCGCTTATAGACTCCAGCTCTCACTTATATGATCGCCCTCATACTGCTGGCAGTCAAGCAAGAATCCTAGGGGCTCTATCAACGTGCAATAGTGACATGTCAGGTCACCTAAAGCAGTGCACGATGATAAAGGTAAACCAGATAGCATACTATCATCTCGAGTAAGACTGTCCTACCGGGATAGGTCCTCCCTCAATCATTGCAATCACGTGCCTGTGATCCAATAATCGACTCTGAGGGCACTATCTCCAACAAGACGTTCAGTCTCGGCCGTCTTTCGGAGGGGAACAGATTCTGGCACTCCCGGTGGGACTTTTTCCTCTTTCCACTTCACACTTCGTGTGTCGTCTTCTCGAACGAATCGCGGTTTGTTAATGGTTGCGTTTGGGTTTCAAGTTACTAAGATTTGGTATCTTGCCTAGTGCAGAAATCAAGCATCAATGGCCTCCAACTGCTCGAGCTGCTCCAAATGCCAATGCAACCGATGCTCCGCCTCACCTGGAGGTGTAGCCTATGGGCCTCAAGCGGCCTCCATCCTTGCCATGCCGGTGGAACAAGTGACTCAGGCCACCACCGGTCTGTTTTTCGGGACCATGCTCCCGCCATCAAGCTTCACTATTCCAGTGCCCACACCGGAAGCGCACAAGAAGTCGGTCTTCGATCGGCTCACTGCTACAACGGCCCCTTTCAACGGGTCGTCCAATATCAAGCCGGCAGCCTCTGTCTTTACCAGGCTGAACCAGAACTCTGATGGGCCCGCCAAGAAGCCCATGAACCCTGAAGTGGCCGTCCCGAGGAAGACATCCACCTCTGCTGAAGTCGTCAAGACGGCTTCTCCTGTTAAAGAGTCGGTCTTTTCAAGGCTGACCATTCCGACTCCTGCTCCTGCTCGAGGGTCTGTCTTTGACAGATTGAATATCGCCACTCAAAGGACAACATCAGTCTTTAAGAGGCTGGCACCGGCAGCGCCTCATCCGGACAGGGGGCAATACGAAACTATCCCTATCGCCGAGCCAGTCCCAACAGCTCGACACGCTCGACGTCGCCACTGGCGCTGAGAAAGGAAGGCCGGGGGCAACTCCCCCTTAGGGATAACTCCACCAGCTCCGATGGTAGAAGTTAATGCTGCTGTTCCAACTGGGAACAACTTTGAACCGCTAAGGAGGGTACGCAAGAACTCTCCGACTGCTACGCTAAAAAGATCTCCTCCACCTGCGGAAAGTGTTACAGATACAAAGCTGGAGTAGCCCCCTCAACGGCTGTCCTCCAAAATTTATAAGGTCTGGCGGAGGGTTCAAGACTCAGTAATAGACCAAGATCACTTTCGCCGGCAGAAGAGGGTGAAGGTTCAAGAAGAAAAGAACCATCCTGTCAAACAGCAAAGGACGACAATCGCCAGGGTGCCCGCTGCAACGGCCCCCTCAACTTCAACGGCCAACAAGAGAAGAAGGACAGAGAAAATCCCCACGCTTGCGGTAAATGCCAAAGACGGTGAGCCCAAACGCCCTAAGTCCGGGGGCATTGTAGTCCATACCGTCTATATGGCGTTTGGTAAAGAGGACAGCCATACATCTACAGGTCATAGACCGCTTACACGGTCAGTGACTAAAGCTCAGGAGCAACAGCAGAAGCTCCAAGAAATGATGAACGCGATGGCCGCACTAACTGGGCCAAAAGAAAGCCCCGAAGCGTCCTCGGATCAATGCCAGGAGCAAGAAACTGACGCTGAATTCCTTCGCAGGATACTGGAAAAGAAGGATAAAGAGGCTGCGGAATAAGCAGCCAACATAAAGCGAATGGACCTCCTGTTCCAGAACATGGTGGGTATGATGATTCAACAAGATCCTCCTGCTGAAGATCCTCCGATCGTCCTTGAAGACGACAGGGGAGAAACGTCAAATCCTCCACCGGCTCTGTCAACAACCAAAGAGGAGACAATCTCCAAAGCTGACTTGGATGAATATATAGCTCAGTAGATACGGGTTCACCAGGCAACTGAGGCAGCCGGTCAAGTTGTCAAAATGGGGCGACCATATCCGAGCTGGTATGATCAGATCAAATACCCGCCGGGCTACACGATCCCAAAATTTCATGTCTACAAGGGGACAGGCAATCCCCATCAACATGTTGCCCAGTTCAGAGCGCTTTGCGGCAACACCGACGGTGATGATAAATTGTTGCTTCTCCAGTTCGCCGGTATCTTATCGGATACAACATTCGAGTGGTACTCCGAGCTCCCAAACGACTCTATCAAGACATTTGCGGAGATGGAGCTGCTGTTTACCCAGCGTTTCGCAAGCGCCAGCGAACGCACCCCGATAACGGCATTGATTAATGCTAGGGTGAAGCCAGGCAAAACATGGGTTCAGTATGCGATACGGTGGCGGAACTTATGGTCAAAATGCGAGCAACGCATAGAAGAGGCTCCGGCAGTAGGCATGTTTGTGGGAACCCTCGATCCACAGGCGACCATATCCCAATTCATGATGTTCTGCAAGCCGACTACCTTCCAGGCCCTGATCGACAAGCTAGCTCAAATGGACCAGATGGGCCATAGACCGCCCCCTCCAAAGCCGGACTCTCGAAACGAGAAGGGGAAGGAAAAAGCGATCGTTGTCGCCAATGCTCAACAACAGCCGAGCAACTTGAAGCCGACTGCCCGTCAAAATAATATGCGTCTGCGCGTACCCCTTGAGGAAAGGCTAGGACGTCCTTACTCGTTTCCTCGAGATAAAACGAGAAGACTGTTCGAGCTGGCATTGCGCAACCGACTCATAAATCTGCCGGATCGAAGACGTCCGTCGCAGCCAAACGACGTCAATGATCCCAATTACTGTCCTTACCACCGAGTATTGGGTCATCCGATTGAGGATTGCTACTTCTTCAAAAATTGGATTGAAGACCAGTACCAACAGGGAAAGTTCGCGTTGTCCGACAGATGGAAGGTGAATCCGCCGCAGCCTCACACCCCTAAAAGGGTGAATACGCCAGGGGCAACGTGCTCTCTCGTTGAAGAAGCTCCATGGGAGGTTGTGCTATCAGCCAAAACAAAAAGGATGTTGAACGATCTTCAAACATGCCCAGCAATCAGGTGGAAGAACCCGTTGGAACCTCAGATCATTGAAGGATGTTGAAGCCGTGCCTAACTCCAAAGATCGATGGTGGTGGCCCAAGCACTCACAACCAGCCATCAAAATCTTCAAAGAAGAAGGAGAAGAAATCCAAGAAGCCCATGAAGCCTGGCGACAAGCGCACGGACATACAAAAGCAGATTGACGCACTGGAGGAGTACAACCAGAAAGCACGGACTCCCATCACACTCCAGGAGTTCCTCAACTACGTCTTTCAAGAGGAAGATGAGGGAGAGAGTTCGTCGGATGAATCCGAGGAATACGTGGTGAGCTGTCATATAATTTCCCAATCGTTTACAGACGATAAGGAAATTCCTTGCACTGAGAAGCTAGGGGGAGATCCTAAACCGGAAATTCTGGGGCCATCGGATGAAAAAATTGACGCATTCCTCAAAGAAGCTCTGTTGAAAAGTAAAGCTGATCGGGAACGCGAGATGACCATATTTGAAAGGGCCAAGCGACAGCGACTTGACGAAAGAGTTGAGAAACTCTCGCTGGAGCAAAATACATCCACCGCAGATAAAAGCAAATTCAAGACGAGGAAAAGGTTTGCTAAAGCCATATCAATAGGTATGAAGCTACCACCCTCTGAAGGAAATATTGCTGGTGAAGCAGAAATGCACCCTTCCTACTGCTTGTATCATCGGAAGATTTCGTACCCCATCGAAGAGTGCAAAGCTTTCAATAGATGGTGGCAGGGATATGTTGCTCACCAACAACATTTTAAGCGGGAAAAGCGCAAAACTCGCCGGGAGTGGAAAAATACGACCGAGGGGCTTAACAGAACTACCGGCGATTGTCGCATGGTTAACGCCGGGGGATCGCAAGTGCCCACATTCGGGAGCGACTCTGACAAGGAAATGGCTCTTAGCCCCCTCTTTAAAGAGTCCACCTCGGGAAAAGAGGAAGAGCCGAAGGCCTGCGAAAATATCCGGCTGCGTAATCGTACGCTACCCGAAAAGAATCTTGGACCCTCAAATAAAAAAAGATAAGGGAAAAGAGAAGGTCTCTGAGGATATTTCCCTGGATGACCAAGTTGTGGAAGAGCTAATCGCCAAGGACCCGCCAAAGAAAATAAGGTGGACTACAACGTTCTGGCACACTTGAGGAAGTTACCCTCGCAGCTCAGTATTCTCGATGCCCTTTTACTATCAAAAGAGGCAAGAGATTCGTTGATCAAAGCGCTATAAGACCCAGAGCAATTCCAAGCTTTTCTCACCGAAGAAAAGATGAAGGACGAGCTGGAAGAAGTGCACACAGCCGATGTCACTTTCGGTGATGAAGACCTTCTCCTTGGGACGTGTGAGCACAATTGCCCTCTCTATATCTCAGGATACTGCCATGATATAAAGATAGGAAAAATCCTGGTCGACAATGGATCTTCCGTTAATCTCTTTAACGTGCGGGTGTTAAAGGAAATCTGCATGAGCGTCCAGCACCTTGCTCGGGATAAGATCACCATCTCCGGGTTCGATTCTCAATCATCACGAACTCTTGGATCTGTGATACTGACGCTACGCTTTGGGCTACTCGTCACGGATATTAAATTCCACGTCATAGACGCCAAGACGTGCTACAATGCTCTGCTCGGCCGACCATGGTTACACGAGTACAACATCATCCCTTCTACACAGCATCCGTGTATGAAATATTTCAAGGATGGTCTCGAGTATACCGTGACGGGAGAACTGAACCCGTTCTCCGTGAACGAAGTTTGCAAATATGAAGATGCCAAATACTTCTTACCGGATTTCGAGGACACGGAGAGGTGTCACAAACCGGATAACAAAGCTAACGCCACCATCCCTATCTTCGGGAGTGATACCGAGGAAGAAGAGGAGATAGTTTATTTGGGTCCGCCCCAATACAACAAGCCAGGACTATCCGCTCCTACGTTGATCTTTAGTAGTAACTCGGAAGATGAAGTCCATGCTATATTCTCTGCTCGGCCTTCAATACAAACGTCCGCTGATGAAGAGCAAAGTCTTCAAGTCGCCATGGTTCCACTTAAACATCATAAAGAACTGGATACGCTCGATACCTACAGTGTAGAGGAGCTGCGGACGTTCTACGTCCCTCTAAGGCAAGAAGGCGAAAATGCAATTCTATTCTACCGCTCCGAAGACAACAATGTGGAGAAAGAAATCTGGCACGGTGCGGATCCTACGCTTGACAGGCTTCAGCCCATCCATCTGCCCAGATATTATACAGAAGGCTTGAAGAGGCTGTTGAAGCGCCAGGGGATATCCTTCAAACAGACTGCTCGAAAAGCCAAATTCTATGACAGGGTCTGGAACGTCCCCGAAACTCAGCACAAGTTGCCTAGTGGGAGGATGGAAACAATCGGGCTTGGATACATTCGGTCCAAGAAACGAGAGCTATTGCACGATTGTTACGTCGTACATGACTTCAATGAAGAAGCGGATGCTCAATGGGAGGACGCTAACCCTGAACCAGTAAAAGTTCCTGATGCAAAGGTGCCCAGTCCGTCGTTCGAAGAACAAATGGACAAGCTTATAAGGGAAGCTGGTCAAAAAGTCCGAGACGACCACAACCGCGAAATGGCCATCCACGAGAAAGCCAAAACGCAACGCCTCCTCCAACAGGCCGTGAAAGATGAAAATGCCGCTCCCTGTCAATCTGTTATAAAAAAGGCTCGACGCAGAGGCAGAAACAAGTCGAAAAGCGAAAGAGGCGCTCGACAGCAACAAAGCGGGACTTAGAAGCCACGCAAGCGAGAATCGAGCGGTCCTGATTTGTCCCTTGTGAAGAAGATGAGTCGAGCGTACTCTTTTCCTCGAGACAAGACAAAGAGGATACTTGACCTCGCTCTAAAACATCAGATGCTTACACTGCCGGAGTCTAAACACCCCGAACAAGCAGGCGAAGTCTCATACCCAAACTATTGCTCTTACCACCGAGTAATAGGGCATCCTCTCAAAGACTGCTTCACCTTCAAGAACTGGGTTGAAGATCAGTATCAACTCGGCAAGTTCGCTATATCTGACAGTTGGAGGGTAACGCTGCCACAGAAGTACGAACCCAAAGCCACAAGAGCAGAACCAGATCCACATCGACTTTCGAAGCGAATTCGTACTTGTCATATAATAACAATATCAAAATAAAAGCCCGATAATATGGATGACCTTCCCTGGTGCTTCGAAAACAGCGATGACGGGGTGATCTCAGAATTCCCACCAGCGCCGAAAGAGCTGGAAGATGGAATACACACCACTGCTGATAACCTCAAGAAAATTGAGTTGGGGACGGCGAACGACCCGTGACCGACATTCGTTAGTAAACTGCTATCTGAAGAAAGGGTGGCTTCATTAAAAGACGTGCTTATGCAGTATAAAAACTGCTTCGCATGGAACTATTCCGAAATGCCAGGACTAGATCCAGAAATTGCTGTGCATAAATTGGCGATATCTCCAGACGTTAAACCAATCAAACAAGCACCGAGAAGAATGCGGCTCGAGCTTGAGATGGGTATCAACGCCGAGGTCAAGAAGATGATCGACTCTGGGTTTATCCAGGAAGTTCAGTATCCCGATTGGATTGCCAACATCGTCCCGGTGATGAAGAAAAATGGGACAGTGCGCATATGTGTAGACTTTCGGGATCTCAATAAAGCCTGCCCGAAGGACGATTTCCCAGTGCCAGTCACCGAGCTGATGATAGATAACACGTCCACTCATGAAGTTTTCTCCTTCATGGACGGCTCATCAGGATATAATCAGATAAATACGCACCCTGAAGACCAGAAGCACACCGCTTTCCGGACCCCGCTGGGTATATTCTGCTACAAAGTGATGCCCTTCGGTCTAAAGAACGCCGGTGCCACCTATCAAAGGGCCATGACGAAGATTTTCGATGACCTTATACATGAAATCGTCGAATGCTATATCGACGACCTCGTGGTTAAAAGCAAATCATACGAGGAGCACTTAGATCATCTGAAGACCGTATTTCAACACCTTCGGGAATACAACTTGAAGACGAACCCTCTCAAATGCGCATTCGGAGTTTCCTCGGGCAAATTCCTAGGATTCATCATCCGACACCGAGGTATCAAAATAGATCCGTCAAAGATCAAGGCGATCATGGAAATGCCTCCGCCAAGGACTCTCAAACAGCTGCGGTCTCTCCAAGGGAAACTCGCGTATATACGGCGATTTATAGCCAACCTTTCAGGCAAGTGCCGTCCTTACAGCCACCTGATGAAGAAGAGAATCCCGTTCATCTGGGATCACAAATGCCAAGGCGCACTGGACGAGATCAAGCAATACCTGCAGAACCCGCCGGTTTTAGCTGCTCCGGTCAAGGGAAAACCTCTCATTCTATATACAACCGCCCTTGAAGGTTCCTTAGGCGCATTATAGGCACAAGAGAACGACCAAGGGAAAGAAAGAGCTCTCTACTATTTAAGTCGAGTTCTACTGGGGGCAGATTGCAACTATTCCCCCATTGAAAAACACTGCCCGGCGTTGATCTTTGCGATAACGAAACACCTCGAAGGGGAGGTGCTCCTAATGATAACTCAGGCACTATGCGTTGGCGCATGAAGTCCATCTCATTTCGAAGGTGGATCCCCTTAAATATTTGATGTCGAAGGCCATATTGACAGGGAGACTCGCTAAATGGGCCTTGCTCTTAATGGAGTTCTCGATAACCTATCAGCCTCTCAAGGCAGTGAAAGGCCAGGCCATCGCCAACTTCCTTGCTGAGCATCCGATACCGGCCGATTCCCCTCTGAACTCCGAGCCGCCAGACGAACATGCGTTTGATGCGATCGACGGTAGTGATACCCGATGGGAACTCTATTTCGACGGAGCATCTTCCATGAAGAAGCGCAAACAAAGCATCCCTATAATCAAATCGGGGGTGGGCCTCATCTTCGTAACTCCACAAGGAGGGATAATGCGCTTTGCTTTCTCCTTAACAGAGCCGAAGACAAACAATGAAGCCGAATACGAAGCTTTAATAGCAGGCCTCGAGATCGCCATCGATATGGGAATTGAAAACCTCCTCATATATGGAGATTCTCAACTGGTCGTTAGTCAAGTAAACGGCGACTACCAGACGTGCAAGCCAGAATAGGTGAAGTACGGCGAAAAGGTGCAACAACTGTTGACCCAAATTCCTTCCTACACTTTGGAAAACATACCGCGTGCAGAGAATAGCAAGGCGGACGCGTTAGCCAAGCTCGCTAAGGAACTGGCTGATGAGAACCTCGATGACGTCAGAATCGTGGTACAAAGCTGTCGGGTGCTTGCCCCAGCAGAAATATCTCCGGAATCATCCGAAGAAAAGGGAGCGACTGAGCAGACGACCCTGCAAATAAAAGACTGTGAAAAAGCTGAGGATTGGAGAGAAGTCTTTATAGACTACTTCAAATACCGTCGAACGCCCGAAGATGCGTCCTCAAGACATCAGCTTATGAAACGAGCTTTGTCTTTCGCCTTCGTCAATGATACTCTGTACAAGAAGTCATTTGATTCTTTATGGTTGAGATGCTTGGGACCCGACGAAGCGAAAATAGTCGTTCAGGAAGTTCACGACGGACTCTGCGGTTCTCACCAAGCAGGCCCGAAGATGAAATTGAAAATTAAACGGATGGGCTACTATTGGCCCACGATGATTCAGGACTGCCTCGAATATGCGAAGCAATGCCACTCATGCAAAATCTATGGGGACTTCATCCACCAGCAACCCAATCCACTACATCCGACAGCGGCTAGCTGGCCGTTCGAGATGTGGGGAACTGACATAGTCGGCCCCATCGAACCAACATCGTCCAGGGGACATCGTTTCATCCTGGCAACGACTAACTACTTCTCCAAATGGGCAGAAGCAGTACCGTTAAGGGAAGTGAAGACGGAGAATATCCTCCATTTCTTCAAGACGCACGTCATTTATCGGTTTGGAACTCCGCGACGGATCATCTCCGATAACGGGACAGCCTACAGAAGCCACAAGATTAGTCGCTTCGCGCAACAGCATAATATAGACTGGAGGTATTCCTCAGTTTATAATCCGCGAGCTAACGGTCTAGCTGAGGCTTTCAACAAGACCTTGACGAAGATCATAAAGAAGACGGTGTCCCGAAATAAGAAGGATTGGCACGAGAGACTGCAAGAAGCTCTCTGGTCGTATCGAACTACGTTCAAGACGGTCACGAATACAACGTCGTATGCGTTAGTCTTCGGTACAGAAGCAATACTCCCTCTTGAGATAGAGTTACCCTCTTTACGAGTGGTAGTCCACTACGAGCTGACGGACGAATAAAATGCTCACCTTCGGCTTGAGGAGCTTGATGCCCTTGATGAAACCCGGCTCATAGCGCAACAAAATATGGAGGCTTATAAAGCAAAGATGATGTGCTCATATGAAAGATTGACCAGGCCGAGGACATTCCGCCAAGGCGAACTCGTGCTAGTGGTCAAAAGACCTATGATCCCCAATCGCGCCAAGCGAGGAAAATTCGAGCCGAACTATGAAGGCCCGTACATCATAGACAAGGTCTACCAGGGTAGAGCCTATCTACTTATGGATATGCACGGTGAAAGGCCTTTCAGGCCAATAAACGGTCGCTTCCTGAAGAAATACTACGCCTAATGAGTTACGGCCTAGGTCAATGATAGATGACGACGACTATGTCCTCTCGCTATTTTCCTAAGCCCAAACTCTATAAGTAGTAATCGGCCTTCTTCAGCAACGGACCGAAACGTCCTTAAACTAATGACGGACCGAAACGTCCTTAAACTAATGACGGACCAATATGTCCTAAAACTAGTTGTTGACTGAGATGTCGATAAACTACGGTGGATTGAAACATCACAAAGCCGATATTAAAAAAACAAAATAAAAATAATAATAAAAAATTAATAATAATAAAAAACGGTATGTCCATAAGCAAAATGGGCACGGATGAAAACCCGAAAGGGCTCCGTGAGTAAAAACAGCAGGGCTACCGGCGAGTGTTTGTGAAAACCTGAAAGGGCGCAACCTCGTTAGGAAAACGAGAATAAAAAAAATAATAATAAAAAAACGGTATGTCCATAAGCAAAAAGGGCACGGATGAAAACCCGAAAGGGCTTCGTGAGCAAAAACAGCAGGGCTACCGGCGAGTGTTTGTGAAAACCCAGAAGGGCGCAACCTCGTTAAAAGACACTTACAGGGTCCTCTCGACCTTGTAAGGAGAAACCACCCGCGTGAGATCCTTACGACTCACAAGGGAGCAACACACTCAGAGATCCCCACGATTCCTAAGGAGAAAATACACTTGCGAGATCCTCACGACTCGTATGGAGAACTCTCTTATGGGACCCTCACGGCTCATAAGATTTGAAAGTCTTAAGTTACAGAGACCTAAACCTGTGCTTAAGCAACTCCCACAACCTTCGATATTGCCCTATAAGTGGCTCAATACTGGCCCTTGTATACAATCCACGGGCGCGAATAAATATTTCCCTAACCAAGTCCCACCCGTGGCTAGGGATATGTCCATATGGTGAACAACCCTTGTAAGTCCTCTCGACTTATAAGGAGAAAACCCTTTTGTAAGATCCTTACGACTTACAGAGGAACATACACTTAGGAATCCTCACGATCCCTAAGCAGAAAACACACCTACGAGATCCTCACGACTCGCAAGGAGAAATACCTTTGTGAGACCCTTACGGCTCATGAAGTCAAAAGCCTTAGTCGACGGGATCCTAACCCTGTTTGCTAAGCCATCTTTGTTCAGCATCGACAGAGGCAAATGATGATTCGCTCCTGGAAATATCCCAGTTGTAGCGATGCTGATGCCTAAATCGGTATCAAATTCCAAGTCCTTTTATGGCAAATGATGATTCGCTCCTGGCAATATTCCAGTCGTAGCGATGCTGATGCTGAGATTGGCACCAGATTCCAAGTTCCATACTCGCGATAAAAAAAAATCAGCGAGCCATACGTGCATACAAAATAGCCGAAATGATGGGGCAACTTGCAATAAAAAGCAGCACGTAAAAATGTATGCATACAAAACAGCCGAAATGATTGGGCAACTCGCAATAAAAAGCAGCGACTAAAAATAAAATAAATAGCTGAAATGATTGGGCACCGCGGAAAATAGCCGAAATGATTGGGCAATCGCGACCTTCGCGATATAAAAGCTGAAATGATAGAGCATCACGGAAATAAAGCAATAATATAAAAAAAATGATGAAACTTTTTCCCTACATGTGAGATCACATCGATCCCTGTATACAATCCAAGGGCACAAACAAAGAGGGAACCATATCTTCCCAACAGGTTCCGCCAGGAAGCGAAGCCAAATCTCGGTGGTTCACCAACAACCTAGAGACGACCGCGACATTCGTCTCGATACAGCAGACGCAGTGCCAGCAAACGAAGCAAAGATCAAATTTCTGACTTCACGGTTTTGACGGTAACTTATATAAAACCTGAAGGAACACCTCGACTCGTTTCAACCCCAGGGAAACCAGTGTCCTTGGCAAATACCTCAACTCAGAGAAACCAGCATCCTTGATAAGAGCATCTTGATTCGCGTCGGCCCGCAGAGAAACCAGTGTCTTTGCAGGAATACTCCGATTCATTTCAACCTCGAGGAAACCAGTGTCCTCGGCAAAATACTTTGACTCAGGGAAACCGGTGTCCTTGACGAGAACATCTTGATTCGCGTCGACCCGCAGAGAAACTAGCGTCTTTGCAGGAACACCTCGACTCGTTTCAACCTCAGGGAAACCAGTGTCCTTGGCAAATACCTCAATTCAGAGAAACTAGCATCCTTGATGAGAGCTTCCTGATTCGCGTCGGCCCGCAGAGAAACCGGTGTCTTTGCAGGAATACTCCGATTAGTTTCAACCTCGAGAAAACCAGTGTCATCGGCAAAATACTTCGACTCAGGGAAACCAGTGTCCTTGACGAGAACATCTTGATTCGTGTCGACCCGCAGAGAAACTAGCGTCTTAGCAGGAGCACCTCGACTCGTTTCAACCCCAGGGAATCCAGTGTCCTTGGAAAATACCTCAATTCAGGGAAACTAGCGTCCTTGATGAGAGCTTCCTGATTCGCGTTGGCCCGCATAGAAACCAGTGTCTTTGCAGGAATACTCCGATTCGTGTCAACCTCTGGAAACCAATGTCCTCGGAAAAATACTTCGACTCAGGGAAACCAATGTCCTTGACGAGAACATCTTGATTCGCGTCGACCCGTGGAGAAACTAGCGTCTTTGCAGGAGCAACTCGACTCGTTTCAACCCCAGGGAAACCAGTGTCCTTGGCAAATACCTCAACTCAGGGAAACCAGCGTCCTTGATGAGAGCATCTTGATTCGCGTCGGCCCGCAGAGAAACCAGTGTCTTTGCAGGAATACTCCGATTCGTTTCAACCTCGAGGAAACCAGTGTCCTCGGCAAAATACTTCGACTCAGGGAAACCAGTTTCCTTGACGAGAACATCTTGATTCGCGTCGACCCGCAGAGAAACTAGCGTCTTTGTAGGAACACCTCGACTCGTTTCAGCCCCAGGGAAACCAGTGTCCTTGGCAAATACCTCAATTCAGGGAAACTAGCGTCCTTGATGAGAGCTTCCTGATTCGCGTCGGCCCGCAGAGAAACCAGTGTCTTTGCAGGAATACTCCGATTCGTTTCAACCTCGAGGAAACCAGTGTTCTCGGCAAAATACTTCGACTCAGGGAAACTAGTGTCCTTGACGAGAACATCTTGATTCGCGTCGACCCGCAGAGAAACTAGCGTCTTTGCAGGAACACCTCGACTCGTTTCAACCCCAGGGAAACCAGTGTCCTTGGAAAATACCTTAACTCAGGGAAACCAACGTCCTTGATGAGAGCTTCCTGATTCGCGTCGGCCCGCAGAGAAACCGGTGTCTTTGCAGGAATACTCCGATTCGTTTCAACCTCGAGGAAACCAGTGTCCTCGGCAAAATACTTCGACTCAGGGAAATCAGTGTCCTTGACGAGAACATCCTGATTCGCGTCGACCCGCGGAGAAACTAGCGTCTTTGCAGGAACACCTCGACTCGTTTCAGCCCCAGGGAAACCGGTGTCCTTGGCAAATACCTCAATTCAGGGAAACTAGCGTCCTTGATGAGAGCTTCCTGATTTGCGTCGGCCCGCAGAGAAACCAGCGTCTTTGCAGGAATACTTCGATTCGTTTCAACCTTGAGGAAACCAGCGTCCTCGGCAAAATACTTCAACTCAGGGAAATTAGTGTCCTTGACGAGAACTGCTCGATTCGTCTCGACTCGTGAGGAAATTAGTGTCTTCGCGAGGACTTCCCGATTCGTCTCGACTTGCAAGATAAAGCCTTAGGCAGCAGGGATTAAAAAACTTGTTTCCTAAGCACTGTGACCCTGCAAGTTGGTCTAAAACGGTCTCTTGCATACTATTCACGGGTCTCACTCTCCAAAGTCGGATCTCGACAAAGAGGGAAAAACGACCGCTTTCGAGTTCTCTCAACTCGTAAGAAAGAAAAATTCTCTTATAAGATCCTTACGACTTATAAGAGAAAACGTACTTAGGAATCCTCACGATTCCTAAGGAGAAAATCCACCTACGAGATCCTCTCGATCCGTAGGGAGAAAAGTCTCTATGAGACCCTCACGGCTCATAGAGTTGAAAAGTCTTAGACAGCAGATCTGAACCTGCGGCCTAAGCCATCGCTATCTCTTGAAGAAACCAAGATGCTTACTCTATTAATTGTCAACCATGTTTATTAAGACAGCATGCTGAGAATAAAAGAAAGAAGAAAGCGACAGAAAGAACATCCGATGTGCATTTGATCAAGCATTCGAGACGCATTCATTTATGCATGTGCAAAAGACTCAGAACGAGAAATAAGACAAGCTGAAATAGAAATTTTCCATTCATATTGCAAAGGGTTCTTACAATCATAAAGAAATAAACAAAGACATTGTCCAAAAGATTACAATGGCAAGACCTCAGATCTTGGACAGGGATTGAGGAACTCGAAATTGATCTTGTCCAACACTTTCCAAGCTTGGCGAACCATCCTGGTGTGCTTCCTTTCGCGAGCACGGGCGTCGGGATCCCCACTGATGTCCTCCACCCTCCGGTAGGCAGCAAGAATGGCGGACTGTTGAAAGGCCTGGTGCAAGAGATCGACAAGATTGTCTCGCCGTCTCTTCGAGATTAAGTTTATCAGGTAAACCGAGTGCACCTTATCCTCGGCGGCATCCAACGCCCTAAGCGGCACACTAGAACAGAATAGGGGAAGCGCTTCCCAGATGGCTCCCACGATAAGCTTCAGGAGGGAGGAACGTCGGGGAAGCAGTTGACCGTTATATGCGTCGAAGCGGCTCATGATTTCAGCACACTCCGCGTATGTGAACTCTCGATTTTGAGAACGGCCAAGTCGACGGATGTCCCCGTAAGAGATGATCTCGTCAAGATCGTACATGTGGGCGTCCATTGTTTCTGTGAAAGAGAATCAACAAAATTATCAGAAAGACTGATTAAGCAAAACGATATAATGCATCGAGGAATAAAATGACATCTTTAAACTCCATGATCCATGAAAAACTCCTAAGAGTTCTTTTGTATGATTTGGAAGGAGCAAAGCTCCATTAATGAAATGAGAAAATACAAGGAAAATCTTTTAGAGAGCAGAGCTCTATTAATGGAACCCTAATAGGGTTCTCCTTAGTTCTATTAAAGGGATCTGCTAAGTGAAACCCTAAATGGGTCTTCTTTAGATCAGGGATCTATTAAGAGCAAGGCTCTTAAAATTGATTTAATTTAATCCAAATTAATTTTTACCTAAAGTTCTCTAGAGTTTGAACGTTTAAAAGTGCTTAAACAAAAGAGCAGGGCTCTGAACAAAATTCCTATGAAGAGATGAAAATCATCTAAGGGACCAAAGGTTCTATTTATAGGCATTGAAGAGCCGTTTCAACTTCCAAGGGATGGTGCGGCGGTTGGAATTCTGCCAACGCTGCGCTTACGTTTGGGGCCACGAAAGCGCAACAGTGGGGGGGCATCTGTTTACCCCAATCAGAGCAAAACTCTGTTCAAATTCCAAGGCGTGAGACGAAGCAACGCTTCTGTTTCCCCCAATCAGAGCAAAGCTCTGTTTTGAAATTGAAGTGAAAATTAAAATTAAAAAAAATGAAACAACGCTTCAGATCCCCTGCGCTGCGCGCAGAGCGCCACGTGTCAAAATCAGACACGCTAGCGCAGGGAGCGCAACGCCCAAGGCAGCACACCCAATTAGAGTAAGGCTCTGTTTAAAATTCAAACTTTAACAAAAGAAGCAACGCTTCAGATGCGCTGCGCTCTGCGCTGCGCGACATGTGTCAGCGCAGTTACGCTAGCGCAGTTGCCCTGCGCCTTGCGCTGCGCGACATGTGTCCGCGCAGTTGCGCTAGCGCAGTTGCGCTGTGATGTGCGCTGCGCGACACGTGTCAGCGCAGTTGCGCTAGTGCAGTTGCCCTGCACCTTGCGCTGCGCGACATGTCTCAGCGCAGTTGCGCTGAGATGTGCGCTGCGCGACACGTGTAAGCGCAGTTGCGCTGCGCTCTGCGCTGCGTGACACATGCCAAGCGCTGGTGCGTTTGCGCCAAACAGAATTAAAATTCCAGTAATATCTTTCTGTTCTTGTTAAAACAAGAAGTTTGTCTTCTGTAAAACAGAAGCCCTTGGATCAAAGATCCAACAGTGGGGAAAATTCCCTAAATCACTTAGAGAATGATCTATTTAACAAATTTAACAAATTAATGGCACTATATAAAGGCCCCTAGACCCCAACTCCAAAACACAATACAGAGATAGAAAAACACAGAAACAAAGAGAGAACTCCTCTAAAGAGCTCTGAGAAGAAATCAAAAAGAGAGAAAGGTAAAACCTTTGAATAAAAAAGAAGAATTTCTTCTGAAAAGATCATTTGATCTAAGAACAAGATCAAGGATCTTCAATATAAAAATATAATAATAACAAAGGCATTGCCTTTTTTATGAACCATTGGTTCTGGAATCTTAAAGATTCTTTTCTTGAATCCAAAATTGGATCAAGATATTAAAACAGTGCCTTGCACTTGAAAATCTGCACTGTTGCGTTCTTGGGTTGGCGCAAGCCACCAGAGAGCGCCACGTGTCAGCTCCAAAAACCACTTGCGCTATGCGCTTTTAAGATAGAGCATTGCTCTCGAAAATTGGCGCAACTCACCAGAGCGCGCCACGTGTCAGCAGCGCAACAGCGCAGCGCACTGGCGCAGTGCACTGCGCTTGCGCTCACCAGAGCATGACACGTGTCACCTCCACATGCGCTTGCGCTCAATAATTGGCGCAAAGCGCCTGACAGGCCACATGGCCACTGTCAGTTTGATTAATGCACTGCATTATTTACAGAAGGGCCAAGCCCAATTAAAAAAAGGCCTAACAGGCCGAATAAAATGCAATACATTACTTTAAAAAGGGCAGAGCCCAAACAAAAACAGATGCTGTGCATCATTTAAAAGGGATAAAGCCCAAATCAAAAGGCTTAGCAGGCCAAAAGAAAATGCAGTGCATTATTAAACAGGGGCAAAGCCCTAGCATAGGCCTAATAGGCCAAAGATAAAAACGTTGAATAATCTCAACTGGACTTAGCCCAATCATGGCCGTAAGTCCTCAAATTAAATTGACTGAGCACGGTTGCTCCCTTAAATCAATTTACATCCGGTTCAAGGGTACATCTCCGAACTCCTCTGACACCTATCGTTGTAATCCTTCAACGACGTCAGAGAGGTGACGGGTCCCGACAACCACACATTAATACGGACTGTGGGGTCCTTAAACCTATGGACTTATGCGTCCTTAAACTAATGGACTAATGCGTCCTTAAACAACCCATACGGACTGTGGGGTCCTTAAACCCATGGACTTATGCGTCCTTAAACTAATGGACTAATGCGTCCTTAAACACACCCATACGGACTGTGGGGTCCTTAAACCCATGGACTTATGCGTCCTTAAACTAATGGACTAATGCGTCCTTAAACACATCTATATGGACTATGGGGTCCTTAAACTCATAGACTTATGCGTCCTTAAACTAATATCCATCCCCAAAACTGGAAATGGACCCCTATGTCCCTAAACTGGAAATGGACCACCATGTCCCTAAACTGGCAATGGACCGCAATGTCCCTAAACTACTTATGGACCACTACGTCCCTAAACTGGAACAATAGAGCCCCCAAACGCTTTTTTGTTGGATCTAAACGATCCCGTTTAAGTTGATCTTAGCCTCAAATATGGCTAACGTATCCTTAAACATTCAAACAGACTTTAGTCCCAAATTGGACTATAAAACCCCCAATCAACTTTGGTTCGGGGGTACATCTCCGAACTCCTCTGACACCTGTCGTTGTAATCTTTCAACGTCGTCAGAGAGGTGACGGGTCCCGACGGCCATATATTAAATGGACCACTACGTCCCTAAACTGGAATAATAGAGCCCCTAAATGCTCTTTCCGTTAAGTTGATCTTAGTCTCAAATCAGACTAATGTATCCTTAACGAACGTTTAAGTTGATCTTAGCCTCAATATGGCTAACGTATCCTTAAATTAAAACACCAAACCCAAATCTAAGTAAATACGGATTTGGACTAATCCACGTCCTACGGGCGACGACATCACTTAGTCTCCGTATACAATCCACGGGCATCCACAAACAAAACAAACACACACAACACGAAGTGAAATTCTGGAGAAGGAGAAAGTGGTTACCGCGATGCGGTAGCGTAATTAACTGCAGGGGCTTGCGCCTGCAGGGAAGAGCGTCCCCACAATCAAAAACCCCTCAAGCGAGGGGGAATCTGACGAAGTCTGCTACATCGGCCGCATCCGTCTAAACCTCCGATACACGGTGCCATAAATCAACTTGGAATCTTCGGAGAGGTAGACGGATAAAACCAAATAGCATCTGCCCCGAATCTCAGGCAAGACGTTCAGTCTCGGCCGTCTTTCGGAGGGGAACAGGGTCATAGTCGCAGTCAAAGAGAGAGAGAAAGGAAACACTCTGCGTGCACTCTAACCTAGATCAGAATGGTTAATCATTTTATCTAATCAGGAAACCTCCCACTGTATCCTCAAATTCTCCTCCAAACCTGAAAGAAGAATTAGTCGGGATCACCCGAGGAGTAAACCAACTCATCAGTGGGAATCGGGATCCAACTATCATCGCATGATAACGTGATGGAATCCATTCAAGTTATCACACTCCAGAAGGTATGCTCAAGCCTGGCAAGTTTCCTGTATATTTGAAACTCCCGATATGATTTTTACCCCTAGGACCCAAGTGACCTTGACGGAGTCAACAAATCAAAGAGTCCTGGTCAAGTTCAACCCGTCATTATCTTGATTGCATTAAACCCACCCGTACGTGCCCTTGACGGAGTCAACAAGGCCGCACGACTGTCATAACCAATCGCATATCCATGCAACAAACAAGCACCACTAAGCTACCGTACACTACGCCTTGACGGAGTCAACAAACGCAGCACGAATACTAAGAACTACTTGAAAGAAATGACGGAGGGCTACGGCTGGTTTTTGGAGAAAAACCTTTAGCGTAATGAACTTGATATCGTTGAAGGAATCCAAGTGATTTTACAAAAATATATAGTGGCGAAAACTTTTGCTAAAGAGGTCACTCCCGGTGAAGGGATCTCGGCTCTTTCCCCGTCGAATGAGGTGCAGGATATTCTAAACTGAATACCACGATGAAAAGCAAAAAGTAATCGACTATAGTGAATTTATTACGTTGACGCAAACTTCTGCCCAAGGGGTCACTCCCGATGAAGGGATCTCGGCCCTTGCCTCGTCGAATGAGGTGCTGGATATTCATAAACGAATACCACTGTGCAAAGCAAAATCATACGTCTGTAATGTCAGTTTTTTAAAAACTTGGTTCCAACAACATCATATATAGGTTTTTTTTTCTTGCATTGATAAGAATCAACGCAGTCCCATCAATTAATCACACCAGAAAAGAACGAAAATATGATGTACGTATATGCCATCCACATTCGCCACTGGGTTCCGTCATCACCCGTTAGGTTACTTAACTAACGACAGAGCGGGGACTGGACTAGCGCGGGTGCAAAACATATACAGCATCTACTAGTTTATATAACAATATATAATAATCGCTCCAGGCATGATAAATGCAACATCACAAAAAAGTAATAAGCATCACAGAACAATACAGATAATCTGAGATCCCCGGGTTTCATAGAGCCGCAAATGAAACCCGACGTTCCGCTGGTCGTGTGGATAGCCTGTGCAATGAAAACCTAGACCCCTATGAGTGCGGCAAGTTACCTGCCAAAACCAGAAGCGAGGCAGCCCCCTTCAGCAAAGTGAATGGACCACCAAGCACATCACGGAATCCGGTAACTTGAGCACCCCTCCTTGGGTCAACCTATACCCCCTACGAGTGCGGCGAATAGCCCGCCAATTCTAGAGTGAAGCCCCCTCCGTCTCAAGGTCATGAGATGCGGTCCAGTTGCCCTCTAGAACCCGGCTATCCGTGCACCCCACCGCGGGGTAATCCTAGTACAGAAAAGAAAAAAAAATACAACAGGTATCGACCTCATCTCGGTCATGCTCCAAAAGAATAGTATACAAACAGACAGTGACATCAGTCCACATGTGGGACGCTCGCCCCGCAATAACAAATGTACAAATAAATCAAAACTGCACCACCATTGCACAGGAGCTATCCACCACGACAAATCCGCAACATCACAGCACAACACAGAATATCAACGTGAATGTCACGTTCGCAAATCCGTCTAAAAGGACTATAGCGATTAGACAAGATTTACCGATCAAATGACATTCACGGTCGCAGATATAATGTAATCACAGTAAACTAACACATTTAAAATCTCGATCGACAAAACTTCCCGAAGTGGCCCCAAGTACAAATCCAGTACTCAAAATAAAATCTGGGCCCAAACAAAATATTCCAGAAACCCCAATTCCAAGTTAAAAACCCAAAGCAAAAATTTAGTGCACTGAAAACTCAAAATTGCGGCGGAACCGCGGCCAACACGTGGTTACGGCCGCGATTCCACGGCGCTACAGAGGGAACGTGCTACCAAAATTTTACAGTTGTCTTATAAAAGCCTGTCTGATTTTCTGAAACACTCAAAATAATTTTTAGACCACAAAAAAAAATTCGACAGAAACTTTGAACTTGAAAATGCGGTTTTGGAAATTTTGTCCGATCGAGCTTTTAAACATGTTAGAACAAGCTAATTAACGGTTAATGGGTGGCTCTGATACCATGTTGGGGTACGGCGGCGCTATGGCAGTCAAACCGACGCCAAATGCGGAAAAAAAACTTTTTGCGAACCGGCGCCACCGCGACCCAAAAACCCGGATCGTTCCATTAACCGTAAACTAGTAAAATGTAAAGGAAGCTTGAAAAGATTATACCGATCGATCCGTGTCCTTCGGTCTTTAATCTCCGCACCAAGCTCCCCGCTGCTGCGCCGACGAAGTCCGCTCCCGTTCCCGCTCGTCGTTGTGGATCTTTATGCGGGCTCCCGTCCTGAACCGAGGCAACTCGGACATGAAGTTTGATAGCCGAGACATGTCCAAGATTGAATTAGAGAGAGTGTAGGAACTTTTGTCTCAAGGCATCCAAACGATTTGGATGGAGGTCGAAGTTGCCAAGGATGTTGTGAGCAAGGAAATTTATTGGAGAAAAGAGAATGAGATTTTCTACCAAAGATGAAGGGCTCGGCCACACCAAAATGATGAAGGGAAGGTTCTCTGTGGAATGCAAAGAAGAAGTGGTGGTCTCAAAAAAACTTGCAAGTAAATTAATCCCCCAAATCTATTTCTTTTTTTCATAATCAAAGCATCCACTCCATAAAACAGCCAGCACAACACCAAGACCATGCTGCCTCCCACCAAAACCATTGACTTCGAAATTTAAGCCCATGCCAACATTAAATGCTCACCAAAGCTCGCCCATGCCCAATAAAAAAATTGAAATGGACACCTCACATCCCAATTTCGAATTGGCAGCCCCCCAATAACAGAATTTGCACACATGCAAAAAAGGCTCAAAATAAACAATGGCTCACAAACATAAACCATTAAAATAAACAATGATCCGAATATGAAAGACAGGTCGAAGAAAATTGGCAACTTCAAAACTAATCCCGTAGCGAATTACAGAATTACCCATAAACTGTATATACATACCCGCATTTGTATTCCGACCGAATACGAATGCAACGAGACAAAATTGTTTCTACACAATATAATACTAGGATCCGGATTAAACCAAAGCCCGCTAATATTATCCGTCTGATCATGATCCGTGCACAAGTGCACGGATATGATCGAACCCCTCCATATATCCATATGGCCTCTACAACGTTTCGCCCGAACTTGGGAAACTGTCTGTGGGGGACTCTAATGACTCATCAATACACTGGAACTGGGTATAACCACTAGCACGTCAAAGGTACTAGCTGTACGTAACGGTTGCCCATGTATTGATCGGAAGGGAAGCTGACGAGCGAACTCATCCAGAAACCCTACTGAGCCTGACAGTGACAATATCCATACAGTCCGGTCTGTTTGTCTATGAGTATCGCATATAGGGCCTAGGGGGCTGGTAAACATCAGACCCCCAATAGCGGTATAAGTCGTGTCAGAGAGTAGCCCTGAACACCCTGAGAAACTACTGGAATACCTACCAGTAAATCTCGATTACCCTGGCCAGGGATTTGTAAGTCTACGCTAGCGCCCCGGCAGTCTACAGACGCCAAATGCGGAACAAAAACTTTTAAACTTGGCGCTATCGTATACTTTAACCCGGATCTGCCATTATTGCTAAACTAACAAACTGTAAAGAGTGTAGGAAGGTTATACCGAACGATCCGAGTCCTTCGTTCTTCAACCATCATCCCACGCTCCGTTGCGGCTGCTCCGATCTCGTCGATCTCCGATCTCCTCGTCGAGGTGGCACCACATGATCGGTTCTTTAAACGGGCTCCCGCCTCTGACTCGAGGCAACTCGATCGTCAAGTTTGCTAAAAGAGACGATCAAGAATGATGTAGAGAATGAGTAGATGACTTTGTCTCACTTCGTCCAAATCCGTGGACGATCGGTTAATGAAGTTGCCGTGGAAATCGGGTGATGGAATGAAATGGACTGTGAAATTCCATACACCGATAAAACCTATCATAATCTTTTCTCTCTAAAATGAAACATCAAGTGAGTGTGTGAATGAGGAGAGAGAGAGGGCAAGCCATATATAGCAAGAGGGAGGTGACCGTAGGAGAAGGGGGCGACCTTAAGCAAAAGCTTCTCACTTTTAAAATATCTTTAGCTAAATAAAAGATCTTAACCAAAACAAGAAAGTGGTTAAAATCAAAGCATGAGTCACTCGACACCTCACCCAATCTAGAACCTTCTAGAACCTTCTAGAAGCATGACTCACTCTCATCCAAGAAAAGATAAATCCGTCTTTAACCGAATGTTAAAAGACGGCTGATAGAAAACTGGAAACTGGCAACTTCCAAAAGTGATCCTGAAACGACTTTCAGGATAACCCCGAAACTGTATAAATATACCCGCATTTATATTACGACCGAATATAAATGCAACTGAGACAAAGATATTATACCTACTCAATATAATACTCGGATCCGGCTTAAAACAAAGCCGACCAGTATCAACTGCCCGAAAAATAACACGTGCGTAAACGTACGTGCATTTTCCGAACCCTGCCATAAAACCATACGGCCTCTACAACGTTTCGCCCGAACTTGGGAAACTGTCTGTGGGGGACTCTAATGAGTCGTCAGTACCCTGGCAGTGGGTTTAACCACAAACCGTCAGCGGCACTAGCTATGCGTAACGGCTGCCCATGGACTGACCTCAAGGGTGGCCGAGGAGCGAACTCAAGGGAGACCGACGAGCGAACTCCTCCGAAAACCCTACTGAGCCTAACAGTGACAATGTATATACAGTCCGGTCCGTTCATCAATGAGTATCGTATATCTGTCTAGGGGGCTAGTAACGTCAGACCCCCAATAGCAGTATAAGTCGTGTCGGAGTGAAGCCCAATACACCCTGAGATACTACTGGAGTACCTACCAGTAAATCTCCTACCATGGCCATGGATTTGTGTAATGGCTCTCCTAGACACAGCACGACCTCGCCCCCAATATCGGGAGAGACGAATCACCTGCCGATCCGCTCACGTGCCTCCATATGGCTCGGGACTGTACCCAAAAGCTACCTGTTTGCACGACTCCTTTGAGCCGTGGTAGGGTAGAAATCAAAGCACAGTGGGAACTCATACGAGACAAATGACGACCTCAGGTCGATGAACTAACCTGTACACATGTCACCAGGGAACTGCTATCTGACGGTAGATATAATACTAACTAGCAGATTCCCGGCGAGTCCTGTCCGGTGTACTCATAACCCAATGAGCACCTGTATACATCTTAGGTGATCCAACTGACACCAGTGGCTTGTGAGACCGGCCACCGCCCCTCGTCGGGGTCTCGACTGTACACACTAGTCTACTCCGGAGTATCGATGCCCTGTCTCGAAACTCCCATGACTAGGGACCATAATTAAGGATATGCATATAAACTACCCAACTCTCACGTATATGATCGCCATCATACTGTTGGTAGTAAAGCAAGATCCTAAGGGCTCTATCAAAGTGTAACATGCAATCAGTCACCTGAACATGTACACGACTGATAAAGGCAAACCAGATAGCATACTATCATCTCGAGTAAGACTGTCCTACCGTGATAGGTCCTCCGCAATCATTGCAATCACGTACCTGCGATCCAATAATTGACTATGAGGGCACTATCTCCAACAATCTCCCACTTGCACTCAAGGCTAATATTGCGATGTCGACTACTCACAGCCCGTGTGAAACCGAACATCCAACTCCTCTACTAATCAGTTCCACAAAGCCCATTTGTAAAACTATTGTGTTCGAGAAATAGCCTCGGTGAGTGGATCCGCCTAGAAGTTTCTTTCTGAATCTCTCTTAATCTTAAATTCGCGGAGAAAGCCATCTCCCGAATAGAGTAGTACCTGTCTTAGAATATGTCTGGATATCTGATGGGACCTTAGTTCATAAATGAACTCCATATCCAAACTTCTTAGACTGTATGGATCACTGAACCTAATCAGTATCCGGCACCATGCCACCCACAGTATCCTCTGGGTCCACCTGTCCATAATACTGTCCCTCGTCAGAGGGAAAACTAAAACTCTGACAATCACTCTGTCATCCATGTCACCTTTGAAGCCTGGAATGATAACCGTCTCCCGAAAGAGGCTGCCGTTATCAAATCCGTAGAACATGTACTAATGTTCTAAAACTGCTTCCTTATGTTTCTCCAGGATTGGATTAATACAAACTTATTGCATCTAGTGCAAAAACAACATTTGGTGCGGTATTTGACATCTCATGATTGACTCAATTGCCTAAGCAAGTGATCTGCCAATCATGCACATCCCTCTCACCTTTAGTCTGTAAGACACCTTTAGAGAGGGTGACTCCATCACCTGCAGGTACACCACTATGCTAGGAGTCAACTATTCCAAAAACCATTAGAATATTTGTCAAAGTACCCACATTGGGAAACTACCCAAATCCAGATCTAAAACCATAGATCTAGAAACCAGAATGTCAAATATTATATCCATATCCTGTCTGGAGAAACAACTGTGTGACGACCACAGTACAACCGATCGTAGTATAGGAATTTTACTTCCTACTCTGTGTATGTCATCCAGATACCATGACATCACACCTTACTACCTTCTTAACTGATCCATCCCCTATTCTGATTGAAGTCAAACCCATGACTGTCACATCAAAATTAGATGATCTATCTCCGCTATAACTGCTCCAGTCTATCAATAGACATAAGCTACTTGCCCACCATGCTTCCGTTGCTCCCACTGACTACAACAACCCTCCTACCGGGTCTCATAACCTGGAACAACAGTAGTGTCAAGTCTGGGTAGATAAGAACCTCCCTGTCACCGTCCTTGAGCCTACCGAAGTACCTCTCGGGTGTCTGAGGTTACCTACCATATCTGCGGAGTGGCTATTGGAATGTCAAACCTGATTGAATGTATAGGTCCTATTAAATTTTCCGTAATCGTTTGCGGTTCTGGAATCACTTCCAGTTCTACCATACTCCTACTACTGTTTTCTGAAAAAGATCCATTTTACTAAAACTGTGGCGAGTCAAGAACAATAACACTATTGATCTTCCAAATGGTAGAATATCAACCCTCGTCATAGCCAGGGTCAACCCACAAACAGCCATTACAGAAACGTGCCATGAGTTATCCAGTGTCTGGTTTTAATCATAAGCTGGACAACTGCCCGTACCTTAATTTCTTTTAAGGTACGAGCTATTCTATATCCAATATAGAAACTTTAGCACTTATTTAATTGGAACCAAGATTCAATCCATGCAGCTGTCTCCAGTGCATATCAACTTAATGGAAAGAGGCTAATCAGCATTACTCAACTTAGGAATCCATCCAATTATGAGTAACCTGAAAGAGAAACATGTTTCTCAAAACCATCACTATCATCTGAATACCAATCACAAGAATCTACATCTTCGATCTCTTTGAAGAATCCCGATACTTGTGACACCTGGTTCTCTACTTTATTCTTATACCCATAACTTCTCAAAACTTAGACCTTGTATTTCTACGAAACACTCGTCTAAATACTAGAGAAGTTATAAGTAAACAGAACATAGTACGAGGACCTACCCCTTAGTCCTGATGGACACTTGACAACATACAATACTCTGTATAAGTCCGCTGAGTTAAACAACTCAAAACCTGTGCGTTGTAGGTGGAAAACTGTACCCTGGCGATTTCCTCAAATATCACCAATTACAACGAATTCCGATATAATGAGGATGATCACCTAATTCCCAATATCTTACTCCTTCTCATCATCTGTAAAACCATACAGATATGAGAATGAAACCTGGTAAATACATACCCTTGGAGTAAGTGTCTAATCGGGAAAACAGTTTTTCCTTTTAACAATGCACTGAAACATGAAAATGTTTCGTAGGGGTATCCTGGTATTCATAGTAATACCTCTTCCATAATCCAATTCATGACTTCAACCGTATATTTTATTGCCATCTCTCCAAATCCCCTTTATTTGTCTTTAGTCGTTACCTTCTGTACACCATTGTTAGGCTAAATGGTTTTCTTCCTTCCCTACCGTTCGGCACCAGCCTATGGTTTGGAAGAAGACTATCCAGTAAGCATAATAGGTATACCCTCCTAAACCAAGGAGTACTCGCAACTGAGAGAAGGTGACGATAAAAGACAACTGAATAATACCCTATTCTTTTAAAGGTGAAATAGGAGTGGCGATGAAGTACGCGGTTTTGGTCGTGAATGATATCAGTCGCAATTTACTTTGCCCTCTTTCTAATCCCTTTATTTTGTCTTTACATATTACCTTCTGCACACCCTACTTAGGCTAATTGGTTTTCTTCATTCCCTACCTTTCGGCACCAGCCTATGGTTTGGAATAAGACTATCCAATAAGCGTAATAGGTGTACTCTCCTAAACCAAGGAGCTCTCGCAACCTGAGAGAAGGTGATAATAAAAGAAAACTGAATAAACCAATTCTATTTCTCCTGAACCTGGATCCATCCTCGAAGAAGTCCCTTCGAGTTCGTATATAACCATACGATGGATCTATCCAATGGAAGTGGATATCCGTAGTAATACGGGTGTTCTGAGAAATTCAAAGGGTAAAAGAAGGAGTGGCAATGACTTATGCAACTCAGACAATCCAAAAGCCAGTATTTTAAGAAGGTTCGGTCAACCTGGTCACTGAGTCATAGTCTAGGGTCGGTCAAAGGTCGCTGCCAAAGAGAGAGAGAGAAAAGAAACACTCAGCGTGCACTCTAACCTAGATCAGAATGGTCATCATTTAATCTAATCTGGAAACCTCCCACTGTCCTGTCAAATTCTCCTCCAAACCTAAAGAAGAATCAATCGGGATCACCCGAAGAGTAAACCAACTCATCAGTGGGAATCAGGATCCAACTCTCATCGCATGATAACGTGATGGAATGCATCCACGTTACTCATACTCCAGAAGGTATGCGCATACTCGGCAAGTTTCAGTTTCTTTAGAAACTCCTGATATTGTTTTTGCCCCATGCTCTTATAACCTTGGCTTTGGTCAAAATGTCATAAGTCACATGCCAAGTTCTACCCATCACTATCTTGTCAATTTGAACCCACCCGCACATGCCCCTGACTTTGGCCAATCGGCAGAACGACTGTCCCAAACTAACTCATCTATCTATGCAACAATTGAATACCCAGCAGCTACCAAACACTATGCCTTAACTTTGGCTAAAATGCATAGCTTGAATACTACTGAATACCCAAAAGAAGTGACGGAGGGCTACGGCTGGTTTTTGGCGAAAAACCTTTAGCGTAGTGAACTTGATATCGCTGAAGGAACCTGATAGCTTTTTTAAAATATAGTGGCGAAAACCTTTTGCTAAAGAGGTCACTCCCGGTAAAGGGATCTCGGCTCTTTCCTCGTGGAATGAGGTGCAGGATATTCCACTGAATACCGCTATGCAAAGCAACATGTAATCGACTATAGTAAAGTTATTACCCTGACGCAAACTTCTGCCCAAGGGGTCAGTCCCGGTGAAGGGATATCAGCCCTTGCCCCGTCGAATGAGGTGCAGGATATTCCACTGAATACCGCTATGCATAACAAAAGGAAACGTCTTTGTAACAACACTTTTTAAATTGTTCCAACAACTGTATACAGGTTTGTTTTAACTTTGCATTGATCAAAATCAATGCAGTCCCATCAATAATCACACCAGAAAAGAACGAAAATAAAATGTACGTATATGCCATCCGCATTCGTCACTGGGTCCCGTCATCACTCGTTAGGTTACTTAACTAACGACAGAGCGGGGGCTGGACTAGCGCGGGTGTAAAACATATACAACATCTAATAGTATATAAACCAATATACAATAATCGCTCCAGGCGTGATAGTATGCAACATTACAGAAAAGTAATAAGCATCACAGAATAATACAGATAATCTGGGATCCCCGAGTTTCACAGAGCCGCTGCTGAAACTCGACGTTCCCCTGTCGTGTGGATAGCCTGTGCAATGAAACCTAGACCCCTACGGGTGCGGCAAGTTATCCGCCAAAACCTGAAGCGAGGTAGTCCCCACAGTATAGTGAATGGAACACCCGGCACTTCACGGAATCCGGTAAATTGAGCACCCCTCCTTGGGTCAACCTGTACCCCTTACGAGTGCGGCGAATAGTCTGCCAATTCTGAAGTGGGGCCCCTCTGCCTCTCAAAGCCATGAGATGCGGACCCGTTGCTTTCCCGAACCCGGCTATCCGTGCACTCCGTCGCGGGGCAAAACCTAGTACAGTAATGAAAAATAGTACAATAGGTACATCGACCGCAACCTGGTCGTGCCCCAAAAAGAATATTATACAACAGGCAGTGACGGCTGTCGACAAGTTGGACGCTCGCCCCGCAATATCAAATGTACAAATAAACTCAAACTGTACTACCATTGCACACTGCTATCCATCACGACAAATCCGCAACATCACAGCACAACACAGAACATCAACGCGAAAGTCACGTTCGCAAACCCGTCTAAAAGAACTATAGCAATCAGACGCGGTTTACCGATCAAATGACATTCCCGGTCGGAGATATAATGTAAGCACTGTAACCTAACGTGTTTAAATTTCGATCGACCAAAGACCAAATATTAAAACGTGGGCCCCACTGCTTACTGGTGAACAGTAACAAAATCTGGGCGAAAATGATATTTACCAAAAACCCCAAAATTCTACAGAGAACCATCTGATAAAATTTGGGAGCACGTGCTCCCCACGTGGCCGCGGTTGCGCGGCCAAACCATGGGTTTGGCCGCGCTTCCGCGGCAACTTGGAGGGATCACGACCCCAAATTTCGTCGTAGTTCTTAGAATTCCCTGCACGGATTTTAAGACATCCAGAAATAAATTTTGAGACCGTTTAAAATTAACAGAACTGTCGGGTAGGAATTTTTCAATTTTTGTTTTCCGGTCGGATCGAAGTTTTAAACGCGTTAGCACAAGTTAGCATAGCAAAATGGTGAGGCTCTGATACCACTGTAAGTCTACGCTAGCGCCCCGGCAGTCTACAGACGCCAAATGCGGAACAAAAACTTTTAAACTTGGCGCTATCGTATACTTTAACTCGGATCTGCCATTATTGCTAAACTAACAAACTGTAAAGAGTGTAGGAAGGTTATACCGAACGATCCGAGTCCTTCGTTCTTCAACCATCATCCCACGTTCCGTTGCGGCTGCTCCGATCTCGTCGATCTCCGATCTTCTCGTCGAGGTGGCACCACATGATCGGTTCTTTAAACGGGCTCCCGCCTCTGACTCGAGGCAACTCGATCGTCAAGTTTGCTAAAAGAGACGACCAAGAATGATGTAGAGAATGAGTAGATGACTTTGTCTCACTTCGTCCAAATCCGTGGACGATCGGTTAATGAAGTTGCCGTGGAAATCGGGTGATGGAATGAAATGGACTGTGAAATTCCATACACCGATAAAACCTATCATAATCTTTTCTCTCTAAAATGAAACATCAAGTGAGTGTGTGAATGAGGAGAGAGAGAGGGCAAGCCATATATAGCAAGAGGGAGGTGACCGTAGGAGAAGGGGGTGACCTTAAGCAAAAGCTTCTCACTTTTAAAATATCTTTAGCTAAATAAAAGATCTTAACCAAAACAAGAAAGTGGTTAAAATCAAAGCATGAGTCACTCGACACCTCACCCAATCTAGAACCTTCTAGAACCTTCTAGAAGCATGACTCACTCTCATCCAAGAAAAGATAAATCCATCTTTAACCGAATGTTAAAAGACGGCTGATAGAAAACTGGAAACTGGCAACTTCCAAAAGTGATCCTGAAACGACTTTCAGGATAACCCCGAAACTGTATAAATATACCCGCATTTATATTACGACCGAATATAAATGCAACTGAGACAAAGATATTATACCTACTCAATATAATACTCGGATCCGGCTTAAAACAAAGCCGACCAGTATCAACTGCCCGAAAAATAACACGTGCGTAAACGTACGTGCATTTTCCGAACCCTGCCATAAAACCATACGGCCTCTACAACGTTTCGCCCGAACTTGGGAAACTGTCTGTGGGGGACTCTAATGACTCGTCAGTACCCTGGCAGTGGGTTTAACCACAAACCGTCAGCGGCACTAGCTATGCGTAACGGCTGCCCATGGACTGACCTCAAGGGTGGCCGAGGAGCGAACTCAAGGGAGACCGACGAGCGAACTCCTCCGAAAACCCTACTGAGCCTAACAGTGACAATGTATATACAGTCCGGTCCGTTCGTCAATGAGTATCGCATATCTGTCTAGGGGGCTAGTAACGTCAGACCCCCAATAGCAGTATAAGTCGTGTCGGAGTGAAGCCCAATACACCCTGAGATACTACTGGAGTACCTACCAGTAAATCTCCTACCATGGCCATGGATTTGTGTAATGGCTCTCCTAGACACAGCACGACCTCGCCCCCAATACCGGGAGAGACGAATCCCCTGCCGATCCGCTCACGTGCCTCCATATGGCTCGGGACTGTACCCGAAAGCTACCTGTTTGCACGACTCCTTTGAGCCGTGGTAGGGTAGAAATCAAAGCACAGTGGGAACTCATACGAGACAAATGACGACCTCAGGTCGATGAACTAACCTGTACACATGTCACCAGGGAACTGCTATCTGACGGTAGATATAATACTAACTAGCAGATTCCCGGCGAGTCCTGTCCGGTGTACTCATAACCCAATGAGCACCTGTATACATCTTAGGTGATCCAACTGACACCAGTGGCTTGTGAGACCGACCACCGCCCCTCGTCGGGGTCTCGACTGTACACACTAGTCTACTCTGGAGTATCGATGCCCTGTCTCGAAACTCCCATGACTAGGGACCACAATTAAGGATATGCATATAAACTACCCAACTCTCACGTATATGATCGCCATCATACTGTTGGTAGTAAAGCAAGATCCTAAGGGCTCTATCAAAGTGTAACATGCAATCAGTCACCTGAACATGTACACGACTGATAAAGGCAAACCAGATAGCATACTATCATCTCGAGTAAGACTGTCCTATCGTGATAGGTCCTCCGCAATCATTGCAATCACGTACCTGCGATCCAATAATTGACTATGAGGGCACTATCTCCAACAGGATTTTGTGTAATGGCTCTCCTAAACACAGCGCGATCTCACCCCCAATACCGGGAGAGATGAATCCCCGACGATCCGCTCACTGCCTCCATGTGGCTCGGGACTATACCCAACTAAAACCTGTTTGCACGACTCCTTTGAGCCGTGGTAGGGTAGTAATCAAAGAACAGTAGGAACTCACACGAGGCAAATGACGATCCCAGGTCGACAGACTAACCTGTACACATGTCACCTGGGAACTGCCATCTGACGATATGTATAATACCAACTTGCATGTTCCCGGCGAGTCCTGTCCGGTGTACTCATAACTCAATGAGCACCTGTATACATCTTAGATGAACCAACTGACACCAATGGCTTGTGAGACCGGCCATCGCCCCTCGTCGGGGTCTCGACTGTATACACCAGTCTACTCTGGAGCATCGATGCCCTGTCTCGAAACTCCCACGACTAGGGACACTTTAAGGATATGCTTATAGACCCCAGCTCCCACGTATATGATCGCCATCATACTACTGGCAGTCAAGCAAGAATCCTAAGGGCTCTATCAATATGCAATAGTGAAATAAAGCATGTATACGATGATAAAGACAAACCAGATAGTATACTATCATCTCGAGCAAGACTGTCACATCAGTATAGGTCCTCCCTCAATCATTGCAATCACGTACCTGCGATCTAATAATTGACTTTGAGGGAACTATATCCAACACTGTACATGTTCTTGTTTACTGCCTAGCGGCATGTCTCAGATTTTAGTCCGAGAATCTGGACCGTGGTCTCAGGATTGCACATGATACTATTGAGTTGTATCGATGATTCTATTAAATTGATTTCACAAACTGTAGAATAGATAACCCAGTAGTATAGTCTAGATTACTCACTGCACTTCACTTGCACGTATACACTTCACTGTTCCATATTCGTGTTTATTTGTCATATTCTTGTTACTGTTTATACTCATGCTTGTATATCTCGTTACATGTCATGCCCCGCTTCCTGGTGTACAGTGAAGGGGATGCGACGAGGCCGCTACGTGTTTACTGTGAAGTAAATACGCTAAGCGTATCTAAGCAATATAAATATAAACGCACAAGAGACAAGATATAATAAAATAATAACTTTATTTATTAACATTATTTTTGTATAATGCATGGAAAAGTAAATACATCTGAATGAAAGCAATGCCTAAACAATGACATAACAGAAATGAAAAGTACTGAAAATAAAAATGTGTACAATGAAGGTAGAGCTCTGGGTCGTAGGCAAGCTGATCCAAGTCCTCACTAGTAGGCTCGATCTACTGAGTGTCCAGATCACCTGACAACATTCCAAAGAAGAAAGAGAAGGAATGTCGTCAGCAAACAATCGCTTGGTAAGTCCCAAAGATGAGGGAGAAATAAAATAGACAGAAAGAGAAAGTAGCTTTTAAATTTGTATTATTTGAGTATTTGGTGTTAACGCTGTTGTTTGTAGCTTGGTACAGAAGGATACCGGTGTATACGAGAGGAGTCTCACTTGCCCCGGAGACTAAGGTATCAGGAACTCAAGGAACCGTTTATGCCACGGTACAACAACAAAGGAATACAGGTTATGTGTCTTATGGTTTCAGTCTCGTGCCACTTATAACACCTTCCATACCAATCTACCCCTTAAACCCCGTGAAGTATTGATTGTATTGTTGTATTGTTTGAATTGCAACTTGTAATTGATTTGTAATATAGATTGTATAATTGGATGACTTTCCGAAACCATGATATCAGTAAATGGATGTAACTGTAGAATCATGGATGTAACTGGAGAATCATGTAAATGGAAGTATATCCATAGTTTGGTTCAGTTAATACAGATTGAATAGATTGAATATATGTATTCCAGGATTCATGTTGAATTGTAGATTGTAGATTGCACTTGAATCATATTCAAGTCAGATTATTAAGAAGAGACTCAGTCTGAGTCAGAACAATTAGAAAAGAAATTGAAGTCCTGATTGTTTTGATGTTATCGGTAACCGCTGCACATGGGCGGCAGGATTAGTGTTTTTTTCAAAGAAGATTACCGTGTTGATAACACCGTTGTTAAGTTGTCTACCTTAAATAGGCAAACACCCACTTCTCTGGCTCCCTGAGGCTCAAGAGATTGGTCCCGCTTAAACCTATATTTACTAGGGTCCTTAGGGTAATTTATAGAACTTGAGGGGGTTTTATGTAAAAATACTTTTGTATAATTTTCAAAATACACCCCAAGTATTTAATTATCGTTTTTAGAGTTGTCATAGATTTAGATTTTATATTTGTGATATTTCTAGTGAAAATAACCTATTTTTCATAATACATGGTATTTAATTGTAACATTGAACTTGTATGGAATTCATGGTATTTTAATGTAAAGTGATTCTTATGATTTTAGGAAAAAGTTGGAATATTCATATTATCACAAAATAGATATTTTAATGATACATATATACATATTTATATAAAAATAATTTAAATATATATTATATTTCTAGAAATCTCATTTTCTTAAGATATTTATATTTTAAATCTTTCGAGACCGAATGCTCCTTGCGGAGGTCTGCATCTCGCACTACTAAGCCCAGGGATGTGCGATAATCCACACCATCCCAGTCGGGTTCCCCAAAATGGGTTGTAACGGCGCTTTGCAAAGATTTATAAAAAATACGAATTCTTATAGAAAACGGTTTTAATAGTTAGTGGTATTTATATGTAAAGTTTCGTTTTTCCATATTCTATGTTCCCGAAAAGTATTGTGCTATATTGCATATGAATGTTGTGAGGAGGTAGATCATTACTTCGTGATCTACTTAAAGGTATAGCAAGATTGTGATGTTTTAATGTCGAATTTAAACCATATGGTATTTTAGTGAAAAAGTACGATAAAAATTGAAATAGAAATCCTTTTGATATGGAACTTGTTCAATATGACTTTTTAAGGTTTAATAGTCAACATGTAAGGGTTTAGTATGATTGTATTTAATAAAAGGTTGAAATTTTAGGAAGAACCGAATCGAAAATCGGATTAACTCCGATTCCGTGGGGTTTTGGAATTACGTATTTTTAGTATAGCAAAGTGAAGAAGGAGAAGGGACTTACTGGCTTTTAGTTTATAGGAGAGAAAGAGGGAGTGGACGTAGGTTCCGGTGCGTCGTTTCGTCGCCGGGAGCTCCTAGGGTCGTCGTCGGAAAATCGCCGAAGCTTTCGCCTTTTGCTAACTTCAATTGCACACTAAACTTCTAGGGATTTTCTTGAGAGTTTTGATCAGAATTTTGGAGTGAGGGGTGTGTGTTTAGGGGTTGTATTTATAAGGTAAGGCTAGGATTTAGGGTAGGTGAAAGGGTGTAAAGAAAAAAATGTATTAAATTGTAATAAAATGTATTAAAATGGAGTAATTAGGGTTTTAAAGGGTCTCTGGACCGATCCAAGGAAATAAAGTATGTAGGAGTGATGGGGAGGTGAAAAGGCCCAACTTTCATGTTGGGGACTCGGCGGTCCGGCCTAGTCCGGCCGGCGGCGGCGGCCCGAGTCGGCCAAGTCGCCGATTCGGCTGAGTTCGGCGCTTGTTGGGTTCCTCGTCTCTTCATTTACCCCCTGGGCCAGTTTGTTTTATTTGTGTAGTGGGGTTTTACGGGTTTAGCACGTGTAGACTCTTGAACTTCTAAAAGTTTAAAAAGAAAATAATATTAAAAATAACATGGGGTATAGGATTTGAACTCTGGCGGCTTGGTTTAGCAATGCAAGGTCATACCAATGAGCTACAAGCTCCTTCTTGCTATTAAAAAGTAAAACAAACCTATAACCTGCGCTCAGGCAAAAATACCCCTTTCTGTATTTTTTTTTGAAAAAATTTATACAGAAAGTTGTACAGGAAATTTATGGTTGTTACATTCTACCCTCCTTATACAAATTTCGTCCTCGAAATTTGTAAAAGGAAGTGTAACAGATTCAAGAAAAGTTTTTTGACTGACGTACTGATAGTGTATGAAAAATATCAAAGTGATACAAGGGTTTTAAAAATGTGAAAAAGACTTACTATTGTTACCTTGACCTACAGCCTCGGCTTCTACGGCTGCTAACGTGTAAGCCTGTCGTCGTGGCACGTTCCTCCTAGCTGGATGCACATTCCTCTGTCCTCAAGGCATGTTCCTCAGTGCCTGATGGAATTGGCGATTTGGCTGTGCAGGAGATCCACGTGGAGGTGGTGCTGGGAGTGCAGGACGAGTTGCAGGAGCTTGGATAGCTGGCCGCTGCGGGTAGTTAGTGGGTGTGCGAACTGAGTTGTATTTATATTGACAGGTCTCAATTCTGTGATTGGACGCGCCATAAACTAGGCACATGCCTTTTGCGTGCCTACAGTCCTTTATCAAATATCCATCTCTCTTACAATGGAAACAGAAATGTGGTCTTGGCTGGTTATTGGGTTCTTCAGTTCTCCTGGGTTCGAACGATGGCCTGGAAGAGGCTCCTCCTGCAATTTGAGTGGCAGAGCGTTTCTAACCGGCAGATTGAGGTTTGCCCTTCCTCTTTGCTACTGCCTCATATTTTCGGGCAGCCTTCAAAGCCAAATCATTGGTTGGGAAATCCCCTGTAGATAGAGCAGCTTGGATTTCCGGGTCCAACCCTTGCTGAAATCTTCTAGCCCTGATCTCAGCAGTCGGTATCAGGTGTGCCGCAAATCTGTTACGGTCTTGTGCTAGCTGTGTAGTATGTGATATAAAATCGAACATTGAGACATATCTTATCGACTGAGTTTGGTGAATTCAGCGTCATATTCATCTACTGACCTAGTCCACATCGAACCTTGTTGCAGATGGATGAACTGCTGTTCTATGTCGAATCTGGCGGTCTCAGAGAAGTACTTTGCGTCGAACATGTCTCAGAAAGTCTTCCATTCGATGGGTTGATCAAGACGGCTTTCTTCCGCCTTCCACCAAACCCGTGCATACGGTAGTCTTACTGATTGGATTCGCAGGAGTATGAGCAGGCTTGCTTGTTGATCTTCTGATCGCTCAATACCCGGGAGGCCATTACGTTTAGCAGACTGCTTGCATCTTGTGGGTGTTTGATATAATCATCACCTACTGCCGGCGTATTGATAAGTCTTTAGAGTCCTACACAGAGGTTTCCCAGTTCATGCGAAATGAAGTAGGAGTACATATGTGATATGTGAGGGACCGAGATTAATGCGCGTATGTGATACCGCATTCTATTCTCGCGATATGTGATATCGGTCAGTTATATATGATATAGCCGGGTTATCGGATCAAGTGTTGATTCGATAAAGTTTTACATTTGATATTAGCCGGTTGTATGTGATATAGCCGGATTATTGAGTCAAGTGTTGATTTAATAATTTAATGTATAATTATATATTTGATATATTGAATTACATTAACTAATATTAGCTCACTTAAACATTTCTTTTTCTCACTTGTGTGCATATAGTATATATGTGATATATATTAATGTACATTTTATTTGTGTCATGTTTGATGCCACATGCTTCATGGGTGTATGAGACTCACACCATGCTTATAATAATGATAGGTTTTATTTATTTAAAGTAAATCAAATTAGTTGGTAATTTGTCACATGGTTGATGCTTGTAGAAACTTGTGGAACCACTACTAAAATAGGGGGTTGCCCCTACGGATATTGAAATCCGTAGGGGAAGATTTATGTTGGCCCTACGGATTAATCCGTAGGGCTATAAAGTTGCCCCTACGGGCCAAGACATTCAAGAATAAAAATATTAATTCTTAATTTGGTGTTTGCCCCTACGGAGCCGCAAACCAAGGACCTACGGACAAATCCGTAGGGCAACTAAATAGAGATTTAATAAAGGCACAGATCGATCGCCTACGCCCGTTATCTCTTTCTTCCTCTCTCGATCGCGCGCGAAACAAAATCCCCAAATCGCCACCGCCGTTCTCATCGTCGCCACCGTTCTCGTCGTCGCCACCACCGTTCTCGTCGTCGCCACCGCCGTTCAGGTTAGTAAATCTTCAACTAAATTAAAGAAATTTTTGATTATTTAGGGCTAGGGTTCATGGCTGGGTCTGGGGTTGCGGTTGGAGTTGGGGTTCGGCAGGGGTTGCGGTCGGGGTCGGGGTTGGGGTTGGGGTTAGGGTTAGGGTTGGGGTTCGGCTGCGGCTGGGGCTGGGGTTAGGGTTTGGCTTAGGGTTTAGCTGGGGCTGCGGTTAGGGTTAGGTTGGGGCGGGGCTGGGCTTGGGCTGGGCTGGGGCTGGGGCTAGGGTTAGGTTGGGGTTGGGTATCGATGTATATACATGTATCATATCATGAATGATTCATTTTCATTAAATGTGGTAAAACTAAGTGTATAAAATCATGCCATATAAATAGATTGTGTTCGTGAATGGCGATCTAGTTAGGCGAACCAAAGTGTTGCATTGATGAAAGTTTACCGTAGAGGAAATTACGGCTAGCTCTATGCATTTAACCTGAATGTATCCAGTAATTACTAGCATGTATAGAAAAGTTGGTTTAATTTATGAAAAAATGGGGAGACAACATGCATGTATGCATATAGGTAACATCTGCCAATATGCCATATCCAGACCGCAATCTATTTTTGCATATTGGCTAATATGAAAATATCGGCCCGCGTATATGACATAATCAAAGTTGTTAAATCTTTATAAGGTTTGTGTTTCGTTTTTTTATTTATCATATCGTGTATCGTATCTGTTTCATATCGAAAGAAACAAAATTTTCTGTTACAATAACGAGATAATTATGTGTAGAACCAATTACAATTTTAAAAATGATCAAATTAACAACATAAAGCAACATACAAGTTAAAGAAAATTTCGGAATTGCAGCACTCAAATACATACATATAAATCATACAAACCCATGCATTTGATAATCAAATAGGGTTTTTTTCTGCCCCCCTACTTCAATATTTTGATGCATGTTTCAGTCATGTGAATTCATATGTTGCGTATAACGTTTTATGATATCAGTATCCTACATTTGTAGTTTTAATTGTTGATTGTTATAGATGAATGCCATTGCAATAATAGTTTTTGGTTGATGAATGCTATTGCAATGTAGGATGATCAGTTCTATCAATCTTGATTTCAATGGTTTAAAATCATGTTACACATACAACACGAATGCACAACAAACGCATAATTAGAGAGCGATTTGAGATGTTCAGGTTAAAACCAATATATGATACTCGATGATAATATGAAACCTTCATATTCCCATCGATACTCATATATGAAACTAAAAGCGCCACTTAGTCCCCGTCTATCGGTTAACATACGTGCGATGCTCGTCGTGACCTAGAACTATACGAATGTTGTTAAATATCGGACATTATAGCTCGATACTAACAACCGTCGTATAGTCTACGCGACGAGAAAATTCAATCGTATGGTAACCCATAGATTTGTCCCGTGTGGACAAGTTAAGAATGTATAAAGCAAACGCCTTCATTCACTTGTGTTTTCATCCATTTCGAGATATTTCGTCGGTACCTTTCCGCTGGTTCTCCGTGTACAAAGATAGATTAGATGTTCATTTCAACGTTGTTTCACAGCTTTGAAATGATTATCTATTCTATTACAGTGTACTTGGAGAACCACGGGGAGGTGCTGCCGAAATTTACTCGAAACGGTTGAAAGCACAAGTGATGGGTGTTCGCTCTATACATTCTTAATAGGATAGAAGCCTACCCCCGACAGCCGGAACACACACATACAACAAGAATACACAACAAACGCATAATTAGAGAGCGATTCGAGAGGTTCGGGTTAAAACCAATATATGATAATATGAAACCTTCATATTCTCATCGATACTCATATATGAAACTAAAAGTACCACTTAGTCCCCGTCTATCGGTTAACATACGTGCGATGCTCGTTGTGACCTAGAACTATACGAAGGTTGTTAAATATCGGACAGTATAGCTCGATACTAACAACCGTCGTATAGTCTACGCGACGAGAAAATTCAATCGTATGGTAACCCATAGATTTGTCCCGTGTGGACAAGTTAAGAATGTATAAAGCAAACGCCTTCATTCACTTGTGTTTTCATCCGTTTCGAGATATTTCGTCGGTACCTTTCCGCTGGTTCTCCGTGTACAAAGATAGATTAGATGTTCATTTCAACGTTGTTTCACAGCTTTGAAATGATTATCTATTCTATTACAGTGTACTTGGAGAACAGCGGGGAGGTGCTGCCGAAATTTACTCGAAACGGTTGAAAGCACAAGTGATGGGTGTTCGCTCTATACATTCTTAATGGGATAGAAACCTACCCCCGACAGCCGGAACATACACATACAACAAGAATACACAACAAACGCATAATTAGAGAGCGATTCGAGATGTTCGGGTTAAAACCAATATATGATAATATGAAACCTTCATATTCTCATCGATACTCATATATGAAACTAAAAGCGCCACTTAGTCCCCGTCTATCGGTTAACATACGTGCGATGCTCGTCGTGACCTAGAACTATACGAAGGTTGTTAAATATCGGACAGTATAGCTCGATACTAACAACCGTCGTATAGTCTACGCGACGAGAAAATTCAATCGTATGGTAACCCATAGATTTGTCCCGTGTGGACAAGTTAAGAATGTATAAAGCAAACGCCTTCATTCACTTGTGTTTTCATCCGTTTCGAGATATTTCGTCGGTACCTTTCCGCTGGTTCTCCGTGTACAAAGATAGATTAGATGTTCATTTCAACGTTGTTTCACAGCTTTGAAATGATTATCTATTCTATTACAGTGTACTCGGAGAACAGCGGGGAGGTGCTGCTTAAATTTACTCGAAACGGTTGAAAGCACAAGTGATGGGTGTTCGCTCTATACATTCTTAATGGGATAGAAGCCTACCCCCGATAGCCGGAATACACACATACAACAAGAATACACAACAAACGCATAATTAGAGAGCGATTCGAGATGTTCGAGTTAAAACCAATATATGATAATATGAAACCTTCCTATTCCCATCGATACTCATATATGAAACTAAAACCGCCACTTAGTTTCCGTCTATCGGTTAACATACGTGCGATAATTTATTCTTTTCAACGACAAACGCACACACAAAGCATATACACGGATTTTCTCATTTGTCAGTAACTATCCCGTTCTTATATTTCTCAATATAGTCAGCATAACCTACAATTTATATGTTATACAGTCTAACATGGCCCATGAGTATGTCAGAGTTAAGGACTGGATGTATGTGGATTGGAAACAACGTATGCAATCTAAGTTTGTCCCAAGAGTTGCTGCTTTCCTTGAATTTGCACGCGCATATAATAAGATCATAATAGAGAAGATTATCTATCCGTGCGATAGATGTGGCAATAAGTACTGGCAGAAGGTAAAATTGGCAGAGCTTCATATTGTAAAACATGGGTTTACTAGACTTTATACAACTTGGAAATATCACGGGGAAGGAGAAGAATGCAGTACTGCGGCAGAAGAAGAAGGAGAACACGATAATGCGGCAGGAGAAAAAGAAGAATTCGGTAATGCGGCAGGAGACGGAAATTTATTTCCATCAGAAGAAATGGAGGATATGGTAGAGGCTGCCCTAGGTGAATCTATTCGTACCGAAGATGACATTCCTTCCGGTCAAGGACCGCGTGCGGATAAATATGAAAATTTCATGAATGATGCTAGGAAACCAATTTATGAGAATGCGAAGTATTCCACCCTCTCATGGTTCGTCCAACTTTTCCAGATTAAGTGCCTAAATGGATGGAGCAACAAGTCATTCACAATGCTTCTTTCGTTCTTGAAAGATTCTATGCCTCCGGGAAATAATGTGCCCGACAGCTGGTACGAAGCCCAGAAGATGATATCTGGTTTGGGTCTAAAGTGCGAGAAGATTCAAGCATGTCCTAAAAATTGCGTGTTGTACCGGAAAGAGAATTCAGATTTGAAAGAGTGTCCAACATGCGGAGAGGCCAGGTATAAGCCGAAAGATTCTGATAAGAAGCCCGATATACCTGTGAAGATAGCACGATACTTTCCCATAACACAGAGGCTACAGAGGCTATTCAGGTGCAAGAAAACAGCAGAGGCAATGATTTGGCATCACCGTGCTCCTCCAAGCGAAGATGGAAAAATGAGCCATCCAAGAGATTCACCGGCATGGAAGGATTTCAATAGGAGGCACGCAATATTCAGTAGCGATCCTCGCAATGTCCGGCTCGGACTGGCTACTGATGGCTTCTGCCCATTCAACTATATGGCTGGAAGTCATAACACATGGCCCGTTGTAATGATAATTTATAATCTGTCATCTTGGTTGGCTATGGACCAATCATACTTTATGATGCCTCTTCTTATCGACGGACCAAACTCACTGGGGAACAATATCGACGTCTATCTCCGACCTCTGATCGAGGAGTTGAAATCTTTGTTCATTGATGGTGTAGAGACATATGATTCAAACACAAATACAACTTTCATACTGCGTGCGGCTTTAATGTGGACAATTAATGACTTTCCTGCGTATGGAATGCTATCAGGTTGGTCCGTACATGATCACAAAGCATGTCCTTATTGCCATGAACACACAACATCAAAATTCTTGAATTTTAGCAGGAAGGTTTGTTATTGCGGCCATCGACGTTTCCTGCCTCCAGACCACCCCTATAGGTTAGACACGGTTCACTTTGATGGTCATCAGGAGCTTCTTGGACCTCCATCCCCATTGTCCGGAGAGGACGTGACTGCTAAATGGGATGGTTACAATAACGTGACCTTCGGGATGGATCCAACGAAATAGGTCAAACCACAATATTGGAACAAGTTAAGAATTTTCTTCGATCTTCCGTACTGGTCTACAAATTCAGTGCGTCATTGTCTGGACGTCATGCATATAGAGAAGGGAGTATCAGAGCACATACTTAACTTGCTTCTTTGTAAAGACGGGAAATCGAAAGACAACATGAATGCTCGGATGGATCTACAAGAGTGGGGAATAAGAAGTGAATTGCACCCTAGACCGGTAGCGGGTAAACCGGGCAAGTTTGTACTTTCTAATGCCGCTTATCATATGTCACAACCGGAGAAGAAAAGTTTCCTGCAGGTGTTGCATGATTTGAAAGTCCCCACAGGTTTCTCAGGATCATTCAGCAAGAAAATAAAAATTGTGAAGGGCAAGATCGATGGGCTAAAAAGTCATGATCACCATGTTATCGTGGAGCACCTTCTTCCATTAGCCCTCAGGACTTCTCTCCCCGACTCGGTTGGTCTAGTAATCAACGACCTATGTTGTTTTTTCATGGAGTTGTGTGCTAAAACACTGGAGGTTGCAATGCTGGATAAACTAGAAAATTCTATTGCGTTGATACTTTGCAAGTTTGAGCGTATTTTACCACCGTCATTCTTCGATATCATAATACACTTGACGGTTCATCTTGCAACTGAGGCGAAATTAGCCGGACCGGTACAATATCGATGGATGTATCCCGTCGAGAGGCACGTGTAATTTTTCGTTTCGCGCAATTTATAAATTTATTGTTATCCTGTATGCCCGTATTTATTTATTCAACATATTCTCATTAGGTACCTCTACACTCTTAAGAAGTATATACGCAATAAAAATCGATCAGAGGGTTCTATCATGCAATGTTATCTTCTTGATGAAGCAACCACATTTTGTTCCCGCTATGTGGACGAGAACATTGAGACAAGGCTTAACCGACCACGAAGAATTCAAGACGGGCCATATGGTAAAGCCGAGTATAAGAGGGTAGACACTATGTTTATCAACAAGATATACCGGTTTATCTTGCTTAATTGCGCATGTCTTGAACAAATTAGAACGTAAGTTTTTTTGGATTAATTGTTATATCTGTGTTTGTGTGTGTATGAAATGATATAATATTAATGTCACAATTATTTGTCGAAAACAGAATTCATTTTAACGAGGTACGTGAGGGGCATCCTGATTAGAACGAAGAACGTTTGGAAAAATACCATCAGGATAATTTTTGTGATTGGGTCACAGATCATGTAAGTTATTCGAATAACATTTTATTGCTATCAGTTTTAATCTAAACTTGTATCGTTATGTATTTGTCGTAAAATTTGTTTTGTTAGATCCACGATCCGAACTTGTCTGCATCATTTGAGAGTGATTCAAGATGTTTAGCTCAATTTCCTAGTATGGAGGTTGCATATTACAAAGGATTTGGTGTCCTTGGATACAAATTCGAAGTTAAGGACATAGAAACATCTAGAACCACTCAGAATAGTGGGATTGCGACGGTAGGATCGGACGGTGTGATTTACTATGGGTACTTAAATTGTATACTCGGTATCCACTATCCCAGACGATCAGAACCCTTTTATATATTCCAGTATACTTGGTACGATCCGCGAACCGATATGGACAGGTGGAGAAGCAATCTTGGGACTTGGAAAGATGAATATTGATTGACCAGTGTGAACATACTTCGATTTTATGGTCAGGACGATCCGTTTATCTTTCCGAACCAAGCGTTCCAAGTATACTACTCACAGTGTTCGAAGCATCCGGGATGGAGTGTTGTATGCCGATGGAAACCCAGAGATGTCTACGATGTCCCAGAATTCGAGGACAGCGATGAGGACGAAGAAGAAAGAAGGTTTAAAGTGCTCCGACCGTCTGTTTCGAAGGACGGGTTGTCTTCGACCGATCATGAAGTTACGTGGGTTAGAAATGATATCGACGATGAAATCCAAGTAGATATGTATAATGCGCCCACGAAACGAAAAAGGTTATCAGTAATGTTATATTATTACTTCACATTTTACGCTCTATACATATATAGTCAATAATTTTAATGATTGTCTAATGCGTCCATGAACCGTTTATCTAGATTTGATGACGATGTCGGGAGGAGCGAGGGGCGGCAGGAGCTCCAGCCGCGGCAGAGGCAGAGGCAGAGCGGTTCTGCCGCCCGGAGAGCTCCGTAGGGAGCTTCAGAGGGCCGGTCTTGCACTCAGATCGGAGACCCCTTCGGATGCCTCCTTCCGTGTGGATTTTTCCACACGTCCAGGTATACTGCACGCATATCCAGTTTGAATGTAATATTAGAGATATTCATGCTTGTTTATGTCAAAATTTCTTATATTGTCAATGTTTGATTGTCTAGTTGTTGGTGATGCGTCCACATCTGGGACAGAGGCCACTCCCGCTCCTCTAGGTATGTTTATATATCATATAGTGCATGTATATTGATTTAGAATGCTATATCACAAATACACACATTCCTTTTGCTCTTACTTAGCAATTTTTATTATTGTCTAGCTGTAGGTGGTGACACCACCGCACCTGCGGGTATGTTTATATATCTTATAGTACATGCATATTGATTTAGAACGTTATATTATTGATCTACACATTCTTTTTGCAATTACTTATATAATCTATTTTTAATTGTCTAATTATAGGTGGTGCGTCCACATCTTCCGCAGGGGCCACTCCTGCCGCTTCTATACCCTTCGCATCGTCTGCAGGTTAGTATGAATAAATTTAAAATATTTATTCATTTTACATATGCTCTATAGAATAAATATGAACTTCATGGAAATTTAGTGTCGATGTTTATTTTCTAGTTGGAGGGGATGCGTCCGCATCCGGGACCCCGGTTGTTCCTCACCGGAGGAACTATCGTCCCGCTCGTGCTGCTGTCCGGGCCCAGGCTTGTGCGATAGTCACCGGAGGTATATATCACACTTGAATTTTCGTTTAACCTTGATTTCTTAATACAACTTTGTCTTAATATTGATTGTCTTGATATTTCGTGCAGACGCAGGGCCTCCCCATCCCCAGAGGGGGACTCGAGGCCCGAATCAGTCCCATAGGCTGAGGCCTGACAGAGCTAGGGGGAAGGCAGCATTCCCCCCTTTTTTTACCCTTGACTATCGCTATACCGGTCCTCATGCCGAGAGGTTCGGCCGGTATATGGGGGACAAGAGCCGGCTCGTGAAGAACTATCCACTTCACATTGAGTGGGGCGAGCCGCACCAGCGCTCATTCGCCCTCTTCTTTGATCAGGCTCGGGTACGTATTAATATATATTTTCAGTTGATATATCCGCTTATCATATTTATTATTAACACCTGCAATCTAATAACAATGTTTTTTTTTTGTATTTTCAGTTGGATTACGATTTTCAGCCTGTAGCCGACCCTGATCATCCGGGGAGGGTGCTCGACCTTCATGCTCTGTACAATGGCCTGATGAAGAACATGTAGGCCAAGGTCCGATACAACAGGAATGAGCTGAAGGCCGACTGCTACTCCCTGTGGATGGCGACCCCCGAGGCAGAGAGAGCGGCCCTCCTATCTACTCCGGCGTTTGCGAGAGTCGACGTAGAGACATGGCCTCTATTGTGCGAATATTTCGACTCCCAGCGCAAACAGGTATGTATTTTAAATGTAATTCATTGTTTAGGATATAATTTATTTTTTGTGTTCCTTAATTAGAAAACTAAATGTTAATGCGTTGTGCAGAAACAGTCCGCTCAGAATACAGAGAACAGGAAGTCGGCGAAGAGGGGTCACCCTACTTACACTGGTGGCTCGAGGAACATTACTCGGGCCATGGAGTTATCGGTAAATTACAATAGACCGACCTTTGTGATATTCTGCAATATTAAGAGTTATTTTCTAATATTTCTAATATTAAGAGTTACTTTCTAATATTGCAGACATCTCGGACAGTGGCGTCAGGTGGTACACCGAGCATGCTGTCCGCATATCTTGCCGTCCACGGCACCTCGACAGATCCCGCCACGGGCGAGCTTCGATATCCCGACGTCGCTACCCAGGAGTATTGCGTAAGTGTTAATATTTTTTCTACCCAAATTTAAAATTTTAGTTTTGGAAGGTTCAAGTTTAAATTTTATACTTATACTTTACTGCTTAATGTGGGTGTAGGAGCGGGTGGTTGAGCAGGCCGAGGCCTCGGGGATCGATTTTACCGGACAGAGCGATCCGAGGCTGCTGACCCCAGTTCTGGACGCCGCACACGGAGGGCACCACGGAGGTTGGGAAAGAGGCCGGGGACTGGGCCCTAGCAGGGTCCATATGAGGTTGGACTCCACCCCGGCGGTTACTTCCTCCGTCTCCAGTGACCGACGTGTCCATCAGGAACTGGAGAGCTTGAGGGCCACCGTTCAAGAGTTGAAAGAGATGCTGGTATGTATACCACTTTATAGTAAAATATCATTTCATATTATATAGATATCAACATATCCATAATTAGTACGTAGCTTGAGCTTATTTGGTTTTAGACTTAAATTTGATTAATCATACATACATATGTAATTAAAATAAACAACGCTTTTCCAAACTAGATATCCAAACGGGGTTTCGAAATAACTTAATAATGATACGAATTCGAATAATACACAGTTCTTACACGCTTCTTACACACGTTAGGTCCAGACGCGACAGGGTACATCGACCGAGCCTCCACATGCATCTCCTTCGGTTGCGGCTTCGCAAGCTACTACATCGGCTGCGGTTCCACAGACAGCTCCTATAGCTCCACCGCCCGCTTAGACTCCCACAGCCGCGGGCTCCGCAAGCGACTACCTCGACGGCGGCTGCGCAGACCACATCGCCAGCTCCACAGGCCGCTCAGACTCCCGCTCGCGCCGAATTGCAGAGTTTATTGACCGAGGAGCAGGCGCGCAATATTCTATCGTTATTCAGAGGTGGAGCTGGATCGAGCTAGGGTAGCTTTTTGGTTCTTATTTTTTGAAACATGTATTTATTTATATCATACACATTGTACTACATTTTGAAACGAAATTGATATTGGTTTATATTTATATCATATTCAGTTTTTGGGTTTTTTTTGTATATTATATGCGTGAGATGTGATTATGAATACTGCGATATATGTTGTGTGATGATTAATTTTATATTTTATTATTATATATATTATTGTGCACAGGGCAGGAAAAAATCAGGCAGCCCCTTTTTAAAAAAAAAATACAGATATTTTATACCTACGGATTAATCCGTAGGTACACATGTTGCCCCTACGGCTATATCCGTAGGGGCAAAATATCAGCAGTAACTGATATTTCCCCCCTGATCTCAGTACCAGGGGGTTGGGAGTGCCGCTACGGACATATCCGTAGGGGCCATTGCTTCGTCCCTACGGATTTATCCGTAGGGGCAACATATCAGGATTTCTGATATTTTGCCCCTACGGATAAGTACCTACGCATGTATCCGTAGCGGATAGTACGTGGCCCTACGGCTATGTCCGTAGGTACAATTAATATATTTAAAAAAACCGTACATAATATAACTTTTTTTACCCTACGGCCTACTCCGTAGGTGAAACAGGACCTACACAGAAATCCGTAGGGGCAAGATTTTGCCCGTAGGGGCAAGTTCAGGGCTTCAACTTGCACCTGCGGCCTTTGCACCTACGGGGACTTTTTTCGCCCCTATGGATATATCCGTAGGGGCAGTGGGTTGCCCCTACCGATAAATCCGTAGGGGCAACCCTTATTTGTAGTAGTGAACTATTGACCAAGTCCACTAATTTTTTTTTACTTGTAGATATTTATTAACCTAACCATTATTGTTAGTTATGGTTTATTCTCTACATGAGTTAGTTTATGACACTAACTCACCCATGGTTGCTATTCTCACCTCATGAGTTTGATTCTCATCTCCACTTCATCTTCTTCTTCCTCATGATAAAGCTTTCTAGCTTTTCTCCAAGTAAAGAAATATTGTAAGAAAAATAAATCTAAAGTGAGCCCAATTCCTATTTCATCATCCTCTACTATATTAGCCATTTAGTTTAGGGTGTTTGCTTCACTAATCTACCATTAGTGAAGAGGTAGCATGAGCTTGAGTCTCCTCGATGTAGATCATCTTCGGCCTCGAAGACTTCGAGCAAGCTTATTCATTTCTTCATGTGAACCCTTACTAGAGATCGGGTGTTCACTACTTGGAGTGAAGGGACTACTACTCGGAGCTTTAGAAGTGAAGGACCGGTCTACAAAGGTTGTATTCCTCATTCACTTAGATTTAAAGTTGTTTGCATTGCTTGTTCGTCTAAATCTCTAGTTAAGATTCTAGGGTTAGGGTTCTTTAGTACGGCAAAAATTTGAAAACGGCATGGACGATGCCTCCCGAAACCCAGCGGCCGCCTAGGGAACCCTACAGTGGTATCAGAGCCATGCTAGAGAATTATACGATATTTGTTAGATTACGAATCCGAAACAACTCTGAAACACTCGAAACATAATCTAGTTTCTGTCGAAATTTTTAGAGTCAAATTTTTTTTAAGCAACTGCAGAATGTTATATGAGATGTAATATGAACATAGTACAAATTTGACCCCTTCCCACCTGATTTTGGTCGGCCACATGAGCAAAATATCCGAGCTCACCGATTCTTCTGGGGTATTTTGGCTTCAAATTTTTTCTGTGTTCCAGTCTCTGGGTTTTGGTATTTCAGGTGTTGCTTGTTTTTGCTAAATTTGCATATGATATTATTTTTGTGCAAAGGCAATTCGGAACGTTTTGTATTCGTAATTCTAACATGTATTCGGGTTATTTAGATGACGTTAAAAAGTTTGAACGGATATCAATAATCCATATTTTCCCTCGCTGGAAATTTTCCAAGAGTTGGATTTTTCCATATTTAAAATCTTCAGAAAATCATGCAAGCGATTCTGTGGACCCTCTAGAAGAATGATACCCAAACTTGACTTTTTGGATCGCGGAACCGCAGTCATACCCTAGGGTTTGTGGCAGTTCAGCGGCGATATGAGTGAGGCTTGGGTCAGCCCTTCTACAGATGGTTCATAGGTGTTGTGGCATGTTCTGGGTACTTTTTAAACTCCGCTCAAGTGTTGAGCTCTTTGGGAAATTTTGGGTGTTTGTTTTTTCGATCGAAAAGTTTAATATCGTATAGCTATCTGTGATTGTGATACAATATTTGGAATCCACAAATTTAGTTATGTGATAACTAGTTTGAATTTTATAAATCTAGTAAGTTTAGACTCATTTGATCGGTTGCCACGGAATTTTGATGAGGATCAAAAGTTCGTCGTAATTACGTAGTGTACACGGATACTCGCCGGGTAACCTTACCAGATAGCCATGCCTCATACCCCCGACCAAGTGACTGTAGGAGAACCCCATTTCTAAAAGCATCCGTCCGGGTGCTCGCGGCCGCGGTGTTCCGCCTAAGTGCACTTCGTCGACGGCATCGGGGGTGCGGCCGTCTACTAAAGTTTCCAACAAGCATTCGATCAGGTTATCGGGAATCTTGTTGAATTACCCGATATGTTATTCTAAAGTATTTTCAATATCGAGACTAAAATGCGGGGTTTATAATTGTTAGGCATGTGATGTCTAAGGAATTCATTTGGTTAGACATGAAATCCAAAGTATGTGATACATTGGGTTTATGATGTCTAAGGTGGTTGCGGATTCCAATCGTTGTAGTTTTTCACTTTCTTTTCTGCGACCGTAAGTGTAATATGTGGTGTATTGCCGGTTTCATTGCTATACGTCAACGACAATTGGGATATGCATATTTACTTACGTTGATGACATGTGATGTTATGTGTTGCTGTGATATATTATATTGGATCGTCTTGTTTTGAATAGCCGGGGGGTTTTATGTGAGATGGGGGTTTTTCATTTTCATTCATGTAAAAACTTGTATGTAACATTCTTTTATTGGGGCACTTCCAGGTTGAGGATGATGTCACCATTGATGTATATTATTTATTTTTCCGCATTAGGATAGACCCAAGGAGGAAAGCACAAGTAACCGGGTTCTAGAGTCCAGTGGGAGACCATCTCGAGGAGTCGAGACCAGGTCTCCTAACTCTAGAATTGGTAGGGTTGCTTGCCGCTCTCATAGGGGTCTAGGGATGTGGGTTTGGCTATTCATCGCGACCGTGGAATCTGTGTTTTATACTGGCTTAATTTAAAACACGGAGTTCCCAGTATATCCGATATTTCATATGTGTTCTTCTGCTGCTGATATTCTGTGATGTGATCACTTGATATGTTTAGATGATTGATTATATTATATATATATGAGATATAATAAATATTGATGCTTTCGTTTCTTATGTGATGCTTAGGAAGCATAATTGATGGGACTTCATTAATGAGATTAATGAAATAAAAGAAACCTAAAGATATTGCAGAAACTTGTTTTAAAAACTGGTAGCTCTAGTTCTTGCTTTGCATAGCGGTATTCTTTGTAGAATATCCAGCACCTTATTCGATAAGGAAATAGTCGAGATCCCTTCACCGAGAGTGACGTCTTTAGCGAAACTGGCAGATGCTACAACCCACTCGGTTTTGTCTTTTGATTGCCTTTTTAGTTCATGCTTTGTATAGTGGTATTTGTGAAATATCATGCATCTCATTCGATGAGGAAAAAGACGAGATCCCTTCACCGGGAGTGACCTCTTTAGTAAAACTAGTAAAAGCCTAAAAAACACTCCTTTTCAAAATCACTTGATTATACAACGATATGAAGTTCATTACGCAAAAGGTTTTCTTAAAAACCTGTCGTAGCCCTCCGTCATTTCAGATAAGTACTACTTAGTATTCATGCTACGTTTGTTGACTATGTTAAGGCATAGTGTGCGGTAGCTGATTAGTGCTTATCTGCTTTAGCATATGATGCGATTGGATTAAGGTAGTCGTACGACTTTGTTGACTATGTTAAGGATCGTGCGGGTGGGTTTAATTCAATCAGGAAATGAGGGGTTGAACTTGGATAGCGCTTATGATTTGTTGACCATGTTACGGTCATAAGTTGCTAGCGCAAAATATTATCGGGAATTTTAAGTGTTGAAATTTGCAATGAGATTGCATACCTTCTATGAGATAGTTGGACCCTGATACCCACTGCGAGTAAGAGTTACTCCTGGGACAGTTTTACACATTACAATTAGCCGATCAAGTAGGTGTCTAGAAAGGTGTTAACGGGGTTACGTCCCTGGGAAAACGAGGTTTATTTTAATTAGGTCCGTACGAAAGTACGGGGAACCTCCCTCAAAGTACCGATACTGGCCTGGCCGAAAGATTGGCGAACTTGTAGAGTGTAATTAATCCCGACTAGTCTTACCTTTTAGGGTTTGAAGGAAGATTTGATAAAAACACTGGGAGCCATTCTGATTAGATAAACTAATAACCAATCTGATCTTGCAATAGCGCACGCAGAGTGTTTTCTTCTCTCTCTCCTGGTAGCGACCAGGTCACGCTTTAATCAAGATAATAATATGGATGCATTGACCGAACCTGCTTATTATAATAATCTAGGGAACGTTGGTTCCACTCTATCTTATAATTGTTATAAGTCCGAGTAGGAAATAGGGGAATACTAGGATTCCCATGCCACCCAAAACGAGGAATAAGCATGATGATGCATATTATTCGGGTGTGTTCATTACCAAGAACTGTTTTTCAGTCTTCTCTACGTCCTAAGAATGAGATACCGGATCAGGATCCCACATATGTAATTTGTTACATGGGCTATAGAAAGGTAGAGAACTGAGATTGGATGATATGTCTCTAACTGTTAGAGAATAGTGCAATTGTTGCAGCCAAGTCAGTTGGGAAATATCACCTTGTATTACCAAATGGTAAATACATTGATTCTGAACAAATGTTATAAAATACCGAACCTGATATACAAAATTACATCAGATTCTCTATTAAGTTAAAGAAGGATATAATTCTGTATTGGAGGATAATGTTGTGAACATTTTCCTGAATCAAGAGTTGATTGGATCATGCACGTTATATAATAGCATATACGTTCTAAATCAAACCACAGTTCAAAGTATCTAAAACACATACAAGATGAGTAGTTCAGAAATGAACGAATCCTTCTTATGGCATTGTAGACTAGGTCATATCAATGTGACACGACCAGCTAAGTTACATAAGGATGAATACGAGAATCTGTTCGAATTTTCATCTTATGATACTTTCCAGTCTTGTCTCAAAAGTAAAATGACCAATACTCCGTTTATTAGAAACAGAGAAAGAGTTACTGAACTCTTGGAACGGATACATAATGATGTATATGGTCCTATGTCTACAAAGGCCAAGGTTGGTTCTTTGAACTTCATTACATTCATCGACGATCTCTCAAGATTCGGATATATATTCCTGTTGAAACACAAGTGCGAAACTTTTGAGAAATTCAAGGAATATAAGCTTGAAGTTGAGAACCAGACAGGTGGAAGTATTAAAATCATACGATGAGATCGAGGAGGAAAATACTTGGGCATGGTGTTCTTGGAATTTATAAAAGGGGAATATGATTCTCTCTCAGTTTACTCCTTCGTGTACACCATGGCACAACGGTGTATTGGGGCAGAGGTATCGCACCCTATGAGATATGGTGCGATCTATGATGAGTACTGCTGAGTTGCCTATTTCCTTTTGGTGTTATGCACTTGAGAAGCTGCATACCTATTGAATAGGGTTCCATCCAAATCAGTGCCTACCACTACATATGAGATATGGAATAGGAAGAGACCATGTCTTAAACGAGTTAAGATAAGGGGTTGTCCGGCCTATGTTGAAAAGCAAAATCCGGACAAGCTCGAGGCAATGACAGTTCTATATAAGTTTGTTGGATATCCCGAACATTCATGAGGGAATATCTTCTACCGCACTGAGGAGAAAAAGGAGGTTTGTTTCTAAGCATGCCACCTTTTTAGAAAAGGAATTTCTTGTGAAGAAATTAATGGTCATGATGTAGAACTGGAAGGAGTTCCAGCTAGACAAACTAACAGCTGATGATTTGGTGAAACCAAAGGATTCAATAGTCTCCAACGAACCTCAGCCTCTCCCCGAATCTGGTAGGGTTCCTCATCCACCAGAGAGATACTACGGTTTCCTCGGTGACGGTAGGAGCAAGGATTGTATCATAGTAGATGATGACCCAACTAGGTTCAGGCATGCCATCATGAGTGGGGACTCTGTGAAAAGGCTGGATGCTGTGCAATCAAAGATAGAATCCATGTACACCAACAAATTATGACTTTGAATGTTGCACTTGAAGGGGTAAAACCCATCAAGAGCAAGTGGATCTTGAGAAGATTCTTGTTGTAGATGGAAAAGTTGAGACTTCCAAAGCTATGCTTAAGTCCATCAGGATCAATGTGCGCATCGCGGAGTTGGAACATCTGTTTTGATGTCGCGGTCAAACTGTTTGAATTCATCAAAAAGGTAGATGAACCTAGTATATACAAGAAGGTTGTAGAGAGTAAGGTTGTCTTCCACGTATTGTACGTAGATGACATACTCTTGATAGGAAAGTGTTTCCTATGCTACAATCGGTCATGCTCCTCTTATCACGATGATTCTCCATGGAAGATCTGGATGATACCTACTACATCTTGTGGACTATGATCTATGGTGATTGATCTACGTGGATGTTGGGAGTGTCCTAAATCTAGGTACATTAACACCATACTAAAGGGGTTTAGTATGGAGGATTCTAAGCGTGGTGGTTCGCCCACTTACTTTGGAATCACTCTCTCCAAAAAGATGTCTTCCAAGACTGATTTGGAGAGAGCTCGCGTGCAAGGGATACCTTATGCTTTGACAGTAGGCTCTATCATGTATGCGATGTTATGTACCAGAACAGATGTAGCTAACGCACTAGGTGTAGTAATCAGGAATCAATCGAATCTTGGGAGAATCACTGGACAGCTGTGTAGGACATTCTTAAGTACTTGAGAAGCACTAAATGAATGTTCTTAGTTCAAGCTTCCAGTGTGATAAGGTCGAATGAAAGTCAGTCACAGGCTTTGTCTTTACCCTCAGTGGAGGGACGGTATGTTGGAAGAGTTCCAAGCTAGATACCGTGGCAAACTAGACGATAAAGGCTGAATACATCGCTACCAACGATGCTACCAAAGTGGATGTCTGGATAATTCCTATTCATGACATGAACATGGTTCCTACCATTGAGCGTCCAATAACTATTATTGTGACAACAATGGAGTTGAGGCTTTAGCCTAGGAACACCGGTCCCATTGGAGATCCAGACATATTCTGAGGACAGTATCACCTGATCAGTGAGATGGTTGATCTCCAAGGGGTCGAGGTTAGGAAAGTAGACACGAAGGATGACACATCGGATCCACTCACAAAAGCCTTACCCTAGAGAGACATCTATAGGACGTTGAGTATGAGATACTGCAACAAATGGCCTTAGTGCAAGTGGGAGATTGTTAGTTATATGTATGCCCTAGAGGCCATTACTATACATGTGATGTATATTGTAAAGGATGCTTAGACATATATAGGGAGGACTTTCTTGCTCGACATGATAGTATGCTATTTGGTTGCTCTTTATCTTAACATGTACACTTATTGTCTCTCTATTACATGTTGATAAAGCAATTAGGATGAGTACTTGACTATCAGGACTATGATGCAGATCATGTTAGTTATATGTATGCCCTAGAGGCCATTACTGTACATACGTTGTATATTGTAGTGGATGCTTGGACATATATAGGGAGGACTTTCTTGCTCGACATGATAGTATGCTATCTAGTTACTCTTTATCTTAACATGTACTCTGATTATCTCTATGTCACATGTTGATAAAGCCCTTAGGATGAGTACTTCACTACCAGGACTATGATGCAGATCATACTAGTGGGGACAGTGTAGTCGCCAAGTACATCCTTCAAATGTTCCTAGTCATGGGAGTACCGAGACAGGGCATCGATACTCCAGAGTAGACTAGCGTATGCGCTTCTTGACCCATATGATGGGCGATGGATGATCCCATATCCATTGGTGTTTGACATCAGAGAAGGTATACGGATGCTCAGTGGAGACTGGGTACACTAGACGGACTCGCCGAGAACTCCCAGATGGTATTATACCTCACGTCAGATGGTAGTTCTCCGGTGACACTGGTACAGGTCAGTCTGTAGACCCGAGATCGTCATAGAGTCTTGTGTGATTCCCACTGTGCTTTGATTTCCATCATACCACGTCCAAAAGAGAATGCAAAACGGTGGCTTTTGGGTACAGTCCCGAATCACATGGAGGCAATGAGCGATAGGAGGGGTTTCGTCTCTCCCGATATAGGGAGTAGATGTTGCGCTGTGTTCGATTGGCTATAACTGGAAATCCCTGGCCAGGGTTGCTGAGATTTACTGGTAAGTGTTATCAGTAGTTTCTCGAACTGTTATGGACCTCATATCGACACGACTTATCAAGCTACTGGGGTCTGACGTTTACCATCCCTAAGCGAGATATGCGACATATCAGACGAAGAGACCGGACTGTATGGGAGTGTTACTGATTGGATTCGCAGGAGAATGTACATGCTTGCTTGTTGATCTTCTGATCGCTCAATACCTTGGTGGGTGTTACGTTTAGCTAACCGCTTGCAACTTGTGGGTGTTTGATATGATCTTCACCTACCGCCGGCGTATTGACGATTCTTTAGTGTCCTACACAGAGGTTTCCTGGCTCAGGCAAAACGGAGTAGGAGCACATTTGTGATATGTGCGGTACCGGGAATAATACGTGTATGCGATACCGTATTAGATTCTCGCGATATGAGATATTGGCCGGGTATGTGATATAGCCGGGTCATCGGATCAAGTGTTGATTCGATGAACTGATACAGATTATATTAGTCGGTTATATGCGATATAGCCGGATTATCGGATCAAGTGTTGATTCGATAATTTAATGTATAATTATATATGTGATATATTAAGTTACATTAACTAATATAAGCTCACTAAAAGATTCTTTTTCTTACTTGGATAATACATTGATATATATGTGATATATGTTAATTGTATTATTTTATTTTGTTACAAAATGTGTTATATATGTGATATATAATATTGTAACAAGTTATGATTACAAATGCAACATGATTTGTGGAGATTAAACATAGTTAGGGTTTGATTTGGGTTAGCTTTTTCTTGAAGCTTCTAGAAGCTTTATTTTGTTTTGAGCTAAGATATTTTGTGTTGATATTTATTAACCCAACCCAAACCTTTTAACCATGGTTTATTCTCTACACGAGTTAAGCCCTTAATTCTTAACTCATGGTTGTAATTATAACCAAAACAATAATTCATTATTCATCACAAAAGGATTTGCTTCTTCTTCTTCCTTCTTCTTGCATGAAAAAGCTTTCTAGCTTTTTGACATGTGATGATAATGAGTGAGAAATTGAAAACAAAAGAGAGCTAAATTCCTACTTCATTATTCTCATCTATTCTAGCCACTTAGATTAGGGTGTTTACTTTGCTAATACTTGATTAGTGAGGCAATAGCTTGGGTTTGAGATTCTTCAAGGTAGATCATCTTAGTTGTTGAAGATTGGAAGCAAGCTTGCATTTTTCTCTTCCTGGAGCCTCTCTTGAGTCCAGGTACTCGATGATCGCCGCGAAGGGACCTCAACACGGAGCTTTTGAAGTGAAGGAATGGACTACAAAGGTTGCAATCCCTAACTCTTAGATGTAAAGTTGTTTACATGCTTGTTTATCCTAATACTCTAGTTAAGATCTTGGTTAGGGTTTGTTTAGCACCGCAAAATTTTTTAAAGTAGTATGATTGATGCTTGCCAAAACCTTTTTAAGATGCTAAGCTAACCCTACAGTGGTATCAGAGCCTAGCTAGAGAATTAGGCGATGTGTAGACGAAGTTTGAAGTCCGATCGAACTCCGAAGCCTCGATAAATCCTAGTTTTTGGAAAAAATTTCAAAAGTTGAAATTTTTCATATTAAAAATACTCAGAAAATCATGCAGGGAATTCTAAGAATTACTGTGGAATACGAAGCCATAACTCCATCACGTGATCGCGGAACCGCGGTCAAACCATGCGTTTGGCGGCGGTTCCGCGGCCAACATGAGGAATTAGGGGCTAATACTTCAGGGCTTTATTCTTGGGTACTTTTTCATGCTTCTGGGAATTTTTAATTCTACTCAAGTGTTGAGCTTTCTGGGAAATATTGGGAACTCGTTGATTCGATCAGAAAGTTTAACTTCGTTTAACTTTTTCCGGGTAATTTAGAACGTGTTAAAAAGTTCGAACGGATATCAATAACTCACTTTTTCCCCTGTCGGAAAACTTTCAAGTATTGGATTTTTTCCTGAGTTTAAAACTTTCAGAAAATCATGCAAGAGAATCTGTGGACCCTCTAGAAGAACGTAATCTTAACTCGATTATGTGACCGTGAAAACCTCCACTGAACCATACGGTTTGTGGTAGTTTAGCGTCACCACATGTGAGGCGTTGGTTTGATCCTTCTAAGTCTGGTTCATTGGGGCTGTGACATGTTCTGGGATTTTTGAACTCCGCTCAAGTGTTGAGCTATTTGAGAAATCTTACGTGTTTATTTATTTGATCGGAAAGTTTAACATTGTCTATTTATCTGGAATGTGATACAATATTTGGAATCCACAAGTAGTTATAAGATAACTAATTTGAATGTTATAAATCTAGCAGTTTTTAGTCTCATTTGATCGGTTGCCACGGAATTTTGATGTGATCAAAAGTCCGTCGTAACACGTAGCGTACGCGGATACTTGCTGTGTAAACTTAATAGATAGCCACGCCCCATAGCCCTGACCAAGTGACTGTAGGAGAACCCCGTCGCCAAAAGCATCGGTTCGGGTGCTCGCGGCAGCGGTGTTCTGCCTTAGTGCACTCCGTCGACGGCATCCGGGGGTGCGGCCGTCTACTAAAGTTTCCGACGAGCATTCGATCAGGATGTCGGAAATCTTGTTGAATTGCCCGACTAGATATTGAAAAGTGTTTTCGAGATCGAGACTAAAATGCGGGGTTTATAATTGTTAGGCATGCGATGTCTAAGGAATTCATTTGGTTAGGCATGAGATGTCTAAGGAGGTTGTGGATTCCAACTGTTGTAGTTTTACACTTTCTTTTCTGCGACCGTAAGTGTAATATGTGGAGTATCTCCGGTTTTGTTTCTATACATTAACGACAATTGGGATATGCAAATTTACTTACGTTGATGACATGTGATGTTATGTGTTGCTGTAATATGTTATATTGGATCGTCGTGTTTTGAATAGCCGGGGTTTTATGTGAGATGAGCGTTTTTATTTTCATTCATGTAAAATTCATTGTATGTAATATTCTTTTATTGGGGCACTTCCGGGTTGAGGATGATGTCACTATTGTATATTATTTACTTTTCCGCATTAGGATAGACCCAAGGCGGGGAGCACAAGTAACCGGGTTTTAGGGTCCAGTGGGAGACCATCTCGAGGAGTCGAGACCGGGTGTCCTAACTCAAGAATTGGTAGGGTTGCTTGCCGCTCTCGTAGGGGTCTAGGGGTGTGGGATTGGCTATTCATCGCGACCGTGGAATCCGTTTTTTATACAGGCTCGTATTAAAACACGGACCTCCTAGTATATCCAATATTTCATATATGTTCTTCTGCTGCAATGTTCTGTGATGAGATCATATTTCTGCCTGAGACGAATGTTTATATTATATATATGAGATGTGTATTGTATATTTTTGATTTCGTTTCAAATGTGATGCTTGTGAAGCATAATATAAAATAAGACTTCATTAATGAGATTAATGAAATAAAAGAAACTTAAAGATGGTGTAGAAACTTGTCTCAAAAACATGTAGCTCTAGTTCTTGCTTTGCATAGCGGCGTTCCTTGTAGAACATCCAGCACCTTATTCAATAAGGAAAGAGCCGAGATCCCTTCACCGGGAGTGACCTCTTTAGCGAAACTAGCATATGCTACAAACTCGGTTTGTCTTTTGATTGTTTTTATAGTTTTTGCTTTGCATAGTGATATTTGTGAAATATCCTGCACCTTATTCGATAAGGAAAGAGCCGACGATCCCTTCACCAGGAGTGACCTCTTTAGCAAAACTAGAAAAGGCCTCAAAAACATTCCAATTAAAATCACTCGATTCTACAACGATATCAAGTTCATTACGCAAAAGGTTTTCTTAAAAACCTGTCGTAGCCCTCCGTCATTTAAGATAAGTACTAGTTAGTATTCGTGGTACGTTTGTTGACTATGTTAAGGTGTAGTGTGCGGTAGCTGATTAGTGCTTATCTGTATAAGCTTATGGTGCGATTGGATTAGGGTAGTCGTGGGACTTTGTTGACTATGTTAAGGGTCGTGCGGGTGGGTTTCATTCAATCGGGAAATGACGGGTTGAACTTGACTAGCACTTATGATTTGTTGACTATGTTAAGGTCATATAGCTGCTAGGGATAAAATATTATTGGGAATTTCAAGAGTTGAAATTTGCAATGAGATTGCATACCTTCTATGAGATAGTTGAATCCCGATACCGGGTAAGAGTAACTCTTAGGAGAGTTTTACACATTACAATTAGCCGATCAAGTAGGTGTCTAGAAAAGTATCAACTGGGTTACGCCCCTGGGAAAATGAGGTTTATTTTAATTAGGTCCGTGTGAAAGCGCGGGGAACTTCCCTCAAAGTACCGGCACTGGCTTGACTGAAAGATTGGCGAACTTGTAGAGTGTAATTAATCCCGGCTAGTCTTTCTTTTTAGGGTTTGAAGGAAGATTTGACTAAAACAGTGGGAGACATTCTGATTAGATATATTAATAACCAATCTAATCTTGCAAGAGCATACGCTGAGTGTTTTCTTCTATCTCTCTCCAGGTAGCGACCATGTCACGCCTTAATCAAGATAATAATATGGATGTATTGACCGAACCCGCTTGTTATACTGCGCTAGGGAACGTTGGTCCCGCTCCAACTTATAATTATTATAAGACAGAGCAGGAAATAGGGAATTACCAGAATTCCCGTGCCGCCCAAACGAAGAAAGTGCATGCTGATGCATCATCTTCGGGTATGTTCATTACCGAGAACTATTTCTCAGTATCCTTTACGTCCTGGGTATGAGATACCGGATCAGGATCCCGCAAATGTAATTTGTTACATGGGATATAGAAAGGTAGAGAACTGAGAACGGGTGATAAGTTTCAAGAGTTGGAAATAATGCAAGTGTTGCAGCCATGTCTGTTGGCAGTTATCACCCTGTATTACCATAATACATTGATTCTGAAGGAATGTTATTAGATACCGAACCTGATATACAATATCATATCAGTCTCTTTATTTAATAAAGAAGGATATAATTTTGTATTGATGGATAATGTTTTGAACATTTCCTATATCAAGAGTTGATCGGTTCAGGCACGTTATCTAAAAGCATAAACGTTCTAAATCAAACTACAATTCTTAACGTACAGAACACATACAAGAGGAAGAGTTCAGAAATGAACGAATCTTTCTTGAGGCATTGTAGACTAGGTCATATCGATGCGACTCGACTAGCTGAAGTTACATAAAGATGCATATTTAAATTATTTTGGATTTACATCTTGTAAAACTTGCCAGTCATGTCACAAACATAAGATGACCACAGCTCCGTTTATTGGAAACAGAGAAAGAGTTAGTGAACTCTTGGGATTGATACATGATGATGTATGATAGTCCCATGTCTACATATGCCAGGACAGGTTCTTTGTACTTCATTACATTCACTGATGATCTCTCAAGAATCAGACATATGTTCCTGTTGAAACACAAGTCCGAAACTTTTGAGATAATCACAGAATATAAGTTAGAAGTAGAGAACCAAAAATGGGTATAAGTATTATGTCCTTTGATGTGATTGATCAGTCGAAAATATTGTATATTTTAGCCGGCAATTTCCCTAACATTTGCATACACTTAGAAGTGTTCGGCATTCATATTCTACATATTAACAAATCTGTCACAAAATATGAGATTTCATGTATTAGACTTTTAAACCGACAGTTTAAAGGAAATTAACCGCATTTCATGGCATCGCATCATTTCTGTATTTGCGCAACACTTGTCTTGAGTATGTGCAGGAAATACGGAAGACAAAGCAAAAGAGCTGATCAAAAAAAAATACGCCAACTAAATCATTTCAGATCTGGTAACATTGAAGAAGGAATTAGACAATTCTATACATCAGAGAAAAGCCCAAATGTCAATACAAGTCCACACCAGAAGCTACAGGGCCCAAGCCTCCACGTCAGCCGCGGAACCGCGGCAGGAGCTGGCTTGCGCCGCGGTTCCGCGCTTCCTATGCCACGTCAGCCGCCCAACTTTTGTGCAAAATTCCCAGCTCTGGTCCCACATTGCTTTCTGATATGTAAAATACAATAATTCTCTCGAAGCTACTACAGATCAGCAAAGGAGATTAAGAAGGCTAATCCTAATTAAGCTCCTAAACTAATCCTCTTCTAGAAGCTCCTCCTAACTAATCCTCATCTAGAACCTTCTCCCCTAACTAACTTTTGGAGGGAAATTTGAATTTCTCAACAAACTTTAGGAGGGAAAGTTAGAATTTGAAATCCTAGATCTAGGGTTAGTTATCTATAAATAGAGCCTAGATCTAAGGGTTGAGGTTGTTCACCATTAGGACCATTAGTTCATCATTAGCTAGTTCATTAGTTAAATAAACCCTAGCAAGTTCAAGAATCGATGACCTAGTTTCGTAGCGATGCTTTCTTGATTGCGATCGCTCGAAATTAGGGATCTACGATCGTTTCTTGAATTTACTAGAGGCTAGAATGTGAATAATATCGACGAAAGAACAAGGGATAAGATGAAACCCTAGTTTCACAAGAAATCCCTAATTCTCGATCGATCATCATCGATCTAGTATCAATTCATCGAAGGATAAGAATACATAATTGTAAGATTACATCACATCTATAAATCCGATCGATTCCTACGAGCCTCATTTCGATTCTTGAGATTTGGTTTGGAAAAATCAACAAACTATCAATTCTTGATTCTGTCTTTTAATGCTTTCTTAGATCTAGTTTTTCTCTTTCTTAAACTTCAAATACAAATCTTGAATTGTTTTGTTTTCTTTCTTTAAAGTTTCGACTCACCTAATTCGAAAGACGAACGATTACACTTTCCCTGAGGACGATCCGCACTCACATACTAACTACAATCCGACACCGTAGTTGATTGCGGTAAAATAATTTTTGGTTGTGATTTCTTTACAATTCCATACTACACAACAAGAATTTAATACAATCAAATGGCGCCGTTGCCGGGGACTATTTGATACTTTTACATCCAATCACAGAAATTATCATCAATCAAATGGCGCCGTTGCCGGGGATAGTGCGCTAATAGTTCGTATTTTGAAATTTGAGTTGAACAATTTATTCCATCTTAATTTTTTTTAGATCTAAATTCGTGCAAACACTAATACGTGTGTTGTGATTTGTTGCGAGAAAATCTGGAATCATTGGAGTTGGAGAAAATTTTTTCTGAGCATTCCAGAGAGCTGTGTAGGTGAACAGTAGCTTGTGCAAAAATTCCAGTGCACTGATCTCAACTTACCACCGCCCATCCGCGGCCTAATAGCCTAATCCGCGGCGGATCCGCGCCTATGTGGAAGCTTCTCTGCATCATTTTTTTTCTGTGAGACACTTACTTTCTTATCTTCTTCTTTCTCTGCTCCAACTAATATTTTGTGCAGGGTTCTTTGCAAATAAATCGCAGCACCGCAAAAGCAATATAAATTTGTGCGTGTTTTTGATTCTTGTGGTTGTTGCATATTAATACGGAAATTTAAGGGGCACGACCAAATCCAAATTAGGTGGGGAGTTCATTACCCTTCCTAGGCCCCGAAAATCGCAAAACTAGCATCCGCATTTACCCTCATTAATTAAAAGAAATCTAGAGATGACTCTAAGGACCGTCGCGCTCAATTAGGACAAGAGAAGGCCGTGGGTAATCCATTGTTTATCTGCGTTTTTCTGTGGTGCCTAAGACGAGTGTGTCTAAGGCTAGTGATTATTAATTAGGCCCACTGTAGTGGTGGTTCCTTCCCACTTACCTGGCACTTATCCGGCCACAGGGAGACAAAGAGGCAGTGGAGGATTTATCCTGCGACTTGTCTTTTGGCAGTTAGGAGCGGTCTAGAGTTTGACCTAGGTGACCCCTAGATTTTAGGGTTTTGTGTGTTGCATTTGTTTTGTTGCATTTTTTTTTTAAAAAAAAAAATCCGTATCTTTTTCAAAACAAACACCAATCACATTCATTCTTTTCCCTAATTATAAATTCACGCTGCCACTTGTACTAACCCTTTTTAGTGCAAGATAGGCTGGACAACGGGTCTCTAGTGCCCGTTAGTCCGCGTTTCCTTGATCGACTCAAAAGTCGGTATTTCTACATTTACCTTTCTTTTACCCACCACCACACCCACTTTGATGGATCCACCTCCATCGAACTTCTTTTCCACTACTCTGCCGCCGTCCGTTGGTGCGCAGAATCCACCTCGCATCTCTCTCCAAGAGAGATGCTATCCTACACGAGGCCCACTTTCCACCTGTCTTTCCACACCACCAGCCAACGGGGAAAATTTTCAAATAAAACCCCAATACATCAACCTTTTACCAAAATTTCACGGTCTCGAGTCTGAAGACGCATACGTGTTTATCACGAAATTTGAAAATGTATGCGCAATGATGGGTACTTCACAGCTTTCTGTGGATGCTTTACGTCTTCGTCTTCTCCCATTCACTTTGTGCGATTTAGCCGAGAAGTGGCTGTATAACACTACCGCACATTCCATTTCAAATTGGGACGAATTCGTCAAAGCATTCCTTAAGAAATTCTACCCACATCAAAAGACAGCTCGAGTCCGTAGCGAAATCTATCAATTCACCCAGCTTCCAAATGAAACATTTTCAAAATGTCTTGACCGCTTCAAGGATCTGTTGTCCAATGTCCACATCACGGCATCCCGAGATGGGAATTGTGCCGAATCATTTATGAGGGCATTACTCCTTACACAAGACAGTCCCTTGAATCCATGTGTCAAGGCAACTTTATGACCAAAGATGATTGGGAAGCCTGGAAATTTCTAGAAGATTTCGCTGAAAAATCTTTACAGTGGGAGGGTGTGAGTCAATCGTCTAGGGATGGCAATGATATTTCCATAGAAGTTAAAGCTGACATTTCAGCTATACAAAAGAAACTCGAGAATATGGAAAAATTCTTAGCTGCCCTAAGTCAAATACCACTCTCCAAAACTGTATGTGGTTGTTGTTCTGATCCGTCTCACTTGACGGAAGAATGTCCGTTTCAAGGTCATGAGCATACCAATGCATCATTTCAAAGACCTAGAAACGATCCATCTTCCTCCACATATGATCAGGGTTGGAGGAATAACCCTAACTTTGCTTGGAACCAATCCCAATTTCAAAACACGGTTCCAACTCAACACAATTTCCAAGGGGTCCATCCACCACAACAGCACCCACCACTTCTTTTGAGTCAGCACCCCTTCCAATCACAAAACTTTCAAAATCCGGCCAACACTTTTGCACCGTCTAGTCCTTTGCAATTGACCGGTACAGATAATACCTCTGCACTAGCACAAACCTTGGATAATTTCATGAAACAATCCATCCAAGGGACGGCAAGTTTGCAATCTTCCGTCGAGAATGTGATGAAGATCATTATCTCTCAAAATGAGAACATCAAATCGATAGAAGAACAAATTGCACAACTAAAAGCCGAAATGAGTGCACGAGAGAAAGGGAAACTTCCAGCTCAACCTCTACCCAATTCTAGCTATTCACATGATGTGGATGCAATCACGTTGAGATCTGGAAGAGTGCTTGACCATCACCTTGGGGAAGAGTTTGATGATACTGATAAATCATTCAATGATACCCCGGCTGAGACCTTTCCTTACACACACACTTCTGACCCCAGTTCTTATACCCCACCATCTTCTTCCGAGCCTATTCTTCATTTCCCAAAAGGCTCGCCACTTCAGCCCACCTCTTTTACCCCTCCACGGACGATCCCCACTTCTATTCCGGGATCGGTTCCACACCCACTTCCTTCTCCTATGATGGACCCAGCGCTTATTACTAAAGCACCTTATCCTAATCGGTTAAGGGCTAACACACCGAGTCCACATATGGAGAAGATTATGAACATTTTTAAGCAAGTAAACACCAACATCCCTCTCCTAGATGCCATCCAACAAGTTCCGTTTTATGCAAAAACTCTTAAGAACTTGTGCACTAGGAAGAGGAAGAATCCAGTGCCTAAGAAGATTTTCATGGAAAAAACAATAGACACGGCTTTCCCCCAACAATTACCGAGGAAACGTAAGGATCCAGGATATCCTACTATTTCCGTTTCTATTGGGGAAAAACACATCAACCGTGCTCTATTAGATCTTGGCGCTAGTGTTAACTTGCTTCCATACTCAGTCTATGAGCAATTAGGGATCGGAGAGTTGAAGCCAACCAATTGCACTCTCCAGATGGCTGACCGATCAATCACCAAACCTAGGGGTGAACTGGAGGATGTGTTAATAAAAATCGGAGAATTTATATTCCCGGTAGATTTTATTGTAATTGATACACAGCCTGTAGCGAACCCACGGAATCAAATTCCGGTGATTTTAGGTCGCCCCTTTTTGGCCACTTCCAATGCTATTATCAACTGTCGTAACGGTTCTATGACCCTATCTTTCGGGAATAGGTCAATAGAACTAAACATTTACAAGTTGGGAAGTGTACCCTCCGAACCTATTGCTCAGGTATGTTCTGTCGACTTAATGGATGTCGACAGCAGCGAATTTGATGATCCTCCTGATATTGATCTAGACTCTTTTCATATGATATTGTTTGACCCAACTATGTATCATACACATACGGACTCTTCCACCGAGATGTCCAGGTCAACAATTAACACCGATTATGAACTGATTTTAGAGTCTGAAGATCACCCCGCACTTTGTGATGACATTATTCATCGGGGTATAGATGGAACTTTTGAGGAGATCTTCGCTGATGAACTCGCATTTTTAAATGACACGGGTGTTGAGATGAATCATATCCCAACCAATGGAATTGAACCTCCACCCCTTCTTCTGAATTGTAAAAAGAATGCGAGTAATCCATCACATTCACTGCTTCGTCTCTTCAAAATGAGACGCACACACACTCTCTCCCACCACTTACCTTTTCCCCACTTCTTCTTCCACCAACCCGAACACTGCATTGATAAAATTTTCGAATGGTTGGTGTTGACATTCGGTCTTTGCAAAGCTTAGCATCGACCACTGATTTTTAACCCCCACTTGTGATTTTCAAAACTTAACATTGCATAACTCAAGTTTGGGGGGGTATAATTTTTTCTGGCTCCTAAAAGAAAATTTTTACAAAATTTTGAGCCAAAAATAAGTTTCAGGGAGGTTCTTCACTTAAATATTTTGCCCCCACTAATAAATTCCTCCCAAGCTTACAGGTTTTTCGAGATTTAGCGGAAGGCAACAGTGAGGACACTGTTGAAAACAAGTTTGGGGGGGTTTGTGTTTATTTTCGCATCATTTGCATATCATCTGCATAAGCACAAAACATTTTTTTTGAAAAAAAAAACCTATAAAAATTTAAATTTTTTTTTTCAAAACTATAAAAATATTTTTTTTACATAAATAAGATAATAAAAGTTTAGATAGTGAACATTTACATCCATGAGATTAGAAAAATTTAAGAAAACTAAGAAAATTAGAAGTTTTCTTATACGAACTAGTAATAAGTAGTTATGAGCCGTTGTCCCAAGGGTTAGTAAGATGAAAGACGTCACTAATCTGAGGATAAAAATAAGTCTGAAAAATAGTTTCTATTCTGGAAGCCAAACATTTTGAACGTTGCTACCCTGCTATTCACACTTACACACGTCTTAAAGCCTGGGATAGTAGAGGATACCTTGAAATGCTCTTGTCTTAAAGCCAAAAGTATAAAAAAAAAGTATTTTGAAAATGGTGAAAAAAATGGATACTGGTTTTGTTATCACCAAGGACAAGAAAAATATATAGCAAAAGGGTGCTTCTTCACCTAGTGCCCCAAGGTCAACTGGTCTGGGAGTCACTGCTATGCCTAAGGTGGTGCAAGACGAGGAAAATATACCAAGTTAGCAAGCACATTAGTAATCGGTCGGTTAGTACCTCAAGAAGTATTAACGGTCGCATGAAAGTGTGTAAGCAATCTCGTTTGTCAAAGAGTACTGAGGCTGATGGGCAAGAGTATGATAGCTTGAATTGAATTCTCCGGGTGTAGGGATGTCTTTACACACACGCAGGGTGATATGATCGATGTTTGGAAGAAAGATAGGAATGAAGAATAAGACGATATTTTATTGAGGGAGGATGTGATTTCTAACATTTTTTCATGACCATTAAGATAGGGCTCATGACAACCGAAAAGCTAGCTTAGTTGGAAACCCTAATTTTCAAAGTCTTTCTTTTACAATTCTTGTCTTTAAATGTAATATTCATGATCTTTCTTTTATTATTGGATTTTGTGGGTGCAATCCGCTGAAAACCCTCAGGAGACAACACTCCTCCTACTAGGGACACCTAGAGGTTTAAAGGCTTGTTGCACGTGCTCAGTGCAATCGTGTTGCCTACGAAAGTGTGCTAGTTAGTTTTTCTCTTTCTTTATTTTCTCCTTCTCTTTTTAATAAAACATTCGCTCGAGACGATCGAAATTAAGTTTGGGGGTATTTGATCAGTCGAAAATATTGTATATTTTAGCCGGCAATTTCCCTAACATTTGCATACACTTAGAAGTGTTCGGCATTCATATTCTACATATTAACAAATCTGTCACAAAATATGAGATTTCATGTATTAGACTTTTAAACCGACAGTTTAAAGGAAATTAACCGCATTTCATGGCATCGCATCATTTCTGTATTTGCGCAACACTTGTCTTGAGTATGTGCAGGAAATACGGAAGACAAAGCAAAAGAGCTGATCAAAAAAAAATATGCCAACTAAATCATTTCAGATCTGGTAACATTGAAGAAGGAATTAGACAATTCTATACATCAGAGAAAAGCCCAAATGTCAATACAAGTCCACACCAGAAGCTACAGGGCCCAAGCCTCCACGTCAGCCGCGGAACCGCGGCAGGAGCTGGCTTGCGCCGCGGTTCCGCGCTTCCTATGCCACGTCAGCCGCCCAACTTTTGTGCAAAATTCCCAGCTCTGGTCCCACATTGCTTTCTGATATGTAAAATACAATAATTCTCTCGAAGCTACTACAGATCAGCAAAGGAGATTAAGAAGGCTAATCCTAATTAAGCTCCTAAACTAATCCTCTTCTAGAAGCTCCTCCTAACTAATCCTCATCTAGAACCTTCTCCCCTAACTAACTTTTGGAGGGAAATTTGAATTTCTCAACAAACTTTAGGAGGGAAAGTTAGAATTTGAAATCCTAGATCTAGGGTTAGTTATCTATAAATAGAGCCTAGATCTAAGGGTTGAGGTTGTTCACCATTAGGACCATTAGTTCATCATTAGCTAGTTCATTAGTTAAATAATCTTTCCCTCTTTCATCATCTTCTTCCACAAGTCTCGTGACAAGGCTTGTACGAAACCCTAACCCTAATTCCACTCCAAATCCAAGATCTTGAGTACCAAATCAAGCAAGAAGCCTTCAACCTTTTAGGAGCCGAGCCGATCTTCAATCGGGCAAGTGATCCAAGCCGATCCGCGATCCACGGAGACGAGCGAAGCCAAGTCGACGATCAAGTTCTTCCTCTTGTAGTTCTTGAGCGAATGTAACTAACTTGTTGATATAAATAAAAGGTGAAATTCGTTAATCTTGCTTTCTTTTAATTCTTGCATCATGATTAGATCTCAATTTGTAATTGTTGCTCTTGTTATGATGTTCGAGTAAAACTCCGCTCGTTAAGGAGTCGAGACGATTGTAGAATGATGATGTAAGAAATTGTAATACTATTTTTAAGTCCTACGAGTTTTGTAAACCCTAGCAAGTTCAAGAATCGATGACCTAGTTTCGTAGCGATGCTTTCTTGATTGCGATCGCTCGAAATTAGGGATCTACGATCGTTTCTTGAATTTACTAGAGGCTAGAATGTGAATGATATCGACGAAAGAACAAGGGATAAGATGAAACCCTAGTTTCACAAGAAATCCCTAATTCTCGATCGATCATCATCGATCTAGTATCAATTCATCGAAGGATAAGAATACGTAATTGTAAGATTACATCACATCTATTAATCCGATCGATTCCTACGAGCCTCATTTCGATTCTTGAGATTTGGTTTTGAAAAATCAACAAACTATCAATTCTTGATTCTGTCTTTTAATGCTTTCTTAGATCTAGTTTTTCTCTTTCTTAAACTTCAAATACAAATCTTGAATTGTTTTGTTTTCTTTCTTTAAAGTTTCGACTCACCTAATTCGAAAGACGAACGATTACACTTTCCCTGAGGACGATCCGCACTCACATACTAACTACAATCCGACACCGTAGTTGATTGCGGTAAAATAATTTTTGGTTGTGATTTCTTTACAATTCCATACTACACAACAAGAATTTAATACAATCAAATGGCGCCGTTGCCGGGGACTATTTGATACTTTTACATCCAATCACAGAAATTATCATCAATCAGTGATCAAGGAGGAGAATACTTGAGCACGAAATTCCTGGACTATTCTAAAGGAGAATGGGATTCTCTCTCAGCATTACTCCTCCGAATACACCACAGCACGTCGGTGTATCGGGGCGGAGCAATCGCACCCTATGTGATATGGTGTGCTCTATGATGAGTACTACTGAGTTGCCTATTTTATTTTGGGGTTATGCACTTGAGAAGTTGCATGCCTATTGAATAGGGTTCCAACCAAATCAGCTGCCTACCACTCCATATGTGATATGGTATGAGAAGAGCCCATCTCTTAAAGATGTTAAGATTTGGGGTTGTCCGGCCTATGTCAAAAGCAAAATTCGGACAAGCTCGAGGCTAGGTGAGTTCTGTGGAAGTTTGTTGGATATCCCAAGCATTCGCAAGGGAATATCTTCTACCACACCGAGAAACAAAAGGTGTTTTATTTCTCGGCATACCACTTTTTGAGAAAAAGGGAATTTCTTGTGAAGAAATTAGTGGTCATGAGGTAGAACTGGAAGGAGTTCCTGCTATACAAACTGCAGCTGATGATTTGGTAAACCCGGAGAATTCAATAGTTTCCAACGAACCTCAGCCTCCCTGCCGATCTGGTAGGGTTCCTCATCCACCTGAGAGATACTTCGGTTTCTCTATGACAGTGGGAGCGGGGATTGCATCATGAGATGATGACCCAACTAGTTTCGAGCAGGCCATCAGGAGTGGGGACTCTGTAAGAATGGCTGGATGCTTAGCGATTTGAGATGGAATCCTTATACACCAACAAAGTATGGACTTTGGTTGCTTTATCTGAAGGGTTAAATCCCCATCAAGAGCAAGTATATCTTGAGAAGATTACTTGGTGTACATGGAAAAGTTGAGACTTTCAAAGCTATGCTTAAGTCCATCCAGATCTTACCTGCCACTGCTACATACCATGACTACGATATTCTGCGGATGGGTGTTATGACAGCTTTTCTAAATGATGATTTAGAAGAGAGCGTCTATAAGTACACAGCCAGAGGGCTTCGTAGACAGTGGGAGCAGCGGAAACGTGTGCAAGATGTTTTATGGGATAAATCAGGCATCGCGGAGTTGGAACATCTATTTTGATGTGGTAGTCAAAGAGTTTGACTTCTTCAAAATGGTAGATGAACCTAGTATATACAAAAAGGTAGTAGGGAGTATGGTGGTGATCCTCGTATAGTACGTGGATGACATACTCATGATAGGGAAGGAGTTTCCTATGCTACGCTCGGTCAATCTCCTCTTATCACAAGGATTCTCTATAAAGGATCAAGTTGATAGCTACTAAATCCTGGGTTATGAATCTATGAGATAGATCTAACTGGATGTTAGGATTCTCACTAGTTGTAGTAAGATGATATCAATCGATCCTGGAGAGAATCATGGAAAGGTTCCAGGGTGATAAGGACTACTAAATGTCAGTCACAGGCATTGTCTTTACCCTCAGTGGGAGGACGATATGTTGGAAGAGTTCCAAGCTAGATACCGTGACTTACTAGACGATTAAAGGCAAGATATATCGTTACCAAGGATGCTACCAAAGAGGCAGTCTGGATATAAAAATAAGTTCATGAGATGAACTTCGTTCCTTCCATTGTGTGACAATGGAGTTGTGGCTTATGCCTAGGAACCCCCGTCCCATCATAGATCCGTACATATTCTTAGGCAGTATCGCCTGATCAGGAGATGGTTGATCTCCAGGGAGATCGAGGTTAGGAGAGTAGACACAGAGGACAACAGCGCGGATCCACTCACAAAGGTCTATTTCCCGGTAGAGACTTTTATGGGATGATTGAGTATGAGATACTTCAACCATAGCTAATTGTTGGGTATGCGATACTGCAACAGTTGGCCCTAGTGTAAGTGGGAGATTGTTAGTTATATGTATGCCCTAGAGGCCATTACTGTACATACGTTGTATATTGTAGTGGATGCTTGGACATATATAGGGAGAACTTTCTTGCTCGACATGATAGCATGCTATCTGGTTACTCTTTATCTTAACATGTACTCTGATTGTCTCTATGTCACATGTTGATAAAGCCCTTAGGATGAGTACTTGACTACCAGGACTATGATGCAGATCATACTAGTGGGGACAGTATAGTCGCCAAGTACATCCTTCAAATGTTCCTAGTCGTGGGAGTACCGAGACAGGGCATCGATACTCCAGATTAGACTAGCGTATGCGCTTCTTGACCCATATGATGGGCGATGGATGATCCCATATCCATTGGTGTTTGACATCAGAGAAGGTATACGGGTGCTCAGTGGAGACTGGGTACACTGGACAGACTCGCCGAGAACTCCCAGATGGTATTATACCTCACGTCAGATGGCAGTTCTCTGGTGACACTGGTACAGGTTAGTCTATAGACCCGAGATCGTCATAGAGTCTTGTGTGATTCCCACTGTGCTTTGATTTCCATCATACCACGTCCAAAAGAGAATGCAAAATGGTGGCTTTTGGGTACAGTCCCGAATCACATGGAGGCAATGAGCGATAGGAGGGGTTTCGTCTCTCCCGATATAGGGAGTAGATGTTGCGCTGTGTTCGATTGGCTATAACTGGAAATCCCTTGCCAGGGTTGCTGAGATTTACTGGTAAGTGTTATCAGTAGTTTCTCGAACTGTTATGGACCTCATATCGACACGACTTATCAAGCTACTGGGGTCTGATGTTTAACACCCCTAGGCGAGATATGCGACATATCAGACGAAGAGACCGGACTGTACGGGAGTGTTACTGATTGGATTTGCAGGAGAATGTATAGGCTTGCTTGTTGATCTTCTGATCGCTCAATACCTGGGTGGCTGTTATATTTAGCTAACCGCTTGCAGCTTATGGATGTTTGATATGATCATCACCCACTGCCGGCGTATTGACGATTCTTTAGAGTCCTACACAGAGGTTTCCTGGCTCAGGAAAAATGGAGTAGGTGCACATATGTGATATGTGCGGGACCGGGAATAATGCGTGTATGCGATACCATATTAGATTCTCGCGATATGAGATATCGGCCGGGTATATGTGATTTAGCCAGGTCATCGGATCAAGTGTTGATTCGATGAACTGATACAGATTATATTAGTCGGTTATATGCGATATAGCCGATTTATCGGATCAAGTGTTGATTCGATAATTTAATGTATAATTATATATGTGATATATTAAGTTACATTAACTTATATAAGCTCACTAAAAGATTCTTTTCTCACTTGGATAATACATTGATATATATGTGATATATGTTAATTGTATTATTTTATTTTGTTACAAAATATGTTATATATGTGATATATAATATTGTAACAAGTTATGATTACAAATGGAACATGATTTGTGGAGATTAAACATAGTTAGGATTTGATTTGGGTTAGCTTTTTCTTGAAGCTTATAGAAGCTTTATTTTGTTTTGAGCTAAGATATTTTGTGTTGATATTTATTAACCCAAACCAAACCTTTTAACCATGGTTTATTCTCTACATGAGTTAAGCCCTTCGTTCTTAACTCATGGTTGCAATTGTAACCAAAACAATAATTCATTATTCATCACAAAAGGATTTGCTTCTTCTTCTTCCTTCTTCTTGCATGAAAAAGCTTTCTAGCTTTTTGACATGTGATGATAATGAGTGAGAAATTGAAAACAAAAGAGTGCTAAATTCCTACTTCATCATTCTCATCTATTCTAGCCACTTAGATTGGGGTGTTTGCTTTGCTAATACTTGATCAGTGAGGCAATAGCTTGGGTTTAAGATTCTTCAAGGTAGATCATCTTAGTTGTTGATGATTAGAAGCAAGCTTGCATCTTTCTTTTCATGGAGTCTCTCTTAAGTCCGGGTACTCGATGATCGCAGCGAAGGGACCTCAACACGAAGCTTTTGAAGTGAAGGAATGGACTACAAAGGTTGTAATCCCTAACTCTTAGATGTAAAGTTGTTTACATGCTAGTTTATCCTAATACTCTAGTTAAGATCTTGGTTAGGGTTTGTTTAGCACCCCAAAATTTTTTAAAGTAGCATGATTGATGCTTTCCAAAACCTTGCTAAGGTGCTAAGCTAACCCTGCAGATCATACTAGTGGGGCAGAGGTAGTCGGTAAGTACATCCTTCAATAGTTCCTAGTCATGGGAGTATCGAGATGGGGCATCGATATTCCAGAGTAGACTAGCGTATACGCTTCCTGACCCATATGATGGGCAATGGATGATCACATATCCATTGGTGTTTGACATCAGAGATGGTACACGGGTGCTCAGTGGAGACTTGGTACACTGAATGGACTCACCGGAAACTCCTAGATGCTATTATACCTATCGCCAGATAGCAGTTCTCTGGTGACACTGGTACATGTTACTCTGTCGACCCGAGATCGTCATAGAGTCTTGTGTGATTCCCACTGTGATTTGATTTCCACCTTACCATGTTCAAGAGATCTTGCAAAATGGTGGTTTTTGGGTACAGTCCCGATTCACATGGAGGCAATGAACGATAGGAGGGGATTCGTCTCTCCCGGTATTTGGAGTTGATGTTGCGCTATGCTCGATTGGCTATAACAGGAAATCCCTGGTCAGGGTTGCTGAGATTCACTGGTAAGTGTTATTAGTAGTTTCTCGACCGTTATGGACCGTGCATCGGCATGACTTATCAGGCTATTGGGGTCTGACGTTATACTACCCCTAGGCTGCGATATGCGACATATCTGACGAAGAGACCGGACTGTACGGTAGTGTTACTTATTGGATTCACAGGAGTATGAGCAGGCTTGCTTGTTGATCTTCTGATCACTCAATACCCAGGTGGCCGTTACGTTTAGCAGACCGTTTGCGTCTTGTGGGTGTTTGATATGATCATCACCTACTGCCAGCGTATTGATGAGTCTTTAGAGTCCTACATAGAGGTTTCCTGGTTCATGCGAAACGAAGTAGGAGCACATATGTGATATGTGTGGGACCGAGATTAAGGCGCGTATGTGATACCGCATTCTATTCTCTCAATATGTGATATCGGTCGGTTATATGTTATATAACTGGGTTATCGGATCAAGTGTTGATTCGATAAATTGTTACATTTGATATTATCCAGTTATATGTGATATAGCCGGATTATTGAATCAAGTGTTGATTTAATAATTTAATGTATAATTATATATTTGATATATTGAATTACATTAACTAATATTAGCTCACATAAACATTTCTTTTTCTCACTTATGTGCATATAGTATATATGTGATATATATTAATGTATATTTTATTTGTGTCATGCTTGATGCCACATGCTTCATGGGTGTATGAGACTCACACCATGCTTATAATAATGATGGGTTTTATTTATTTAAAGTAAATCAAATTAGTTGGTAATTTATCACATGGTTGAAACTTGTAGAAGCTTGTCGATCCATTGACCAAGTCCACTAATTTTGTTTTACTTGTAGATATATTTTAACCTAACCATTATTGTTAGCCATGGTTTATTATCTACATGAGTTAGTGTATGACACTAACTCGCCCATGGTTTCTATTCTCACCTGATGAGTTTGATTCTCATCTCCACTTCATCTTCTTCTTCCTCATGATAAAGCTTTCTAGCTTTTCTCCAAGTGAAGAAATATAGTGAGAACAATAAATTTAAAGTAAGCTCAATTCCTACTTCATCATCCTCTACTATATTAGCCATTTAGTTTAGGGTGTTTGCTTCACTAATCTACCATTCGTGAAGAGGTAGCATGTGCTTGAGTCTCCTCAACGTAGATCATCTTCGGTCTCAAAGACTTCGAGCAAAATTGTTCATTTTTTCATGTGAACTCTTACTAGAGTTCGGGTGTTCACTAGAAGGGACTACTACACGGAGCTTTAGAAGTAAAGGACCGGTCTACAAAGGTTGTATTCCTCATTCACTTAAATGTAAATTTGTTTGCGTTGCTTGTTCGTCTAAATTTCTAGTTAAGATTCTAGGGTTAGGGTTCTTTAGTATGGCAAAAATTTGAAAACGGCATGGACGATGCCTCACAAAACCCAGCGGCCGCCTAGGGAACCCTACAAGTGCACGCTAAGTGTTTCTTTTCTCTCTCTCTCTCTCTCTTTGTGGTACAGCGACCCATGACTTACCTTAAAAACTCATGAACCAAGTTAACCGAACCTTCTTAAACCCTTTGGCTTTAGCTTGTCCTTATTCGCGACAATGTCGCATATATCCCTGCCACTCCTACTTTACCCTTTGCATTTCTTCAGAACACTTCGTATCATTATGATGATCCATATCGCTTTAAATGACCATCGTATAGTTACATTCGAACTCGAAGAAGTTACTTCAGTCGAGGATGGCCACAAGTTTAGGAGAAATTGAATAGGAATTATTCGGTTGTCTCTTCCCTTTACCCTCTCTTAGGTTGCGAGAGCTCCTTGTATTAAGAGAGTACACCTATTACGCTTATTGGATAGTCTTCTTCCAAACCTCAGGCTAGTGCCGAAAGGTAGGGAAGGAAGAAAATCAATTAGCTTATGAGCGGTGTGCAGAAGGTAAGATGTAGAGACATATAAAGGGATTAAAGTGAGGGCAAAGGAAATTGCGACTACTGTCATGAATCTGGATAATGGAAAAGGCATTACTAGGAATGCCCAGTCACCTCCTTGAAACATTATTATATTTCAGTATTTCGGTGTACATGTAAAAGAAAACGGTTTTCCCAATTAATTCTAACTCCACGGTATATATTTACCAGATTTGAATCTCACATCTGTACGGTATTACAGATGATGAGTAGGAGTAGAATATTGGGAAATGGGCGATTTGATCCTCTATATCGGAATTCGTTGTAATTGGTGATATTGGATTAAATCGCCTAGTTTTGCTTAATGGCAAATATTTGGTTTTGAATAACCATTGTTATGCACCAAATTTTAAAATGAAATATTTATACCTTTGTTTTATAAAGTGAGATATACATTTTGAAAATTATGATATGAACACTTACCATTATCAGTTGAGGATAAGATAAAGTGCATTGAATAACGGTGTAAGACATTCTTAGCCAAGATACATTTTTGAATTTACAAAACACAGAATTTGAGTTAGTATACTCTTGGACTTATACATGAAGATGTATGTTGTCCAGTGTCCTTCGGGACAAGGGGTTGAGAACCATACGTCGGAAGTATCAGTATTCTTTGAGGTGATTGAAGATGTAGATACTTGTTCAGTCAAAAATATTGTGCATTTGATATGACATTTTCCTTACTATTTCTATATAATAAAAGGTGTTTATTATAAATATGACACATATGAGGGTTTATCTGTAAAAATACTATTTTCATATGTTTATATATTATAATTAATATTATGAAGGAAATTGTAAGAATATAATATCTATATAATATTTAGTCCATTTAAATATGCTTACCTTATCAAATATCTTTAACCAATTTTCTAAAACTATAATATCATGTCAAATGGTTAAGATAATATCTCAATAAAAACAAATTCTACTAACATTATTTATTGAGTTATTGTGCAGAAATTATATCAGGACTGAAATCAAGGAAATTCGATGTGGCGAGATCAAATCTGATGAAATATTCAAGTAAATCAAAGAAAGATATTCTGGCAGAGACTACGAGATGTCAAGATTCCAAATATCAAAACAGTCTACATATGTCACCAGAAGAGGCCACCAGAGAAATGAACCCAAGATCTCTCTACCCCACCGCGGATCCACGGCCAAACCCACCCAATGGCCGCAGTTCCGCCGCAATATTCAGGAGTTGGGATTTTGGATTTTTACAGTGGGATCCTAACAACTAGTTACCCTATTAGGAAACCAGGGATTCTGGGTATGTGACTATAAATAAGAACCGAGATCCTCACTTGAGAAATCATCAAACCGACGCGATCACGAAGTCCATGACGGCTCAAAAATCCTGGTTGATCATCGACAGTTCATCTACCTTCTTAAGAAGAGATCGAGAAGCAAACTAGGGTTTTGTAATAATTTTCTAAAGGTACAAAGTGTACTTGATCTTGTTGATTAATAAAGGTAGTTTTATTCTATTGCATTTTATTTTCTTCATGATTTCTATCTTTTCTTTTCCAAACATGCGCGAGTAATTCTCTGCTTATTACGGTTCGTAGGATTAGGGTAAATTAATGGATGATGAAGATCCTTAAACTCTTTTTACGTCCTATAAAGTTTATAAACTTCACCAAAAGAATCATTAATATCCTAGTCGGGCGCGCTATCAATTCATTGGGAGCCACGACCGCGATTAGAGATTAGATTAACGATTGTTTTGGTAAAAGCCATACATGAACGGAGATCCATGTCAAGGTAGGGGTTAAGAGTGGGAACCCTTTTTCCCTCCAGAAACCCTAATCTATATGCATCACTGTCGATCTAGTTTTAATTATATTAAAGGATAAGAGGAGTAATCTTTAATTAATCATCCATGACTACTAAATCTTAATGAACCCTACAAGCCCCCTTCTAATATAAAACCTACATCCATAGTTAATCTAGATCTATATATCCTGCATCCGTGTTTGACATTGATCTAGAATTTACAACCATTCTTCGCCATTCTTTATTCTTCCACTTTTTCAACACGTCTAAAGTAAGATTGAAAGATTAAACGTTTCCCTGAGGACGACCCGTACTCATCTCGGTCTAGCTACACGCGACATCGTTATTGATTGCGGTTACAACACCACTACAAAAACATCATCAATCAAATTGCGCCGTTGCCGGGGATACGTGCGTAATTTTGTATTCTTACTATTTTTGTTGAATTCTTATTCGATCAATATCATAAATAAAACAAAACTGCAAATTGTATATTTAACGATTATTGTGTGAATTTCACAAGGGGATCTGGAGTCACAGACTTGAGGAAACAGAGATTCAGAGACATTCATCAAGTTCCAGAAGAGCAAAGGGAGACCACGTAGCAAAAATCTTCACGAGAGCCCTCTTTTTGGCGGCGGAACCATGGCAAATAGGTGCAATTGGCGGCGGAACCGTGGCTCAATTAGGAATTAGGGTTTCCAAATTCTCTGGTATATTTCTCAACTCCTTCTCTCTCCTCTGAAATCCAATAAAATATTTTTTTCTACAGGATTCTTTGCAAAATATCGCCGCTCAAAAATCTTTTTGCAAGTTTTGTTTTGCGATTTGTTTTTGCATATTTTAATACGGACATTAAGGGGCAAAGACCAAATTCAGATTAGGTGGGGATTTCATCACCCTTTTTAGGCCCCACAAATCACAAAACGAGCATCCGCATCAACCCTACATTAATTAAAAAATTTCTAGATAAGACTCTAAGGACCGTCGCGCTCAAATAGGACAGAGAAAGGTCGTAGGTAATTTATCACTTATCCGCATTACTTTTGTGGTGTCTAGGCAATTGTGTCTAAGGCAAGTGGTTACTTAATTAGGCCCGCTATTTTCGGTGATTCGTATAGCGGATACCTCCCACTTACCTGGCACTTACCTGACCACAAGAGTAGTAAAGAAGTGGTAGAGGATTGATCCTGCGGCTTGTCCTTTGGAAGTCTAGGAGCGGTCTAGAGACTTGACCTAGGTAACCTTAGTTCTAGGGTTGTTTGTGGATTTTTGTGTGATTTTTCTTGAGTCCCACTTTTTTAAAAAAGAAATTTAAATCACACACACGCTGCCACTTGCGCTAAAACCGTTTAGTGCATGCTCGGCTGGACACGGGATTCTAGTGCCTGTCTTGTCCGCGTTTCGGCTATAGACTCTGAAGCTGGTACTTCTTCATTTTATTTTTCCCCACCACCCACCACATCGACTGAGATGGACGATACTCCATCAAATTATAACACCACCCTGCCACCGCCCGTAAGTGCAATGAATCCACCACGCATTTCTCTCTAAGAGAGATGCTATCTTATACGCGGTCCACTTCCTACCTGTCTATCCATTCCACCAGCCAACGGGGATAATTTTTAAATTAAACCCCACTATATTAACCTGTTGCCCAAATTTCACGGGCTTGAGTTTGAAGACGCGTACGTTTTTATCACCAAATTCGAAAACGTATGCGCAATGATGAGTACTTCACAATTATCTGCGGATGATATGCGCTTGCGTCTTCTCCCGTTCACTTTGTGCGACTTGGCAGAAAAATGGCTTTATAATATTGCCGCACTCTATTACCAATTGGGTTGAATTCGTGATAGCATTTCTTAAAAAAATTTACCCCAATCATAAGACCGCCCGTGTTAGGAGCGAAATCAACTAGTTTACCCAGCTTCACAATAAATCATTTTGGAAGTGCTTTGAACGGTTCACTAATTTGCTTGTCCAATGTCCTCATCATGGAATACATAGATGGGATTTGTGCTGAATTATATATGAAGGCATTAATCCAGCGACAAAGCAGATGCTTGAAACCATGTGTCAATGTAATTTCATGTCCGAAGACGATGGTGAAGCCTGGAAATATCTGGAAGATCTTGCTGAAAACACTTTGCAGTGGGAAAGCGTTAGACTACCTTCATCTAGGGGAGGTATCCATCAGCTCGATATTTCCATCGCAGTAAAAGAAGAAATGGTAGCAATACAAAAGAAACTCGAGGTTATAGAGAACAAATTCTCATCAATCTCCCTAAACCAGGTTACGCTTCCTAAGACTGCATGTGGTTGCTGTTCCGATCCATCACATCTGACGGAAGAATGTCCTTTAAATGCACCGTTTCAAGGTCAAGAACACACTAATGCTATTTTTCAGTAGCGACCTAGAAACGATCCTTATTCTTCCACATACAATCAGGGGTGGAGGAATCATCCTAACTTTGCTTGGAACCAAAACCAAAACCAAAATCAAAACCAGTTCCAAAGCAATTATCAAAGACCTCCTCCACAGCAACAACAACCACCACCACAGAGTCAGCACCCCTTTCAATCTCAATCTTTTCAAAACCCAGCCAATAATTCTTTCCAAACGGCCGAGAATGAAAACTCATATGCACTCGAATGAAATGTGGATATGTTTATTAAACATTCCATGCAATCGATGGACGAAATAAAGTCTTCTATCTGATCTTTAGCATAGACCACCAACTCCCATGGTGAGAGTATAAAATCAATAGAAGCACAACTTGCACAAATAAATGCCGCTATAAGTACGAGAGAAAAAGGAAAACTTCCATCTTAACCCCTACCGAATCCTGGCCACTCACAAAATCATAATGTGGGTGCCATCACCACGTTGAGATCGGGAAGAGTTCTAGATAACCAAGTGGGTGAACATGTTGATGAACACGTCGGTGATATTAATGATACACCGGCTTCTACTTCTTGCCCTACTTCATCTAGTTTCCCACCTTCTTCCGATCCTATTCTCCGTTTTCCCCAATGCTCGAACACTCTGCCACTTCCTCGAATCTATCTAAAATGATCCCCACTCCAATTCTGGGATCGAGTCCATCCCCACAAACTTCTCCAAATATGTTGGACCCAATACTTATTAATAATGTTCCTTTTCCAAACAGGTTGAGGGCCAACAAACCTAACGCACAAATGGAGAAAGTTGTGGAAATGTTTAAGCAAGTTAAAATAAATATCCCTCTCCTAGATGCTATTCAACAAGTTCCGTCTTATGCGAAAATCCTTAAGGACTTGTGCACTAGGAAAAGAAAAACTCAAGTCCCGAAAAAGGTATTCATGATAAGTAACGTGAGCACAGTTTTTACCCAACAATTACCTAAGAAACGTAAGGACCCCGGTTGTCCTACAATATCTATAACTATTGGGGGTAAAAGCATCAATTGTGCTCTACTTGATCTCGGCGCTAGTGTTAATTTGCTTCTATATTCCGTCTATGAGCAGTTAGGTATAGAAGAGTTGAAACCTGCCTACTGCGCTCTCCAGATGGCAGATCGATCTATTGCCCAACCTAGGGATGAAATAGAGGATGTGTTAATCAAAGTTGGGGAATTCATATTCCCTGTGGACTTTATTGTTTTAGATACACACCCTGTGGCGAACCCACGTAATCAAATCCCGATGATACTCGGTCGACCTTTCCTACCAACTTCCAACGCTGTCATTAATTGTCAACTTATCCTTCGGGAAAATGACAATTGAGCTTAATATTTACAAGCTAGAAAGTCAACCATCTGAACTTTCTGCTCATTTAATCGATGTCCGTTTCATCAACGAGATAGCTTCCGACAGCTGCGAAGCTGAAGTACTTTGCTATGGTGATCTCGACAACACTAGTGCGACATTGTTTGATCTGGAAAATCATTATGGTGAGGATACTTTTGACGAGTCCACCCCTAAGTTCGAATCTTTTGACTTGTCGCAAAAGTCAGTAGTGCTTTCCGAGTCAATATCCTATGCAAGTTATGAACCTCTTGGGGAGTCCGAATATCATTGCCTTACCCCACCTTCTATCTTCTCTCCGCCGACTCTAGATCTCAAACCACTACTTTTTCATCTAAAATATGCATATTTAGGTGAGAATGAGTCTTTACCCGTGATAATATCCGCTTCTCTAGCTTTAGAGCAAGAGAATGATCTTTCGACGGTATTGAGATCGAATCGGTAAGCATTTAGTTGGACAATGGCTGACATTAAAGGGATTAGTCCCTTAATTGTTGAACATCATATACATTTGATGGATGAAGCCAAACCAACCCGAGACCCACAAAGACGGTTAAATCCCGTCATGAAGGAGGCGGTAAGAAAGAAATCGTCAAGTGCTTAGATAGTGGTATAATTTACCCAATATCTGATAGCCAATGGGTAAGTCCTATTCATGTATTCCCTAAAAAGTCTGGCATCACGGTCATAACCAATGAGGCTAATGAGTTAATCCAAACACGCACCTAAACTGGATGGCGCTTATGTATTGATTACAGAAAACTCAATGTCGCAACGAGGAAACATCACTTCCCTCTACCTTTCATTGACCAGAGATTAGAATGATTAGCTGGACATGAATACCATTGTTTCTTGGACGGATACTCTGGCTATAACCAGGTCCCCATCACCGAAAAGGATCAAGATAAAACATCATTTACTTTCCCTTTCGGTACTTTTGCTTATAGACGCATGCCCTTCGGGTTATGCAACGCTCCCGCTACATTTCAGCGGTGTATAATGGGGATATTCTCAGACATGGTTGAGAATTTTCTGGAGATATTTATGGACGATTTCTCTATATTTGGGGACTCCTTTGAGGATTGCCTTCGTCATCTTGACGCGGTTCTTACCCACTGTAAGGATAAAAACTTAATTTTTAATTGGGAAAAATGTCATTTCATGGTCCAAGAAGGTATTGTCCTTGGACATATCATTTCACAAAAAGGCATTGAGGTTGACAGAGCTAAAATTGATGTCATCCATTACCTTCCTCCTCCCAAATGTGTCAAAGATATACGATCTTTTCTTGATCATGCAGGATTTTATAGGAGATTCATTAAGGACTTTAGCAAAATTGCTAGACCCTTAACTCTTCTCTTGGCCAAAGATACAACATTTCACTTCGATTCGGACTGCGAGGCTGCTTTTGAATCGCTTAAAAGATCTCTCACTACAACCCCCGTTCTATCATCTCCGGATTGGAATCACCCGTTCGAGCTTATGTGTGATGCATCAGATTTTGCTATTGGTGCAGTCTTAGGACATCACATTGATAAGATGCCACATGTAATTTATTATGCAAGTAAGACCTTGAATGATGCACAAATTAATTACACAACTACCGAGAAAGAACTCTTGGCAGTTGTATTTGCATTAGAAAAATTCAGGCCCTACTTGATTGGCTTGCCAATAGTGGTTTACACTGATCACTCCACCCTACGACACCTTTTATCGAAGAAGGATGCTAAGGCCAGGCTAATACGTTGGATTCTGTTGTTACAATAATTTGATCTTGTTATCCGAGATGAGAGTGGATGTGAAAACATAGTAGCTAACCATCTTTCACGTATCTCTTCTTCACCAACGTTGACCGCGCCGATAAATGACTCATTTCTTGACGAACAGCTCTTGACCGTATCTTGTGAACCTTGGTTCGTGGATATTGTGAATTATCTAGCGACGAGACTTATTCCTAGCAATTGGTCGAAACAAGGCAAACTTCAATTTATATCCCAAGTAAAACACTTTTACTGGGATGAACCTTATTTGTTTAAGTATTGTTCCGATCAAATCATTCGCAAATGTGTCCCTAACGATGAATTCAAGAGTGTATTATCATTTTGTCATGATCAGGCATGCGGCGGTCACTTTGGTCCTCGAAAAACGACGGAAAAAGTTTTGCAATGTGGCTTTTATTGGACAACATTATTTAAAGATGCATATGATCATTGCAAACTTACCCGCGGTGTCAGCAATTAGGTCTAATTTCACGTAGAAATGAGATGCCGCTCCAACCTATCTTGGTTGTGGAGATATTCGACGTTTGGGGTATTGATTTTATGAGCCTTTTTCCCAACTCTTTTAGGAATTTATATATCTTGTTAGCGGTTGATTATGTCTCAAAATGGGTAGAAGCAATACTGTGTCGCACTAATTACAACAAGGTTGTTATTAAGTTCCTTAAAGAAAATATCTTTTCGCGGGTCGGACACCCTCGCGCTATAATTAGCGACAACGGGACGCATTTTTGTAATCGTTCTTTCGAGGCTTTGATGCGAAAATATGCAATTAACCATAAACTTTCTACGCCCTATCATCCACAAACAAGCGGGCAAGCTGAGATCTCAAATAGGCAGATCAAGCAAATTTTGGAGAAGACGGTTCTAAAAACCGTAAAAATTGGTCAACCAGATTGACGGATGCTCTTTGGGCATTTCATACCGCTTATAAGAACGATCTTGGTATGTCTCCATACCGCCTTGTGTTTGGGAAGGCATGCCATCTTCCTGTCGAGATCGAATATAAAGCAATGTGGGCTATCAAAGAGCTAAACTTTGATTTTGATCAAGCCAGCAGTTATCGGAAGCTGCAATTGAATGAGCTAAGCGAACTCCGTGATGAAGCTTACGATAATGTGGTGATAGTAAAGAACCGGACTAAAGTGTTTCACGATAAAAACCTTTTTAGGAAAACTTTCACACCGGGACAACAAGTCCTTCTTTACGATTCCCGTCTCCATCTTCATCCGGGTAAGCTTAAATCTCGTTGGAAAGAACCTTTTATGATGCAATATGTATACCCGCACGGGACAGTAGAAGTTGAAAATATAAAAAACGGTTCATTTTTTTAAAGTAAATGGGTATAGATTAAAACCATATTTTTCTGCTGACCCAGCGGAGGAGCTCCTGTTTTTAAAGGAGCCATTTTATCATAACGAAATTTCCTCTGCCTCACCTCCATGTTTCGGTAATATTGTCTCATTTTAAGAATGGATGTGAGTAATAAAAGATTTCACTGAATATTTGTGCGTGCCAAAGTACAAGTTTGGGGGTAGTTTTCATTTGACTATTATTTTACCCCTCTTAATTTCTCCCCCTAAGTTTACAGGTCGATGCGTTCAAAAAAAGAAGACATCAATGAGGACACTGCTGAAAACAGGTTTGTGGGTAAGGTTTCTATTCACTAAACTATCTTTTGGCACTTGGCACTATACAATTTTTTTATATAATAAAAGAGTAGAAAGTGAAAATTTACATATGAAAGATAGGAAAAGTTTAAGAAAAGAAAGAAAGTTAGATGTTTTCTTAAATGAAACTAGTAATAAGTAGTTATGAGCCGTTATCCTAAGGGTTAGTAAGATGATGGAAATTACTAATTTGAGGATAAAATTAATTCTGAAAAATAGTCCTTATTCTTGATGCCAAACATTTGAACGTTGATACCCTACTATACGCATTTACACACATGTTGAAACCTAGGATAACAGAGGACACCTTGAAATGCTCATGTCTAAAAGCCTTAGTATGAAAAAAAAATGTATAAATGGTGAAGAAAAAAATGAACGCTAGTTTTGAAATTACCAAGGCAGCATAAAAAATATAGCGAGGGTGCTTTATCACCTAGTGCCTTAGACCAACTAGTTTGGGAGCCACTGCTATGCCTTAGGTGTTACGAAACGAGGAATTACGCCTAAATGTGCAAGCACATTTTGTAATCGGTCGGTTAGTACCTCAAGAAGTATTAACGGTCGCATGAAAGATGTGTGAGCAATTTCATCAAAATATTCACCAACTATAAAATACTTTGGAAAATGGACAAGAGTATGATAGCTTGAATTGAATTCTCTAAGTGTAGGGATGTCTTTTACACACACGTAGGGGTATATGATCAATGTTTGGAAGAAAGATAGGGAGGAAGACTAAAGGCGATGTTTTATTGAGGGATGGTGTGATTTCTAACATTTTTTCATGACCATTAAGATAGGGTTCATAACAACTGAAAAGCTGGTATAGTTGGAAACTCTTATTTTCAAGTTCTTTCTTTTATAATTCTTATTTTTTATGTAACTTTCACTATCTTTTTTTATAGGATTTTGTGGGTGTAATCCGCTGAAAACCCTCAGGAGACAACACTCCTCCTACTAGAGACACCTAAAGGTTTAACGGCTTGTTGCAGTGCTCAGTGCAATCGTGTTTCCTACGAAAGTATGCTGCTTAGGTTTTTCTTTTTCTTTTTCTCCTTCTCTTGAATAACTAGTTTGCTCAGGACGATCAAAGTTAAGTTTGGGGGTATTTGTTCAGTCGAAAATATTGTGCATTTGATATGACATTTTTGTAAAGTCTTAGATTTCGGTTAGTGTTAGTTTAGACGGAAATGTGGGTTTACTGTAAAAATTTTACCAATTCGGATTCCTCACATTTTATAACATTTAATTAATAATTTATTATTATTTGTTATGGCATGCACGCACGTGTGCACGTTAATGTGAGGGTTTGTTTGTGCTAATCTAAGTTAGTGACCATGACATTTAACCTAATCTAATTCTTTGCTTTATCCTAATTCTTGTTTTAATCTAATCCTTAACCCTAATTCTAGATATTTTGTGTGAGAGAGAGATATTTCATTTGTTGAGAAAAGAGGTGGCAAGGTGTGGTGTGAATGAATTAAATGGTGATTTAATGCAAAGGTTACACTCACCTCATCTCTCACCCTACACCCACTTCCCTCTCTCTTATCCTCACACACTCTCTCATTTCTCTCTCTCTTTTCATTTTTACTCATTCCTCTCACACTCAAACTGAACACTCTCTATTCCTTCACAAATCCATCACAATCCTTCACAAATCTCACCCAAAATCACATTTTTTACCATCTTTTGCCTCTTGGATGCCTAGGAGCTTGCAAAGCTAGGATATTTGAGTTCTTTTGGTTAGGTAATGGTCTATTTCTGTTAATTAGGTGTTTATTTTGTATCTTAGTGTTAGTTATATGTATGCCCTAGAGGCCATTACTGTACATACGATGTATATTGTAGTGGATGCTAGGACATATATAGGGAGGACTTTCTTGCTCGACATGATAGTATGCTATCTGGTTGTACTTTATATTAACATGTACTCTGATTGTCTCTATGTTACATGTTGATAAAGCCCTTAGGATATGTACTCGACTACTGGGACTATGATGAGATCATACTAGTGGGGCCACGGTAGTCGACGAGTACATCCTATAACTGTTCCTAGTCGAGGGTGTATCGAGACAGGGCATCGATGCACCAGAGTAGACTAGCGTATACGCATCTTGACCCATATGATGGGCGATGGATGATCCCATATCCATCGGTGTTTGACATCAAGGATGGTGTACGGGTGCTCAGTGGAGACTGGGTACACTGGAGGGACTCGCCGAGAACTCCCAGATGGTATTATACCATACGTCAGATGGCAGTTCTCCGGTGACACTGGTACAGAGTAGTCTGTTGACCCGAGATCGTCATAGACTCTTGTGTGGTTCCCACTGTGCTTTGATTTCCATCATACCACGTCCAAAAGGGCGTGCAAAAAGGTGGCTTTTGGGTACAGTCCCGAATCATATGGAGGCAATGAGCGATAGGAGGGGATTCGTCTCTCCCGGTATAGGGAGTTGATGTTGTGCTGTGTTCGATTGGCTATAACCGGAAATCCCTAGCCAGGGTTGCTGAGATTTACTGGTAAGTGTTATCGGTAGTTTCTCGAACTGTTATAGACCTCATATCGACACGACTTATCGAGCTACTGGGGTCTGACGTTTACCACCCCTAGGCGAGATATGCGACATATCAGACGACGAGACCGGACTGTACGGGAGTGTTACTGTTTGGATTCGCAGGAGAAAGTACAGGCTTGCTTGTTGATCTTCTGAGCGCTCAATACCTAGGTAGCTGTTACGTTTAGCTGACCGCTTGCAGCTTGTGGGTGTTTGATATGATCATCACCTACTGCCGGCGTATTGACGATTCTTTAGAGTCCTACACAGAGGTTTCTTGACTCAGGCAAAACGAAGTAGGAGCACATATGTGATATGTGCGGGACCGAGGATAATGCGATATGTGATACCGTATTCTATTCTCGCGATATTTGATATCAGCCGGGTCATCGGATCAAGTGTTGATTCGATGAATCGGTACGGATAAATATTAGTCGGTTATATGCGATATAGCCGGATTGTCGGATCAAGTGTTGATTCGATAATTTAATGTATAATAATATATTTGATATATTAAATTGCATTAACTAATATTTGCTCAGTAAAAGATTCTTTTTCTCACTCGGGTAATACATTGATATATATGTGATATATGTTAATTGTATTATTTTATTTTGTTACGATAAATATTATATATGTGATATATAATGTTGTAACATGATATGATAAATAATGCAACTTATTTAGTGGAGTTTAAACATGATTAGGGTTTGGATTAGGGTTAAACTTTCTAGAAGTTTCTAGAAGGATTTGTTTTGTTTTGTGAAAGATATTTGTTCATGACTCATGCTTTAACCAAACCCAAACCCTAACCCTAGTTAATTCTCTACAAAGGTTCACTTGACCATGGTTGCATAATTCTATCATATGATTATTTTCCTATTCATCACAAAAGGATTATTACATTATTCATCATCTTCTTCCTTCTTCTTCCAAGCTTGAAATGGTTTCTTGCTTTGATTTTGTGATGGATAAATGTGAGAAAAATATAAATAAATAGAGCAAAATTCCTACTTCATCATCCTCATCTTCACTTGCCATTTAGATGAGGGTGTTCACATCATTTCATGAGTGTTAGCTTGTGTTAAAGAAACTTCGAGGTAGATCATCTTAGTATCGAAGATCGGAAGCAAAGGTTGCGTCTTTCTCTTCGTGGAACCTCTCGAGAGCCCGGAACCCGATGATCGCAGCGAAGGGACCACAACACGGAGCATATGAAGTGAAGGACCGGATCTACAAAGGTTGTGATCCTTCTCACTTAGTGTTAAATCGTTTAGCATGTTGTTTTTCGCCTAATCTCTAGTTTAAAGTTCCGTATTCGGGTTGTTCGGCACGGCTAAATTTTTATTCGGGCATGGTTGATACCTCGTGGACCCTTGTGCGCGTGCCTAGCAACCCTACAGTGGTATCAGAGCCAAGCTAGAGCTTTAGGCGAAGTCTAGACGGAATTTGAAGTCCGAACGAACCCGAAAACCCAAACCTAACATGCTCTCTGTCCGGATTTTAAATCGTGGATTTTTCCGTATTAAAAATGCCTAAAAAATTCAATAAATAATTATAAGAATTACTGTGCAAACTCAGGCGAAAGATTCGTCCAACAGAGCGCGGAACCGCGGCAGAAGCCCAGCTTCTGCGGCGGTTCCGCGGCTAGGTGATGACGTCACCTCCCAATTGTTGCACAGTAATTCCTATTTTAATTTTCTGGGTTTTCTGGGAATTTTCAATATTTTTTCAAGAGTTGAATTTTCTGAGTTGTTTTGGGGATTCGGTGTTTCGATCGGGGTATCAAATTTTGTCTATTTGGCTTTCCGGATAATTTTTAGAAACTGTTAAAAAGTTCGAACGGATATCAATAACTCACTTTTTTCCCTATCGGAAAATTTTTCAAAAGTTGGATTTTTTCTCGTGTTTAAGAATGTTCTAAGTCGTGCAAGTAACTCGGTGGACCCTCTAGAAGACAACAAACCTTAACTCGATTATGTGACCGTCTTGAACTGCCCTTTGAACCTTAGGGTTTGGAGCAGTACGGCGTGCCACATGTGAGGCGTTGGCTTGACCCTTCTACGGCTGGACCATTGGTACTGTGGCATGTAATGGATGTTTTTAAACTGTTTTCAAGTGTTGAAATATATTGGGGAAATCTTGGGTACTTGACAATTCGATCGGAAAGTTTAACTTTTTCTATTTATCTGGAATGTGATACAATATTTGGAATCCACATGTAGTTATGAGATAACTAATTTGAATATTATAAACATAGCAGTTTAGTCTCAGATGATCGGTTGCCACGGAATTTTGATGTGATCAAAAGTCCGTCGCAATCACGTAGTGTACGCAGATACTCGCCGGGTAAACTTAATAGACAGCTACGCCCCATAGCCTCGACCAAGTGACTGTAGGAGAACCCCGTCGCCGAAAGCATCCGTTCGGGTGCTCCCGGTAGCGGTGTTCCGCCTTGGCGCACTTCGTCGACGGTATCGGGGGTGCGGCCGTCTACTAAAGTTTGCGACGAGCATTCGATCAGGACGTCGGGAATCTTGTTGAATTGGCCGACTTGGTATTGAAAAGAGTTTTCGATAAATGAGACTAAAATGCGGGGTTTATAATTGTTAGGCATGTGATGTCTAAGGAATTCATTTGGTTAGGCATGTGATGTCTAAGGAAGTTGCGGATTCCAACTGTTGTAGTTTTACACTTTCTTTTCTGTGACCGTAAGTGTAGTATGTGGTGTATCGCCGGCTTCGTTGCTATACATCAACGACAATCGGGATACACATACTTGCTTACGTTGATGATATGAGATATTATGTGTTGCTGTGATATGTTATATTGGATCGTCGCGTTTGAATAGCCGGGGTTTTATGTGAGATGAGAGTTTTTCTTTTTCATTCATGTAAAATTCATTTGTATGTAATATTCTTTTATTGGGGCACTTCCAGGTAGCGGAAGATGTCACCGTTGTATATTATTTACTTTTCCGCATTAGGTAGACCCAAGGCGGGGAGCACAAGTAACCGGGTTCTAGGGTCCAGTGGGAGACCATCTCGAGGAGTCGAGACCGGGTCTCCTAACCCTAGAATTGGCAGTGTTACTTGCCGCTCTCGTAGGGGTCTAGGGATGTGGGTTTGGCTATTCATCGCGACCGTGGAATCCGTGTTTTATACTGGCTCGTATTAAAAACACGGACGTCCTAGTATCTCCAATATTTCATATATGTTCTTCTGCTGCAATGTTCTGTGATGAGATCATATTACTGCCTGAGACGAATGTTTATATTATATATATGAGATATATGTTATATTACAGATTTCGTTTCAAAAGAGATGCTTACGAAGCATAATTAAAATGGGACTTCATTAATGAGATTAATGAAATAAAATAAACCTAAGATGTTGTAGAAACTTGTTTATAAAACTGGTAGCTACAGTTCTTGCTTTGCATAGCGGTGTTCCTTATAGAACATCCAGCACCTTATTCGATAAGGAAAGGACCGAGATCCCTTCACCGGGAGTGACTCCTTTAGCGATAACTGGCAGATGCTACAAACTCGGTTTGTCTTTTGATTGCTTCTATAGTTTCTGCTTTGCACAGCGGTATATATGATATATCCTGCACCTTATTCGATGAGGAAAGGGCCGACGATCCCTTCACCGGGAGTGACCCCTTTAGCAAAACTAGAAAAGCCTCAAAAGCATTCCATTTAAAATCACTCGATTCTACAACGATATCAAGTTCATTACGCAAAGGGTTTTCTTAAAAACCTGACGTAGCCCTCCGTCATTTCAGATAAGGACTGTTTAGTATTCGTGCTGCGTTTGTTGGCCTTTGTCAAGGCGTAGTGTGCGGTAGCTGAATAGTACTTATCTGCTTAAGCATATGATGTGATTGATTTAGGGTAGTCGTGCGACCTTGTTGACCTTTGTCAAGGGTCGTGCGGGTGGGTTTACTTCAATCAGGAAATAACGGGTTGAACTTGACTAGCAGCCTACGGTTTGTTGACCTCTGTCAAGGTCATAGGACGCTTGGGGAAAAATATTATTGGGAATTTCAAGTGTTGAAATTTGCAATGAGATTGCATACCTTCTATGAGATAGTTGGATCCCGATACCCGCTGCGAGTAAGAGTTACTCCTGGGAGAGTTTTACACATTACAATTAGCCGATCAAGTAGGTGTCTAGAAAGGTGTCAACGGGGTTACGCCTCTGGGAAAACGAGGTTTACTGTAATTAGGTTCGTGCGAGAGCACGGGGGACCTCCCTCAAAGTACCGACACTGGCCTTGCTGAAAGATTGGCGAACTTGTAGCGTGTAATTAATCCCGGCTAGTCTTTCCTTTTAGGGTTTGAAGGAAGATTTGACTAAAACAGTGGGAGACATCCTGATTAGATATATTATATAACCAATCTAATCTTGCAAGAGCATACGCTGAGTGTTTTCTTCTCTCTCTCTCCAGGTAGCGACCATATCACGCCTTAATCAAGATAATAAAACGGATATATTGACCGAACCCGCTTGTTATACTGAGCTGGGGAACGTTGGTCCCGCTCCAACTTATAATTGTTATAAGACAGAGCAGGAAATTGGGGAATACCAGATTTCCCGTGCCGCCCAAACGAAGAAAGTGCATGTTGATGCATCATCTTCGGGTGCGTTCGTTACACAGAACTGTTTCTCAGTATCCTTTACGTCCTGGGTATGTGATACCGGATCAGGACCCCGTATATGTAATCTGTTACATGGGCTACAGAAAGGTAGAGAACTGAGAACGGGTGATAAGTTTCATGAGACAGAAAACGGTGCAAGTGTTGCAGCCAAGTCTGTTGGTCACTATCACCCTGTATTACCTGAATACATTGATTCTGAACAAATGTTATTAGATACCGAACCTGATATACAAAATCATATCAGTCTCTTTATTAGTAAAGAAAGGATATAATTTTGTATTGATTGGATAATGTTTTGAACATTTCCTATATCAAGAGTTGATCGGTTCAGGCACGTTATCTAAAAGCATTGTTGTTCTAAATCAAACTACAGTTCTTAGTATACGGAACACACACAAGAGGAAGAGTTCAGAAATGAACGAATCCTTCTTGAGGCATTGTAGACTAGGTCATATCAATGCGACCCGACTGACTGAAGTTACATATAGATGCATATTTAAATTAGTTTGAATTTACATCTTGTGAAACTTGCCGGTCATGTCACAAAGATAAGATGACCACATCTCTGTTTGTTGGAAACAGAGAAAGAGTTAGTTAACTTTTGGGATTGATACATGCTGATGTATGAAAGTCCCCAGTCTACAAATGCCAAGATCGGTTCTTTGTACTTCATTACATTCTCTGATAATCTCTCAAGATTCAGACATATGTTCCTGCTGAAACACAAGTCCGAACCTTTTGAGATATTCACAGAATATGAGTTAGAAGTAGAGAACCAAAATACGGGTATAAGTATTATGTCCTTTGATGAGATCAAGGAGGAGAATACTTGAGCACGGAATTCCTGGACTATTCTAAAGGAGAATGAGATTCTCTCTCATCATTACTCCTCCGTATACACCATAGCACGATGGTATATCGGGGCGGAGCAACAACACCTTATGTGATATAGTGTGCTCTATGATGAGTACTACTGAGTATCCTATTTCCTTTAGGGAGATATGCACTTGTGAAGTTGCATACATATTGAATAGGGTTCAAATCAAATCAGTTGCCTACCACTTCATATGTGATATGGAAGGGGAAGAGCCTATATCTTAAGTTTGTTAAGATTTTAGGGTTGTCCGGCCTATGTCTGATAGTAAAATCCGGACAAGCTCGAGGCAAGGTCTGTTATGTAGAACTGGAAATGTTCCAGCTATACAAAATGCAGCTGATGATTTGGTAGAACCAAAGGATTCAATAGTTTCCAACGAACCTCAGCCTCTCCGCCGATCTAGTAGGGTTCCTCACTCACCTGAGAGATACTTCGGTTTCTCTATGACAGTGGGAGCGAGGATTGCATCATGGGATGATGACCCAACTAGTTTCGAGCTGGCCATCAGGAGTGGGACTCTGTAAGAATGGCTGGGTGCTTATCGATCTGAGATGGAATCCTTATACACCAACAAAGTATGGTCTTTGGTTGCTTTATCTGAAGGGTTAGATCCCCATCAGGAGCGAGTATATCTTGAGAAGATTACTTGGTGTACATGGAAAAGTTGAGACTTTCAAAGCTATGCTTAAGTCCATCCAGATCCTACTTGCCACGGCTACATACCATGACTACGATATCTGGTGGTTGGGTGTCATGACTGCTTTTCTAAATGATGTTTTAGAAAAGAGTGTCTATAAGTACACAGCCAGAGGGCTTCGTAGACAGTGGGAGCAGCGGAAACGTGTGCAAGATGTTTTATATGATAAAGCAGGCATCGCGGAGTTGGAACATCTGTTTTGATGTGGTAGTCAAAGAGTTTGACCTCATCAAAATGGTAGATGAACCTTGTATATACAAAAAGGTAGTAGAGAGTATGGTGGTGATCTTCGTAGAGTACGTGGATGACATACTCTTGATAGGGAAAGAGTTTCCTATGCTACGCTCGGTCAATCTCCGCTTATCACAAGGATTCTCCATATAGGATCAAAGTGATACCTCCTAAATCCTGGGTTTTGGATCTATGAGATAGATCTAATTGGATGTTAGGATACTCACTAGTTGTAGTGAGATGGTATCAATCGATCATGGGGAGAATCACTGGAAAGGTTCCAGGGTGATAAGGATGACTGAATGTCAGTCACAGGCATTGTCTACACCCTCAGTGGAGGGACGGTATGTTGGAAGAGTTCCAAGCTAGATACCGTGACATACTAGACGATTAAAGGCAAGATGCATCGTTACCAAGGATGCTACCAAAGAGGCAGTCTGGATATATATAAGTTCATAAGATGAACTTCGTTCCTACCATTGTGTGACAATGGAGTTGTGGCTTCAGCCAAGGAACTTCCGTCCCATCAGAAATCCAGATATAATTCTTAGGCAGCATCACCTGATCATGGAGATGGTTGATCTCCAGGGAGATCGAGGTTAGGAGAGTAGACACAGAGGACAACAGCGCGAATCCACTCACAAAGGCCTTTTTCCCAGTAGAGACTCTTATGGGATGGTTGAGTATGAGATACTACAGCCGCAGCTAATTGTTGGGTATGCGATACCATAACAGATGGCCCTAGTGCAAGTGGGAGATTGTTAGTTATATGTATGCCCTAGAGGCCATTACTGTACATACGATGTATATTGTAGTGGATGCTAGGACATATATAGGGAGGACTTTCTTGCTCGACATGATAGTATGCTATCTGGTTGTACTTTATCTTAACATGTACTCTGATTGTCTCTATGTTACATGTTGATAAAGCCCTTAGGATATGTACTCGACTACTGGGACTATGATGAGATCATACTAGTGGGGCCACGGTAGTCGACGAGTACATCCTATAACTGTTCCTAGTCGAGGGTGTATCGAGACAGGGCATCGATGCACCAGAGTAGACTAGTGTATACGCATCTTGACCCATATGATGGGCGATGGATGATCCCATATCCATCGGTGTTTGACATCAAGGATGGTGTACGGGTGCTCAGTGGAGACTGGGTACACTGGACGGACTCGCCGAGAACTCCCAGATGGTATTATACCATACGTCAGATGGCAGTTCTCCGGTGACACTGGTACAGAGTAGTCTGTTGACCCGAGATCGTCATAGAGTCTTGTGTGGTTCCCACTGTGCTTTGATTTCCATCATACCACGTCCAAAAGGGCGTGCAAAAAGGTGGCTTTTGGGTACAGTCCCGAATCATATGGAGGCAATGAGCGATAGGAGGGGATTCGTCTCTCCCGGTATAGGGAGTTGATGTTGTGCTGTGTTCGATTGGCTATAACCGGAAATCCCTGGCCAGGGTTGCTGAGATTTACTGGTAAGTGTTATCGGTAGTTTCTCGAACTGTTATAGACCTCATATCGACACGACTTATCGAGCTACTGGGGTCTGACGTTTACCACCCCTAGGCGAGATATGCGACATATCAGACGACGAGACCGGACTGTACGGGAGTGTTACTGTTTGGATTCGCAGGAGAAAGTACAGGCTTGCTTGTTGATCTTCTGAGCGCTCAATACCTAGGTAGCTGTTACGTTTAGCTGACCGCTTGCAGCTTGTGGGTGTTTGATATGATCATCACCTACTGCCGGCGTATTGACGATTCTTTAGAGTCCTACACAGAGGTTTCTTGACTCAGGCAAAACGAAGTAGGAGCACATATGTGATATGTGCGGGACCGAGGATAATGCGATATGCGATACCGTATTCTATTCTCGCGATATTTGATATCAGCCGGGTCATCGGATCAAGTGTTGATTCGATGAATCGGTACGGATAAATATTAGTCGGTTATATGCGATATAGCCGGATTGTCGGATCAAGTGTTGATTCGATAATTTAATGTATAATAATATATTTGATATATTAAATTGCATTAACTAATATTTGCTCAGTAAAAGATTCTTTTTCTCACTCGGGTAATACATTGATATATATGTGATATATGTTAATTGTATTATTTTATTTTGTTACGATAAATATTATATATGTGATATATAATGTTGTAACATGATATGATAAATAATGCAACTTATTTAGTGGAGTTTAAACATGATTAGGGTTTGGATTAGGGTTAAACTTTCTAGAAGTTTCTAGAAGGATTTGTTTTGTTTTGTGAAAGATATTTGTTCATGACTCATGCTTTAATCAAACCCAAACCCTAACCCTAGTTAATTATCTACAAAGGTTCACTTGACCATGGTTGCATAATTCTATCATATGATTATTTTCCTATTCATCACAAAAGGATTATTACATTATTCATCATCTTCTTCCTTCTTCTTCCAAGCTTGAAATGGTTTCTTGCTTTGATTTTGTGATGGATAAATGTGAGAAAAATATAAATAAATAGAGCAAAATTCCTACTTCATCATCCTCATCTTCACTTGCCATTTAGATGAGGGTGTTCACATCATTTCATGAGTGTTAGCTTGTGTTAAAGAAACTTCGAGGTAGATCATCTTAGTATCGAAGATCGGAAGCAAAGGTTGCGTCTTTCTCTTCGTGGAACCTCTCGAGAGCCCGGAACCCGATGATCGCAGCGAAGGGACCACAACACGGAGCATATGAAGTGAAGGACCGGATCTACAAAGGTTGTGATCCTTCTCACTTAGTGTTAAATCGTTTAGCATGTTGTTTTTCGCCTAATCTCTAGTTTAAAGTTCCGTATTCGGGTTGTTCGGCACGGCTAAATTTTTATTCGGGCATGGTTGATGCCTCGTGGACCCTTGTGCGCGTGCCTAGCAACCCTACACTTAGCTTGTTAGTTTCTGTTTTGAATGCGTTTTGTATCGTTTCGGGTGAATATCGTATTTTTTAGTGTAATTTTGGGTCTGGGATGATCTGCTATCAAACCAGGTAATTGATGCAAAAGTTCCCATCACAGTGACCTAGTGTAGTGATCTAGAATCTACCCTCAAAATACGAGCCCATTTCCTTTCCGTACGGCCGCAATTTTATCGCTTCTGGCCGCAATTTGCGGCCAAACTGAGGAGTTAGGGTGTGGATTTTGGTGTAGGGGTCTCTGGGGTTGTATGTGGTCTCATGGTACTTGTAACTTTTACAAATTATTGGTACAGAAAAATCCGGGACCACTTGTTTATTTTCTTGTGTTTCGTTTCACGCGATACATTATCCGATACGGTTCGTGTTCTGTGTTCTGTTGCTCTGAGTTGGTTTCGTAGTGTCGCTATGCACGTTAGCTACAATACGAACACTTGAGAGTACGTTTGTGTTTTCGCGTTGGTCCGTGTAGTTTGTACGTGTTTTGGGTCTATTGCTAATATATACCTGCTTTGTTGTTTCATTTTTTAGGTTCGCAGGCGAGGACTTCGGACGCCGCGACGAAGGGAAAACAGATGGTAGGCTTCACTTAGCCAGGAGCGTTGGTGGATAGATTTAACATCTATAGGGGAATCGTCTGCATGGCGTTATGCGTCTGGGCTAGAGATGTTAATATTGTCGCATATTCTATTTCATATATAGAGTTGCGCATACACCTTATTGCTTAGTTATTGTTGTGTTTGGACTAGTATCCTTAGGTCACTGCACATATTATTGACGGCTCATGTTGCACGAGCACTGATTGTATGCCACACACACCGTCAATAATTGCCATGTTACGCACAACACACATACCTATATGATATTGTTTGGTTAGGGACATTGAGACATTGATACATATTTCTTTACGCATATGACATATAGCATACCTGTATACCTACATGCTTACACTTATGCCTTGACATGCTTACATGCTAGTTACCTAAATACCTATAGGGTATTGTACCATTAGCAATAGGTACATACACACATAATGACATAACTACATGTATATCTTGCATACTTACTTCACTTATACCTGGAGGGTATATTACATCATTTCTGATAGGTAGATACATATACTTTGCTATACCTTTATGTTTACACATATATCTGGCTTTAGCTACATGTTTACCTTTATTTGATGTTATATAGATTTGGAGAAATTAAGAACCGCATGATATTTATATTAACTTGTTGCAGTTAAATAGCGGCTTTTCCTTTATATGCTCGCATTTCAGTTTTTATGTTGCGTATATTACATTCATGGATTTTTGCATTGTGATATGGATTTTTCATGATATTTTCTGGATTTGAGGACCGTGGTATTTTCATGAAATTATGCATTATTTGAAAAACCCGGTTCCTCTTGATTTGATATTTTAGCATCCACCATGAGTTTTATCGGTTCTGATATATATACCCCATGCGAGGAGGAGTCGAGGGCCGTATGAGGGTACATGGTGGGGCCCGGAGGTACCCCGGGGCAAGACGATTGAAGGATCTTGACGATTGAGTTTGACAGGGGAACCATACCTACCGGTGACATTACCTATGACTCGACGGTTATCGTGGGGATACCGACGGGAGTCATGTGCATATGGATACGTCGAGAGGCGAGGGTCAGAGCTAGACACTCTAGCTTTCGGTATAGCGTATGATACGTACCTATCAGGGTGCCAGTCGTGGTAACAGCACCTGATAGATCAGCATTTCTTTGTTGATGCTTGACACATTGTTTTCATGACACATTGTTTTCATGATATTTTACTCCTAAGTATATATAATAGTGGAATGGGACGCTGTTATATATGCAGATATATATATATTAGTGGAATGGGACGCTAATATATATGTATACATATCAATTCATATACTTCATCATAATTATTCATGCAAATATACTTAGGATATATATATGAGATTCACTTGATATTGGATTTGGGATATAGGAGATTCATTTAAGATTGGATGCAGGATATATATATATATATATATATATATATATATATATATATATATATATATATATATATATATGAGGTTGACTTGATATTTGATACAGGATATATACGAGATTGTTGATTTTGTGCATTCAGGATATATGAGATTTACTTGATATTGTACATTCAGGATTTGTGAGACTTATATGATATTAGAGCCAATTTGAGGGCTGATGTGAGGAAATTGGGATTTGAATTGTCTTGATGGATTTTGATCCTACCACGATATCAGGATTCCGTGGAAATGACATGTTTCATTCCATACTCCACATTTATTATTTATGCACTGCTACATGTATTAGTGTACCCGCTAGAGTACCTTCCATGACTGTTGCATTTACATATTCTTATTTTATATGCATTGCTTCGTGTATTAGTTGTACCTACTAGCGTACTTTTTATGACTGTTGCATATATACATTGTCATATCATTTCTTCATGTATTAGTTTGTACCTGATAGAGTGCCTTACATGATTGTTGCATACAGATTGTCATATTATTATTGCTTCATGTATTAGTTGTACCTGCTAGTGTACTTTCATGACTGTTGCATTCATATGACCTGTAATTGCTATTAGTTACATATGTTAGATTCGCGCTGTACGTGCATACTTGCGATTACCTGCATATGTTATTTACTATTCACGAGTTGGCAACTCACCCCCGTTGTGCCACAGTTTGTTTTTCAGGTTGTTCCCCAGAGTAGTCGAGGCAGACTATTCATCTATCTAATCATCTTTTGCTGCGGATACCGCATCGGCTCACAGTGTGTAGTTTTGCTTTAGGTGGGTTTTGTGGTTATTCGTTGTTCTTTGTATATTCGTTGTATCATGTACTCTCCATCTACCATTATCTTGTATGACTTAGAGACTTGATGTGAGGACGATATTGTATATTATTTTGGTGACTTGGATGTCTTTTATGCAGTTTTATTTATATCGTCTTTTATTTCTTCACTACGGCGTCGTATATCTGTTGTGGTGGTTGTTTTCTTCCTTTGGGCATGTTTTTGCTCCCGTTTGGGGATGCTTTACTTATATTTATGTTGTACCCATTTTGGGGCTGGTTTTTACAAAGGAGGTGCTGCCAAAATTTTAAAGGAAATAAAGTTGGACTTTTAAAGAATTTGGGTTGAGATTTCAAAGCTTTTAAAAATGTTATTATTTCTTACTACTTTTGATTGTTTAGATTACTGGGTTTTCGTCTTACTTAAATTGCGTTACGCCTATAGACGTTGCGTAGTTTAAGGGCCGTCACGTGCCAATTTCGGGTCGTGACAAAGTTCTCTGTATTGGGGGTGGGTCGTGACAGAATGGTATCAGAGCTGGTTCCTCAATAGTAGGTTTGTGGTTCGAGGACGAACCATTGTTCTAAGTGGGGGAGAATGTAATATCCCAGGTATTATCCGGTATACCCATTTATACCAGATAAGCATGGGGACCCACTATAAAATAATGGGGAATCTTCAGAATACATTCCGAAAGAGGACAGATCTGTACTATAAATGGAATGATACCACTCTTCAATACAGAGGCGCTTTTAAGTGAACTGGCACTACAGGAGTTTGAGAACTCCGTAGTTAAGCGTGCTCGGGCCAGGGAAGTCCTGGGATGGGTAATTTCTTGGGAAGTGGCCCCTGGTCGGGTCCAGTTCGCCCCGAAGGACTAAACCGTACGGCTACGGCTAGAGCGGACAATACTCTCTGTATTGGGGGTGGGTCGTGACAATTTTCCTTACTATTTCTATATAATAAAAGATATTTATTATAAATATGACAGATATGAGGGTTTATCTGTAAAAATACTATTTTCATTTGTTTATATATTAAATTAACATTATGAAGGAAAATGTAAGCATATAATATCTATATAATATTTAGTCCATTTAAATATCCTTACCTTATCAAATATCTTTAACCAATTTTCTAAAATTATAATATCATATCAAATGGTTAAGATAATATCTCAATAAAAACAAATTATACTAACATTATTTATTGAATTATTGTGCATAAATTATATCAGGACTGAAATCAAGGAATTTCGAGGTGGCGAGATCAAATCTGCCGAAATATTCAAGTAAATCAAAGAAAGATATTCTGGCAGAGACTACGAGATGATTTCAAGATTCCTAATATCAAAATAGTCTACATATGTCACCAGAAGAGGCCACCAGAGAAATGAGCCCAAGATCCCTTTACCCCATCGCGGATCCGCGGCCAAACCCACCCAATGGTCGTGGTTCTGCCGCAACATTGAGGAGTTGGGATTTTGGATTTTTACAGTAGGATCCTAACAACTAGTTACCCTATTAGGAAACTAGGGATTCTGGGTATGTAGCTATAAATAAGAACCGAGAGCCTCACTTGAGAAATCATCAAACCGACACGATCACAAAGTCCACGATGGCTCAAGAATCCTGGTTGATCATCGACAGTTCATCTACCTCCTTAAGAAGAGATCGAGAAGCAAACTAAGGTTTTGTAATCATTTTCTAAAGGAACAAAGTGTACTTGATCTTGTTGATTAATAAAGCTAGTTTTATTCTATTGCATTTTATTTTCTTCATGATTTCTCTCTTTTCTTTTCCTAACATGCGCGAGTAATTCACCGCTTGTTAGGGTTCGTAGGATTAGGGTAGATTAATGGATGATGAAGATCCTTAAACTCTTTTTATGTCCTATAAAGTTTATAAACTTTACCAAAAGAATCATTAACATTCTAATCGTGCGCGCTACCAATTCATTGGGAGCCACGACCGTGATTAGAGATTAGATTAACGATTGTTTTGGTAAAGGCTAGACATGAATGGAGATCCATGTCAATGTAGGGGTTAAGAGTGGGAACCCTTTTCCCTCCAGAAACCCTAATCTACATGCATCACTGTCGATCTAGTTTTAAATCTATTACAGGATAAGAGGAGAAATCTTTAATTAATTATCTATTACTACTAAATCTTAACGAACCCTACAAGCCCCCTTCTAATTTAAAACCTATATCCGTAGTTAATCTAGATCTATATTCTGCATCCGTGTTTGATATTGATCTAGAATCTACAACCATTCTTCACAATTCTTTATTCTTCCCCTTTTTCAACACGTCTAAAGTAAGATTAAAAGATTAAACGTTTCCCTGAGGATGACCCGTACTCATCTCGGTCTAGCTACGTGCGACACCGTTATTGATTGTGGTTATTCTACAAACACTTCTTTAAATACAGATCAATCAATACTTATGCTAGGTATTCCATCATAGTAATATTGAGAACTTGATTCTCTCGTAGGTTACTCATCTGTAGGTGCGCTCCATGATGAGTAATATTGTATTGACCTTTTTCAATTAACTGATATGCACTGGAAACAGCTGTATGATATTTGAATCTGGTTCCATCTAAATCAGTGTCTTGATTCTATAAGGACATAGAATGGTTATATATCTTAAGGTTGTTAAAATATGGAGTTATCTGGTCTCTGTTTAAAAGAAGAATCCGGAAAAACTCGAGGCATGCTTCGGTAATGGCGGTTTGTGGATTTTCCTAAGCATTTGATAGGATTTTATTCTACTATTTTCAAGATCAATAGTTACATTGTTCTTGACTCGCCACTATTTTATAAAAAGATCTTTTTGCAAAAGAAACTAGTGGTAGTATAGTAGAATTGGAAGTGATTCTAGAACCACAAATGGTTTTCGAAAATTTAGTAGAATCTAAAAATTCAATTGGACTTGACAAACCGTTAGCCACTTCGCAGATTTTACTAGGTGACCTCAGACACCCGAGAGATATTTCAGTTTTCTTATATATGGTGACATGGAGGTCAGCATAATGGTGATGATGGTCCGGTATAGTTGTCAGCAGGTCATAGAAAGTGATGACTTCCAGGTGACCAGATACTTCATATCCAAGATGGACTCCACGCACTTCAGCAAATTATGGATTTTGTACTTTGCTGGGTGCCCCTGAAGGGGTAAAACCTATTAGAAGCGAGTAGATCTTTCGAGATCTGTGTAGGTGGAAAGGTACTAACCTAATAAGGCAAGACATGTTGTAAAGAGTTTTCATCAAATACCCATTGTGGATTGTGATGAGACTTTTACTTCAGTGTCTATGCTGAAGTCCATACGGATATGACTTGGAACTGTTGTTCCCCTACTTATTATTAGCAGGTCATAGGAAGTGGTAACTTCCAAGTGACCAAATATTTCATATCCAAGATGGACTCCACACACTTCATGGATTTTGGACTTTGTTGGGTGCTCCTGAAGGGATAAGACCCATTAAGAGCAAGTAGATCTTTCGAGATCTGTGCAGGTAGAAATGTACTAACCTAATAAGGCTAGACTTGTTGTAAAGAGTTTTCATCAAATACCCGTTGTGGATTGTGATGTGACTTTTACTTCAGCGTCTATGCTGAAGTCCATATGGATGTGATTTGGCGCTGATGCGGTTCATGGCTATGATATCTGACAGGTGGATGACTATAACGTATTTCCAAATGGAAATTTGGAAGTGTACGTGTGTATGGCTCTGCCAGAGGGTTATCGTAGTCAGTGGGAGCAGTGGAAGGTGAGCAAGTTGCTTATGTCTATTCGTAGACTGAAGCATGGATAGCGGAGACGGATCATCTGTTTTGATGTGAAAGTCAAGATGATTGACTTCAATCAAAACAATAGATGAACCTAATAAGAAGGATGTAAGGAGTATTTTCCTAGAATTTGGATGACATACTTAAGATAGGAAGTGATGTTCCTATAATACAATCGGTCAAACATTGGTTATCACATAATGTTTTCTATAAGTTGGATATGAATAATATATCAGGAGTTCTGGTGACTAGATCTATGGCTTTAGATCTAGATTTGGGAAGTTTCCCAATCGGGTACTTAGACCGCATTCTAAAAGTATTTTAGAATGGACGACTCCTGACGTGGTGGTGTACCCGCAGGTGATGGAGTCACCCTTTCTAAAAGAGATGTCTTCTAGACTGATGAGGAGAGGGACTGGCATGAATGACATATCATTTTCTTAGGCAATTGAGTCAGTCATGCAAAATCTTGTACAACACCAGATATTTCTTCTGCACTAATTGCAATAAGCATATATTAATCCAATCCTTGAGAAACAATGGGAAGCAGTAAAGAACATAATAGGATGTTCTTGGTATAAGATAACGGCAGCTTCCTCTGGGAGGCGGTTATCAGTTTAGGCTTCCAAGGTGACCTGAATGACAGAGATATAGTCAGAGTTATGAGTTTAGCTTCTTCTGAGGATCAGTATATTGGATAGTGTTCCAATAAGGATACTGAGGTAATCATGGTGCAGGATGCCGGTTATAACTCAATAGAGGATACAGCCTAAGAAGTTAGTTGGATGGAGCTATTCATTGATGAACTTGGTCCCATCATGTATCCAGAAAAATTCTTGAGGTGGGGTATCTGTCACGACCCGGAATTTAGCTCGTAACTAGCACTTAAATCACGCAACGTGTAAAGGCGTAACGTAATGCAAGTAAGCCGAAGCCCAAAAATCTAAACCTTTTTTCGTCCTTTGAAAAAAATGGGCAGCACCTCTCTTGTATATTTTGATCCGAAAACCACAAACAAGCAATATATATAGGCATCCCCAAGCGGGAGCTAGCTCTTCACCAAACGACGGAATCACAACCACACAGGCAACCAATATATATAAAAAAGCCCAAAGATGAAGATCAACACAAAAAGAATAAATAAATAAAACAAGACATCAAAACCTTAAAAGAAGCGAACAAACACCCATCGCTCTAAGTCTCGCAACACAAGTCTGTCTAGGTCTATCAATATACAAAAACTAGTTTCTGATTGATGGACTTTATCTAGATACAATAGAAATAATAGTACAAGAGTGGGCGCGATCCTATATTTCCCACCTACAATAGCAAAACACTCTGGATGAAGCTATGTGCCAGCAATACCGTTACTAATCCAAGTGGTCGAACCTGCAAGAAAACTGTGGCACAACGGGGATGAGTTGCCAACTCGTGAATAGAAAACATCAGGAAGTAGAAATCGAATAAACATCGATTCCTAGGTAAAATTGTATCATGAAGGTAATACTATGGTATCTAGGGTGACCATGTATACATATATGTCAACAATAGAGTCAATGCCAATGGCATGTAGAAATAAACATCTGAAATCATATGCCTGTATGCATATGGATATCATCCACGTGTGTCCATCAACGACACAACAATATTATGGAACCTGAGTGTCCAACATTGACACTCGAAACATCATGAAATCAAATGCCTGTATCCATGTGGATATCAACCAACGTGTGTCCAACAACGAAACATCAAAATCATGGAAGCCGAGTGTCCAACATCGACACTCAAAACATCATGAAACCCATGTACAGCATCGACAAGTAAATCCATATATCTCAGGCGCCGCATCCACTGATCGGCCCTCATATCCATCTCACGACTCCGGTCGGTATCCTCCGGATAACCGCCGGGTCCAAACTATCACTGGTAGGTAGTGCTCCCTCCTGCCAGGCTCATCGTCTACATCTCGAGCTTCTTGCCCCGGGGTACCTTACCAGGTCCACCATGTACCCACAGACGGCTCATCCAACTCCTTAAATCGGGTGTCAAAAAAAAGCTCAGAACCGAGAAAACTCATAGTGGACGCCTCGAAATCACATCACGAGAAACCGCGTTTTTAAAAAAATTCATAATTTCCTTCGAAGTATATCCGCGGTTCTCAAATCCAGAAATCTCATGAAAACAGTATCTCAATGCATGCAACCATAAAGTATGATGTATGCAACATAGAACAGTAATGTGAGCATATCAAGTATATCATGTAAACATGTCATATGATAGTATTGAACAATTAAGAATAATATCACGATATAGCCATTCTACTATGTAAGTGGCATAGCAATTACCGATGATGAATTTGTGTGAGCCGGCAAATCTGTGTAAGTGTAATATATGCATCATCGGTAATTGTGCAGGTGTACTAGCAGATGATATCATAAAGTGGTAAATACCAGAAATATAACACGTATCACATGAGGGATAATCCAACATAAACATGAACTATAATAAGGTATGCATATACACATGAACCATATGACCCGTTTAAAAGATACGAATCGTAGTTTTGAAAGGGGGCTACGGTATTTTTGAGGAAAAGACACCATTTGAAAATCCATAGCATTTCTTGAGGTTTCCATTTAAAAGTGCATACGATTCGTCGGTTTTGGAAATAAGTATGGTTCAGGTGAAATCATTACGTCGATGATCCAGCTTCATAGTATCCGATATGGCAATATCCTCAATTATCATCCTCAAATCATGAGCGCAGATCAATCATCCGGTATATCTCATCACGTACGGTAATCCATCGTATGGTGTCATCAAACAAAATAGGGATTCTATCGTCCTATACATCGATAAGGGTACGGATATATGGTCTCGTACATTCTACCTTATCTCTGACCGCATCTCTAGCAATAGCTCTCTCTGTGCTCAACACCATGGTGACAGAAACATCATGCAGGTATCGAAGAAGATAGATCGAAGGAACGAAAGGAATTAATAGTTCCGAAATGGATATATGATCATAGGAAAGAATGGAATCAACGGGAGTATGATCATAAGAACGAATAGAAGCACGGATCTCAAGAATGTACATCCTAAGGTCACTTAAGCGAAGCAGTGTGTTGTAACTATGCCATGGAACATACACACGATACGTCACTCTACTCAAACTACCTACTCCATCAATCAAGGTCAACCTACACAACGAAAGTTCGGGTCTAATACCCCCTCAGTCAAGTCTAAGTTCTGTAAAGTCAAGCCTAAACTTGAACCAAGGTTAAACCCAACGCTCTGATACCAACTTTGTCACGGCCCAGAATTTAGCTTATGACCAGCACTTAAATCACACAACGTTTAAAGATGTAACGTAATGCAAGTAAGCCGAAGCCCAGAAATCTAAACCTTTTTTTATGGAAAATAGCGGAGGTGCAATTTTGAAATAAAGCTATAATGAAATCAAGTATTTCTTTAAATTCATAAATAATGTTATATAAAAATACAATGGATTATATACTAATGTTGAAAACATTTTTCATCGTTTAAAAAAAATTGGGCAGCACCTCCCTTGTATATTTTGATCCAAAAACCACATACAGGCAATATATATAGGCATCCCCAAGCGGGAGCTAGCTCTTCGTCAAACGGCGGAATCACAACCACGCAGGCAAGAAATATATATACGACGCCCAACGTCGAAAATCGACACAGAAAGATTAAAGCAAGACATCAAAAACCTTAAAAGAAGCAAACAAACACACATCGCTCTAAGTCTCGCAACATAAGTCTGTCTAGGTCTATCAATATAAAAAAAACTAGTTTCTGATTGATAGAGTTTATCTAGATACAATAGAAATAATAGTATAAGAGTGAGCTCGATCCCATATGTCCTACCTACCATAGCAAAACACCCTGGATGAACCTGTGTGCCAGCAATACCGTTACTAATCCAAGCGGTCGAACCTGCAAGAAAAATGTGGCACAACGGGGGTGAGTTACCAACTCGTGAGTAGAAAACATCAACAGGTAGAAATCGAATAAACAACGATTCCTAGGTCAAACTGTATCATGAAGGTAATACTATGGTATCTAGGGTGACCAAGTATACATATATGTCAACAATAAAGTCAATGCCAATGGCATGTAGAAATAACCATCTAAAATGTTATGCCTGTATGCATGTGGATATCACCCACGTGTGTCCATCAATGACACAACAATATCATGGAACCTGAGAGTCCAACATCGACACTCGAAACATCATGAAATAAAATGCCTGTATGCATATGGATATCAACCAACGTGTGTCCAACAAAGACACATCAACATTATAGAACCTGAGTGTTCAACATCGACACTCGAAACAACATGAAACCCATGTCTAGCATCGACACGTAAATCCACATATCTCAGGCGCCGCATCCTCTGATCAGCCCTCAGGCACTGCATCCTCTGATCGGCTCTCATATCCATCTCACGACTCCGGTCGGTATCCTCTGGATAACCGCCGAGTCCAAACTATACCAGTAGGTAGTGCTCCCTCCTGCCTGGCTCATCGTCTACATCTCGAGCTTCTTGCCCCGGGGTACCTTACCGGATCCACCATGTACCCGCGGACGGCTCATCCAACTTCTCGAATCGGGTCTCGAAAACAAGCTCAGAACCAAAAAAAATCATGGTGGACTCCTCGAAATCACATCACGAGAAACCGCATTTTTAAAACAATTCCCTTTGAAATATATCCACGGTTCTCAAATCCAGAAATCCCATGAAAACAGTATCTCAATGCATGCAACCATAAAATACAATGTATGCAACATACAAGGGTAATGTGAGCATATCAAGCATATCATGTAAACATGTCATATGATAGTACTGAACAATTAAGAATAATATCATGATATAGCCATTCCACTGTGTAAGTGGCATAGCAATTACCGATGATGAATGCGTGTGAGCCGGCAAATCTGTGTAAGTGTAACATATGCATCATCGGTAATTGTGCAGGTTTACTAGCAGATGATATCATAAAGCGGTAAATACCGGAAATATAACACGTATCATACGAGGAATAATTCAACATAAACATGAACTATAATAAGGTATACATCTACACATGAAGAATACGGCCGGTTTAAAAGATACGAATCGTAGTTTTAAAAGTGGGGGCTACGTTGTTTTTGAGGAAAAGACACCATTTGAAAATCCGTAGCATCCCTTGAGGTTTCCATTTAAAAGTGCATATGATTCGTCGGTTTTGGAAATAAGTATGGTTCAGGTGAAATCTTTACGTCGGCAATCCAGACTCATTGTATCCGATATGGCAATATCTACGATCATCATCCTCAAATCACCAGCGCAGATCAATCATCCGGTATATCTCATCGCGTACGGTAATCCATCGTACGGTGTCATCAAACAGAATAGGGATTATATCGTCTTATACATCGATAAGGGTACGGATCTATGGTCTCATACATCCTACCTTATCGATCTCATCACATCTCTATCTCAATCTCACATCGTATTTACATCGATCTCATATCATATCGATATCGATCTCAAATCTTGTCATTATAAATCTCATCGCTATTAATCTCATTATATATATATATATATATTGGCACATGTATTTGTGCATCTATACAGCCTCGCATCCTCATATCAAGCATATCCGCTAATATCATCATATTGACACCTAAATTCACGTCATCTTGTAATAATCATATCATCTCATGTTAACTCTTTGATAATATTCTTAATTCATACTTAGGTTTCTCCAAACTATAATTCGTATATCGGTTCTTTCACCATTAGTTGCGGGGGTGCTATACGCCATCTACACGACTTCCCCCGTAGATATAAATCTACTCACCTGCTAATCTTCTCGCTTATCTGAAGTCGATGTGCTTCGTCGTCTCGGAAATCCATGCGAAGGTACCTACAATCAATACACAATCATAATACTATTAAAATCAAGTCCGAAAACCGATACGGCACGCGATGTGCTCATAGGTTAGAACATATAGCCTACGTATGCAAAACAACTAGATAACCCTCGTTTTTGTCATACAAACGTCCAACAACGAGATCCAAGCTCAAATACCAAAACCAAGTTTCAGAAATCGGAAAACACGAAATCATTAACTAAGGAAATCTATCCCAGATTTTACCCTAGATCAAACCATGACATTTTGCATGTAGGGTAGGTTTAAATACTAGATAACAAAGGCACTCACAAAAATCCAACCTCAAACTCTACAGTGTGGCCGCAAATTGTAGCAACCAAGAATAAATCTGCGGCCTGAAATAGTGGGTCAAGGGTAGATTCATGGTTGCATGCTCGTCTCACAGTGATAGGAACTTATTTTATGGGGCTCTCGGGTCATACCAGATTCCAATATATCCTCACAATTCCTACTAAAATCTGATATCGGATACTAAACTATCATGTTTGTCCAGAATTCTAACACTAGGAGGATAGTGGTCTCTCACTAAGCCTCAACTACACCTTCATAATCCAAAACATCTCCTAACCCTCAACTTAGAATTTCCAAGTTCACAAATCTACACTAAATCGAACACTAAACTTAACTAGAAGGTTAAGAAACTAATTACATGATGAGAAGTGGAAATTATACCTCTTGGAAGCAACTCAAGAAAAACCTTAGATGGTCCAAGTGCTCAAAATCCAAACTTGATTCAACCATGGGGTGTAGGATGAGGTGGTGGTCATTTTTAATGAAGGTGGTGTGGGGTTTGATGAAGATTTGGGTTGCTTCATGGAGGTAGAAGAAGTGGAGGAAGGAGGAGATGAGGATGAAGGTGTTGAAGAAATGAAGGATGGGGGAAAAATAATGAAGGATGGTGTCATGGTTGACTAAAGACCCCCCCCCCCTCTCTCTTGAGCCCATGCTTCATGTTATCTCTTTTCCCCCCCCTCTCTCTCATCAATTATCTTTTCTTTTCCTTTTTCCCTCTCTCATCTAAAGAAATGATAACATAAATACAAATAAAACAAACATGCAACAAAATGTAACTTGTCATGGTGCACTAGCCATGGTTAATTAAAAAGACAGATTTAGCTTAATCGTGATTAGTAGTACACTAATCAAGTTTTATTTAAACTTGCATATAATTAATTATAAAATGCTCAAATCCAATAAATACCATTTTATTAAATAATATAATATAAATCATCAATTATTTTCCAAATATTGGTATTTAGTTATGCCATTTTATGAAAAACCCAATTCGCAAGTCAAATAGTTTTCGTGAAAATATTATTTAAATATTTAAATTACAAAAATAATATTTTATATTTCTGAAATGTTACAATCTTCCCCCCTTAAATAAATTCGGTCCCCGAATTTAAATTTAAACCCCCAAATACTAAATATTTCAATAATCAGCTCAAATTACAAGACTCCGAAATCATGGAATACTCAAACATAACACAACGCATCGAGTGCGCATAAAAATGAGTGCGAAACTCAAAATCAAACTCCGTCAAGCGCCATGCAATCATAAGAGTTATAATGGAAAGCAAGTCTCGAAATCCACTACTGAAATCCAAAATACTATAGTCAAAATCATAATACGTATATAGTATGCATCCTTATAAAACCATTTTAAAAGTTGAATGAAACACATGCAAAATATTTTCCGAATCTCCGTGTGATGCGTAACTCACGGCACAAGTGGCGGACACTCATTTGTAAAGTAGTAAATATACATTCATATGTGTTTGGCTCAAAATATACGTTCCATCTTTTTGAACTATCCCAAAAGGTTCTCCTCGTAATAGTTCGTGTCACTCACGGACACGTAGGAAATAGGGAGACTATAGCTCCTTTTTGAAAACCTCTTGGTAAACTTTTTATGCATGCAAAGGTACTTAGGTACTGTCCTCAGATCAGTCTTGCTCGGCTACTATGTAATATAGTACCAATCACGAGAATATAATGCTCAAGAGCAAAAATCAGTCTTAAAAAGCGTATCCAACATCACGTGCATCTAGTGCGCACGGAAACAAAGCCAAATAAAAATGCCATGAATGTGCACAAAAGAAAAACTAAGTGCAACGGGTCTGCACGAAAGCATTTGTCAAGTGCAACGGGCGTGCACGACAACAATATCAAGTGCATCTAGAGTGCACGAAAATCTCCATCAAGTGCAACTAATATGCAAGAATAAAAATCTCAATCAAGTGCATCTGGTGTGAACAAAATCACATCACATGCGCCCCGTGTGTGCGAAACATCTAAATCAAGTGCGTTAGGTCCGCACAAAAACATCTAGCACAGTAAATGCACGAAAATATAAATCTGGTGCACTGGGTGCCCGAAAACTCATCAATATCTCAAATGCATACAAAAACAACACCGAGCGTACCAAGGTGTATAAAATCAAAAACGTGTGCAACTGTGTGCACAAAACACGTATCAATGCACTGCAAGCACATGTGAGCTATACCGAGTGCAAAAATAAAATCGAGTGCGTACAACATGCACAAAATCAAATTGACAGTATTGAAATCCACGGAATCATAAATATGTGCAGCCAAGACATAAAATCGATATCAAGTGCAATAGATATGCACAAATCATAAACCAATGTAATGGTGTATAAAACATAAATCACGAAACCCAATCATTAAAACTCAAGTCCAAGAGATAAAAGTGTGATACTCGGATCACAAAACGCAAATCGTAATAAATGACATTGAGGTACACCTCCTTCAATGTCTAAAAATGCTGGTGCGTCCAAAGTTGGCAGAGCAAGAACATCCGCTTGCCTCTTGCTCATGGTCTGGCATCCTCTGTCTCTGGGTCCTTATCTCCTCTTTGGATTACCAATCTCACAATCCTTCTACTCGTCGGCCCGGTTGGGTATAATGATGGAACAGTTCCGCTCTGGCACTCCTCTGATCATACTTGGCCAATCAACATGACCACTCGCAAAACAACATGTTACTGACGGTGGCATCTGGCCTCCTGAATACGCGCGATACAATTAATCTTGGGTGCAAATCTTTATTGCCGCGGTATCCTAGAAAGAACCTACTTAGGGTCTCTTCCGATCTCACCTATGCCGAACTATACGAAGGTTGGCACTCATGCTTAACTCTTTTTCTCATCCGAACGGCTGCGTCCTCAGCACGGATCAGACTATTGCTCGTACCTAATCACTGCTTAAACCCTCGGTGAAACTGGGCCTATTTACCTGGGTGCACTGCGTTTTCAAAAGCTTCCTGTCGAACCGGCTCCTATTTCAATCCGTGCTGGACCGATCGATATACTGCAAATTCTCATTAATCAGTTCGTCCTTTCGCTCGTCCAAGGCGGAAGGCGACCGGAGGGAGGGGGAAAGTGCTTTTATGCAATGCATAACGGGCGGGCCTCCTGTTTCCTCTAGAATTTGTCTGTATCCAGCGCCTCTGCATACATAACAATCCTCTGGTATCAATAGGGAGTAACAATAGCTTGTTAACATCCCTCATGAACATCTTGTATCACCTATCTTCATTATCATCCACTTTAACGTTATATCTTGCTGGCTACGTACTGCGAGTCATTCTTGGCTACAGTCAATCTGGAGTCTCTCACACGGACTCAAAATTATGAACTCAGGTATCTTCACCACTCTGTGGAAGATATCTAGTCGATCACGTCCTAAGGAACTCGTCCAAAACATCAGAGGAATACACTTCATTCGTCCGTTCTCGATCAACTCACAACGCATCTGGGTGAGGTCCTTCAATCCGAAGCTAGTAACTTACCGATCTCACATCGGAGAATTCAATGAAAATGTCCTCTCTTGCTCGATTTACTCTAGATTTGAGTAAGATCCTTCAAACTGGAATTCTTCAACTCAACTGAGCCTGTGTCAGTGCATCTAATGAGACGAATCATCTCCGTCACTCTATCCATGATGGACTAGAAGTCTTCTGTCATATCTCTGTTTGAAAGCTCTTGTGGTTTCAGCTCATAAATTCTGGAGGCGACATCCCTTCAATCATAGCAACAGCTGGGTCATTAGTGTGAATGGTAGACAACATCACGACCTCTAGGTAGGCTATACATCAATAGTCCTCTCAATCTGGCAGCCGCTATCAATGGCCCGATCATCCGGTGCAAATCCGAACACTCTCCTCAAACGAAAGATCTTAACACAAACACTATACTGATACTTTCCTATGTCACCAGAAAACATCATGGTCAGCCCTCGTCCGTGACGAGCTCTCTCCGACCGCATCTCTAGCAATAGCTCTCTCTGTGCTCAACACCATGGTGACAGAATCATCATGCAGGTATCGAAGAAGATAGATCGAAGGAATGAAAGGAATTAATAGGTCCGAAATGGATATATGATCATAGGAAAGAATGGAATCAACGGGAGTATGATCATAAGAACGAATAGAAGCACGGATCTCAAGAATGTACATCCTAAGGTCACTTAAGCGAAGCAGTGTGTTGTAACTATGCCATGGAACATATACACGATACGTCACTCTACTCAAACTACCTACTCCATCAATCAAGGTCAACCTACACAACGAAAGTTCGGGTCTAATACCCCCTCAGTCAAGTCTAAGTTCTGTAAAGTCAAGCCTAAACTTGAACCAAGGTTAAACCTAACTCTCTAATACCAACTTTGTCACGGCCCAGAATTTAGCTTATGACCAGCACTTAAATCACACAACGTTTAAAGATGTAACGTAATGCAAGTAAGCCGAAGCCCAGAAATCTAAACCTTTTTTATGGAAAATAGCGGAGGTGCAATTTTGAAATAAAGGTATAATGAAATCAAGTATTTCTTTAAATTCATAAATAATGTTATATAAAAATACAATGGATTATATACTAATGTTGAAAACATTTTTCGTCGTTTAAAAAAAATTGGGCAGCACCTCCCTTGTATATTTTGATCCAAAAACCACATACAGGCAATATATATAGGCATCCCCAAGCGGGAGCTAGCTCTTCGTCAAACGGCGGAATAACAACCACGCAGGCAAGAAATATATATACGACGCCCAACGTCAAAAATCGACAAAGAAAGATTAAATAAATAAAGCAAGACATCAAAAACCTTAAAAGAAGCAAACAAACACACATCGCTCTAAGTCTCGCAACATAAGTCTGTCTAGGTCTATCAATATAAAAAAACTAGTTTCTGATTGATAGAGTTTATCTAGATACAATAGAAATAATAGTATAAGAGTGAGCTCGATCCCATATGTCCTACCTACCATAGCAAAACACCCTGGATGAACCTGTGTGCCAGCAATACCGCTACTAATCCAAGCGGTCGAACCTGCAAGAAAACTGTGGCACAACGGGGGTGAGTTACCAACTCGTGAGTAGAAAACATCAACAGGTAGAAATCGAATAAACAACGATTCCTAGGTCAAACTGTATCATGAAGGTAATACTATGGTATCTAGGGTGACCAAGTATACATATATGTCAACAATAAAGTCAATGCCAATGGCATGTAGAAATAACCATCTGAAATGTTATGCCTGTATGCATGTGGATATCACCCACGTGTGTCCATCAATGACACAACAATATCATGGAACCTGAGAGTCCAACATCGACACTCGAAACATCATGAAATAAAATGCTTGTATGCATATGGATATCAACCAACGTGTGTCCAACAAAGACACATCAACATTATGGAACCTGAGTGTCCAACATCGACACTCGAAACAACATGAAACCCATGTCTAGCATCGACACGTAAATCCACATATCTCAGGTGCCGCATCCTCTGATCAGCCCTCAGGCACTGCATCCTTTGATCGGCTCTCATATCCATCTCACGACTCCGTTCGGTATCCTCTGGATAACCGCCGAGTCCAAACTATACCAGTAGGTAGTGCTCCCTCCTGCCTGGCTCATCGTCTATATCTCGAGCTTCTTGCCCCGGGGTACCTTGTTGGAGATAGTGCCCTCAGAGTTAATTATTGGATCGCAGGTACGTGATTGCAATGATTGCGGAGGACCTATATCGGTAGGACAGTCTTACTCAAGATGATAGTATGCTATCTGGTTTGCCTTTATCAGTCATGTACATGTTCAGGTGACTGATTACATGTTACACTTTGATAGAGCCCTTAGGATCTTGCTTTACTACCAACATTATGATGGCGATCATATACGTGAGAGTTGGGTAGTTTATATGCATATCCTTAATTGTGGTCCCTAGTCGTGGGAGTTTCGAGACAGGGCATCGATACTCCGGAGTAGACTAGTGTGTACAGTCGAGACCCCGACGAGGGGCGGTGGCCGGTCTCACAAGCCACTGGTGTCAGTTGGATCACCTAAGATGTATACAGGTGCTCATTGGGTTATGAGTACACCGGACAGGACTCGCCGGGAATCTGCTAGTTAGTACTATATCTATCGTCAGATAGCAGTTCCCTGGTGACATGTGTACAGGTTAGTTCATCGACCTGAGGTCGTCATTTGTCTCGTGTGAGTTCCCACTGTGCTTTGATTTCTATCCTACCACGGCTCAAAGGAGTCGTGCAAACAGGTAGTTTTTGGGTACAGTCCCGAGCCATATGGGGGCACGTGAGCGGATCGGCAGGGGATTCGTCTCTCCCGGTATTGGGGGCGAGATCGTGCTGTGTCTAGAAGAGCCATTACACAAAGCCCACGGCCGTGGCAGGAGATTTACTGGTAGGTACTCCAGTAGTATCTCAGGGTGTTATTGGGCTACACTCCGACACGACTTATACTGCTATTGGGGGTCTGACGTTACTAGCCCCCTAGGCAGATATGCGATACACATAGACGAACGGACCGGACTGTATATACATTGTCACTGTTAGGCTCAGTAGGGTTTCTGGATGAGTTCGCTCATCAGCCTCCCTTGAGGTCAGTCCATGGGCAGCCGTTACGCATTGCTAGTGCCACTGACGTTTTGTGGTTAAACCCACTACCAGGGTACTGACGAGTCATTAGAGTCCCCCACAGACAGTTTCCCAAGTTCGGGCGAAACGTTGTAGAGGCCGTATGGTTTTATGGCAGGGTTCGGAAAATGCACGTGCGTTTACGCACGTGTTATTTTTCGGGCAGATGATACTGGTCGGCTTTGGTTTAAGCCGGATCCGAGTATTATATTGAGTAGGTTTAATATCTTTGTCTCAGTTGCATTTGTATTCGGTCGTAATACAAATGCGGGTATATTTATACAGTTACGGGGTTATCCTGAAAGTCGTTTCAGGATCACTTTTGGAAGTTGCCAGTTTCCAGTTTTCTATCAGCCGTCTTTTAACATTCGGTTAAAGACGGATTTATCTTTTCTTGGATGAGGGTGAGTCATGCTTCTAGAAGTTTCTAGAAGGTGGTGACTAGGTTAATTGGTGTTGTGTTTTCATTGGTTGCATTAATGAATGGATGACTAGGTTTAGTGAGTCATTCATTTCATTAATATGTTTTGTTTTGCTTTAGGATATTTGTTGTTGATCTTTGTTTATGGTCACCTCCTTGATTGCTCCTACACTCACCCTTCTCGTCCATATAAGTGGCCGGCCCCCTCTCCTCCTCACTCCACTCATTTGAAAAGATTATGGTTGTTAAAAAGAAAAGACTAAAGTTTTGGATGCATGGAAATTTCATAGTTCATTTCTTGTTCCATTTCATTTCCATCGGCAACTTCATTAACCGATCGTCCACGGACTTGGACGAAGTGAGACAAAGTCATCTACTCATTCTCTACATCATTCTTGGTCGTCTTTTTTAGCAAACTTGACGACCGAGTTGCCTCGAGTCAGAGGCGGGAACCCGTTTAAAGAATCAGTGACGTGGTGCCACCTGGACGAGCAGATCGGAGATCGACGAGATCGGAGAAGCCGAAACGGAGCATGGGATGATGGTTAAAGAACGAAGGACTCAGATCGTTTGGTATAACCTTTCTACTCTCTTTACAGTCTGTTAGTTTAGCAATAATGGAAGATCCGGGTTAAAGTATACGATAGCGCCAGTTAAAAAGTTTATGTTCCGCATTTGGCGTCTGTAGACGGCCGGGGAGCTACCGTAGACTTACAGTGGTATGAGAGCCTCACCATTTTGCTTTACTAACTTGTGCTAACACGTTTAAAACATTGATCGAATCGGACATCGAAAAACACAATTTTCTTGCTTCACAGTTTCTGTCGATTTTAAAAGGGTTCCTAAATTAATTTTACATATCTCAGAAATCTGTGCAGGGTTTTATTAGAACACCGTCCAAATTTGGGATCATGAGTCGACAAGACTGCCGCGGAAACGCGGCCAAACCCATGGTTTGGCCACGGATCCGCAGCCATTCTGTGTCATCATGCCCCCAAATTTGCTCAGTGGGTTCTTCTCCGGAATTTGTGGGTTTTGGTATATATCTTTTGGGCCCAGATTTTGTTACTGTTCAACAGATGTTCGTGGGGCCCACTTCGTGATATTTTGTCGATCGAAATTTAAACATGTTAGTTTACAGTGCTTACATTATATCTCCGACCGGGAATGTCATTTGATCGATAAACCGCGTCCGATTGCTATAGTTCTTTTAGACGGGTTTGCGAACATGACATTCGCGTTGATGTTCTGTGTTGTGCTGTGATGTTGCGGATTTGTCGTGGTGGATGGCCGTGTGCAATGGTAGTGCAGTTTAAGTTTATTTGTACATTTGATATTGCGGGGCGAGCGTCCAACATGTAGACTGCCGTCACTGCCTGTTGTATAATATTCTTCTGGGGCACGACCAGGTTGCGGTCGATGTACCTGTTGTACTATTTTTCATTACTGTACTAGGTTTTGCCCCGTGACGGAGTGCACGGATAGCCGGGTTCTGGGGGGCAACAGGTCCGCATCTCATGGCTTTGAGAGGCAGAGGGGCCTCACTCTTGAATTGGCAGACTATTCGCCGCACTCGTAGGGGGTACAGGTTGACCCAAGGAGGGGTGCCCAAGATTACCGAATTCCGTGAAGTGCAGGGTGGTCCATTCACTTTGTTGTAGGGGGCTGCCTCGCTTCAGGTTTTGGCGGGTAACTTGCCGCACCCATAGGGGTCTAGGTTTCATTGCACAGGCTATCCACACTACAGGGGAACGTCGGGTTTCAGCAGCGGCTCTGTGAAACTCGGGGATCCCAGATTATCTGTATTGTTCTGTGATGCTTATTACTTTTCTGTAATGTTGCATATTATCACGCCTGGAGCGATTATTGTATATTGGTTTATATACTATTAGATGTTGTATATGTTTTACACCCACGCTAGTCCATTCCCCACTCTGTCGTTAGTTAAGTAACCTAACGGGAGATGACGGGACCCAGTGACGAATGCGGATGGCATATACGTACATTTTATTTTCGTTCTTTTCTAGTGTGATTGATTGATGGGACTGCGTTGATTCTGATCAATGCAAAGGAAAACAAACCTGTTTACAGTTGTTGGAACAAATTTAAAAAGTGTTATTGCAAAGACGTTTCCTTTTGTTATGCATAGAGGTATTCAGTGGAATATCCTGCACCTCATTCGACGGGGCAAGTGCCGATATCCCTTCACCGGGACTGACCCCTTGGGCAGAAGTTTGCGTCAGGGTAATAACTTCACTATAGTCGATTACAAGTTGCTTTGCATAGCGGTATTCAGTGGAATATACTGCACCTCATTCCACGAGGAAAGAGCCGAGATCTCTTCATCGGGAATGACCTCTTTAGCAAAAGGTTTTCTCCACTATATTTTAAAAAGCTATCAGGTTCCTTCAGCGATATCAAGTTCACTGCGTTAAAGGTTTTTCGCCAAAAACCAGTCGTAGCCCTCCGTCACTTCTTTTGGGTATTCAGTAGTATTCAAGCTATGTATTTTGACCAACGCCAAGGCATAGTGTTTGGTAGCTGCTGGGTATTCAATTGTTGCATAGATAGATGAGTTGGTTTGGGACAGCCGTTCTGCCATTTTGACCTAACGCCAAGGGCATGTGCGGGTGGGTTCAAATTAACAAGATAGTGACGGGTAGAACTTGGCATGTGACTTATGGCATTTTGACCTAACGCCAAGGTTATAAGAGCATGGGGCAAAAATTATATCGGGAGTTTCTAAAGAAACTGAAACTTGCCAAGTATGCGCATACCTTCTGGAGTATGAGTAACGTGGATGCATTCCATCACGTTATCATGCGATGAGAGTTGGATCCCGATTCCCACTGATGAGTTGGTTTACTCTTCGGGTGATCCCGATTGATTCTTCTTTCAGGTTTGGAGGAGAATTTGACAGGACAGTGGGAGATTTCCGGATTAGATAAAGTGATAACCATTCTGATCTAGGTTAGAGTGCACGCAGAGTGTTTCTTTTCTCTCTCTCTATGGCAGCGACCTTTGACCGACCCTAGACTATGACTCGTGACCAAGTTGACCAAACCTTCTTAAAATACTGGCTTTTGGATTGTCTGAGTTGCATAAGTCATTGCCACTCCTTCTTATACCCTTTGCATTTCTCAGAACACCCGTATTACTACGGACATCCACTTCCATTGGATAGATCCATCGTATGGTTATATACGAACTCGAAGGGACTCCTTCGAGGATGGATCAAGGTTCAGGAGAAATAGAATTGGTTTATTCAGTTGTCTTTTATTATCACCTTCTCTCAGGTTGCGAGGGCTCCTTGGTTTAGGAGAGTACACCTATTACGCTTATTGGATAGTCTTATTCCAAACCATAGGCAGGTGCCGAAAGGTAGGGAATGAAGAAAACCAATTAGCCTAAGTAGGGTGTGCAGAAGGTAATATGTAAAGACAAAATAAAGGGATTAGAAAGAGGGCAAAGTAAATTGCGACTGATATCATTCACGACCAAACCGCGTACTTCATCGCCACTCCTATTTCACCTTTAAAAGAATAAGGTATTATTCAGATGTCTTTTATCATCACCTTCTCTCAAGATACGAGTACTCCTTGGTTTAGGAGGGTACACCTATTATGCTTACTGGATAGTCTTCTTCCAAACCATAGGCTGGTGCCGAATGGTAGGGAAGGAAGAAAACCATTTAGCCTAACGATGGTGTACAGAAGGTAATGACTTAAGACAAATAAAGGGATTTAGAGAGATGGCAAAGAGATATACGGTTGAAGTCATGAATTGGATTATGGAAGAGGCATTACTATGAATACCAGGATACCCCTACGAAACATTTTCATGTTTCAGTGCATTGTTAAAGAAAAACTGTTTTCCCGATTAGATACTTACTCCAAGGGTATGTATTTACCAGGTTTCATTCTCATATCTGTATGGTTTTACAGATGATGAGTGGGAGTAAGTTATTGGGAATCAGGTGATTATTCTCACTATATCGGAATTCGTTGTAATTGGTGATATTTGAAGAAATCGCCAGGGTACAGTTTTCAACCTACGACGCACAGGTTTTGAGTTGTTCAACTCAGCGGACTTATACAGAGTATTGTATGTTGTCCAAGTGTCCATCAGGACAAAGGGGTAGGTCCTCGTACTTTTTTCTGTTTACTTATGACTTCTCTAGTATTTAAACAAGTGTTTCGTAGAAATACAAGGTCTAAGTTTTGAGAAGTTGTGGGTATAAGAATAAAGTAGAGAACCAGATGTCACAAGTATCGGGATTCTTCAAAGAGATCGAAGATGTAGATTCTTGTGATTGGTATTCAGATGATAGTGATGGTTTTGAGAAACATGTTTCTCTTTCAGGTTACTCATAATTGGATTGATTCCTAAGTTGAGTAATGATGATTAGCCTCTTTCCATTAAGATGATATGCACCGGAGACAGCTGCACGATTTGAATATGGTTCCAATTAAATAAGTGTCAAAGTTTCTATATAGAATAGTTCGTACCTTAAAAGATATTAAGGTACGGGGAGTTGTCCAGCTTATGCTTAAAACCAGACTCTGGATAACTCATGGCGCGTTTCTGTAATGGCTGTTTGTGGGTTGACCCTGGCTATGATGAGGGTTGATATTCTACCATTTGAAAGATCAATAGTGATATTGTTCTTAACTCGCCACAGTTTTAGTAAAATGGATCTTTTTCAGAAAACAGTAGTGGGAGTATGGTAGAACTGGAAGTGATTCCAGAACCGCGAACGATTACGGAAAATTTAATAGGACCTATATATTCAATCAGGTTTGACATTCCAATAGCCACTCCGCAGATATGGTAGGTAACCTCAGACACCCGAGAGGTACTCCGGTAGCCTCAAGGACGGTGACAGGGAGGTTCTTATCTACCCAGACTTGACACTACTATTGTTCTAGGCTATGAGACCCGGTAGGAGGGTTGTCGTAGTCAGTGGGAGCAGCAGAAGCATAGTGGGCAAGATGCTTATGTCTATTTATAGACTTAGGCAGTTATAGCGGAGATAGATCATCTATTTTTGATGTGACAGTCATGGGTTTGACTTCAATCAGAATAGGGGATGGATCGGTTAAGAAGGTAGTAGGGTGTGATGTCATGGTATTTGAATGACATACACAGAGTAGGAAGTAAAATTCCTATACTACGATCGGTTGTACTGTGGTCGTCACACAGTTGTTTCTCCAGAAAGGACATGGATATAATATTTGACATTCTGGTTTCTAGATCTATGGTTTTAGATCTGGATTTAGGTAGTTTCCCAATGAAGGTACTTTGACAGTATTCTAATGGTTTTTAGAATAGATGACTCCTAGCATGGTGGTGTACCTGCAGGTGATGGAGTCACCCTCTCTAAAGGTGTCTTACAGACTAAATGGGAGAGGGATATGCATGATTGGCAGATCACTTGCTTAGGCAATTGAGTCAATCGTGAGATGTCAAGTACCACACCAGATGTTGTTTTTGCACTAGATGCAATAAGTTTGTATTAATCCAATCCTGGAGAAACATAAGGAAGCAGTTTTAGAACATAAGTACATGTTCTACGGATTTGATGACGGCAGCCTCCTTCGGGAGACGATTATCATTCCAGGCTTCAAAGGTGACATGGTTGACAGAGTGATTGTCAGAGTTAAAGTTTTTCCCTCTGATGAGGAACAGTATTATGGACAGATGGTCCAAGAGGATACTGTGGGTGGCATGGTGCTGGATACTGATTAAGTTCAGTGATCGATACAATCTAAGTAGTTTGGATTTGGAGTTCATTTATGAACTAGGTCCCATCAGATATCCAGACATATTCTAAGACAGGTATTACTCGATTCGGGAGTTGGCTTTCTCCGCGAACTTGAGATTTAGAGAGATATAGAAAGAAACATCTAGGCGGATCCACTCACTGAGGCTATTTCTCGAACACAATAGTTTTACAAACGGGCTTTGTGAAACTGATTAGTAGAGGAGTTGGATGTTCGGTTTCACACGGGCTGTGAGTAGTCGACATTGCAATAATTAGCCTTGAGTGCAAGTGGGAGATTGTTGGAGATAGTGCCCTCAGAGTCAATTATTGGATCGCAGGTACGTGATTGCAATGATTGCGGAGGACCTATATCGGTAGGACAGTCTTACTCAAGATGATAGTATGCTATCTGGTTTGCCTTTATCAGTCGTGTACATGTTCAGGTGACTGATTACATGTTACACTTTGATAGAGCCCTTAGGATCTTGCTTTACTACCAACAGTATGATGGCGATCATATACGTGAGAGTTGGGTAGTTTATATGCATATCCTTAATTGTGGTCCCTAGTCATGGGAGTTTCGAGACAGGGCATCGATACTCCGGAGTAGACTAGTGTGTACAGTCGAGACCCCGACGAGGGGCGGTGGCCGGTCTCACAAGCCACTGGTGTCAGTTGGATCACCTAAGATGTATACAGGTGCTCATTGGGTTATGAGTACACCGGACAGGACTCGCCGGGAATCTGCTAGTTAGTACTATATCTATCGTCAGATAGCAGTTCCCTGGTGACATGTGTACAGGTTAGTTCATCGACCTGAGGTCGTCATTTGTCTCGTGTGAGTTCCCACTGTGCTTTGATTTCTACCCTACCACGGCTCAAAGGAGTCGTGCAAACAGGTACTTTTTGGGTACAGTCCCGAGCCATATGGAAGCACGTGAGCGGATCGGCAGGGGATTCGTCTCTCCCGGTATTAGGGACGAGATCGTGCTGTGTCTAGGAGAGCCATTATACAAAGCCCACGGCCGTGGCAGGAGATTTACTGGTAGGTACTCCAGTAGTATCTCAGGGTGTTATTGGGCTACACTCCGACACGACTTATACTGCTATTGGGGGTCTGACGTTACTAGCCCCCTAGGCAGATATGCGATACTCATAGACGAACGGACCGGACTATATATACATTGTCACTGTTAGGCTCAGTAGGGTTTCTGGATGAGTTCGCTCATCAGCCTCCCTTGAGGTCAGTCCATGGGCAGCCGTTACGCATTGCTAGTGCCACTGACGTTTTGTGGTTAAACCCACTGCCAGGGTACTGACGAGTCAATAGAGTCCCCCACAGACAGTTTCCCAAGTTCGGGCGAAACGTTGTAGAGGCCGTATGGTTTTATGGCAGGGTTCGGAAAATGCACGTGCGTTTACGCACGTGTTATTTTTCGGGCAGATGATACTGGTCGGCTTTGGTTTAAGCCGGATCCGAGTATTATATTGAGTAGGTTTAATATCTTTGTCTCAGTTTCATTTGTATTCGGTCGTAATACAAATGCGGGTATATTTATACAGTTACGGGGTTATCCTGAAAGTCGTTTCAGGATCACTTTTGGAAGTTGCCAGTTTCCAGTTTTCTATCAGCCGTCTTTTAACATTCGGTTAAAGACGGATTTATCTTTTCTTGGATGAGGGTGAGTCATGCTTCTAGAAGTTTCTAGAAGGTGGTGACTAGGTTAATTGGTGTTGTGTTTTCATTGGTTGCATTAATGAATGGATGACTAGGTTTAGTGAGTCATTCATTTCATTAATATGTTTTGTTTTGCTTTAGGATATTTGTTGTTGATCTTTGTTTATGGTCACCTCCTTGATTGCTCCTACACTCACCCTCCTCCTCCATATAAGTGGCCGGCCCCCTCTCCTCCTCACTCCACTCACTTGAAAAGATTATGGTTGTTAAAAAGAAAAGACTAAAGTTTTGGATGCATGGAAATTTCATAGTTCATTTCTTGTTCCATTTCATTTCCATCGGCAACTTCATTAACCGATCGTCCACGGACTTGGACGAAGTGAGACAAAGTCATCTACTCATTCTCTACATCATTCTTGGTCGTCTCTTTTAGCAAACTTGACGACCGAGTTACCTCGAGTCAGAGGCGGGAGCCCGTTTAAAGAATCAGTGACGTGGTGCCACCTGGACGAGCAGATCGGAGATCGACGAGATCGGAGAAGCCGCAACGGAGCGTGGGATGATGGTTATAGAACGAAGGACTCGGATCATTCGGTTTAACCTTTCTACACTCTTTACAGTCTGTTAGTTTAGCAATAATGGAAGATCCGGGTTAAAGTATACGATAGCGCCAGTTAAAAAGTTTATGTTCCGCATTTGGCGTCTGTAGACGGCCGGGGCGCTACCGTAGACTTACATACGTTACCAGGTCCACCATGTACCCGCGGACGGCTCATCCAACTTCTCGAATCGGGTCTCGAAAACAAGCTCAGAACCAAAAAAAATCATGGTGAACTCCTCGAAATCACATCACGAGAAACCGCATTTTTAAAACAATTCCCTTTGAAATATATCCACGGTTCTCAAATCCAGAAATCCCATGAAAACAGTAACTCAATGCATGCAACCATAAAATACATTGTATGCAACATACAACGGTAATGTGAGCATATCAAGCATATCATGTAAACATGTCATATGATAGTACTGAACAATTAAGAATAATATCATGATCTAGCCATTCCACTGTATAAGTGGCATAGCAATTACCGATGATGAATGCGTGTGAGCCGGCAAATCTGTGTATGTGTAACATATGCATCATCGGTAATTGTGCAGGTTTACTAGCAGATGATATCATAAAGCGGTAAATACCGGAAATATAACACGTATCATACGAGGAATAATTCAACATAAACATGAACTATAATAAGGTATACATCTACACATGAAGAATACGGCCAGTTTAAAAGATACGAATCGTAGTTTTAAAGTGGGGGCTACGTTGTTTTTGAGGAAAAGACACCATTTGAAAATCCGTAGCATCCCTTAAGGTTTCCATTTAAAAGTGCATATGATTTTTCGGTTTTGGAAATAAGTATGGTTCAGGTGAAATCTTTACGTCGGCAATCCAGACTCATTGTATCCGATATGGCAATATCTACGATCATCATCCTCAAATCACCAGCGCAGATCAATCATCCGGTATATCTCATCGCATACGGTAATCCATCGTACGGTGTCATCAAACAGAATAGGGATTATATCGTCTTATACATCGATAAGGGTACGGATCTATGGTCTCATACATCCTACCTTATCGATCTCATCACATCTCTATCTCAATCTCACATCGTATTTACATCGATCTCATATCATATCGATATCGATCTCAAATCATGTCATTATAAATCTCATCTTATTGCTATTAATCTCATTATATATATATATATATATATATATATATATATATATATATATATATATATCTTGGCACATGTATTTGTGCATCTATACAGCCTCACATCCTCATATCAAACATATCCGCTCATATCATCATATATCATCACATTGACACCTAAATTCACGTCATCTTGTAATAATCATATCTTCTCATGTTAACTCTTTGATCATATCTGTAATTTATACTTAGGTTTCTCCAAACTATAATTCGTATATCGGTTCTTTCACCATTAGTTGTGGAGGTGCTATACGCCATCCACCTGACTTCCCCTGTAGATATAAATCTACTCACCTGCTAATCTTCTCGCTTATCTGAAGTCAATGTTCTTCATCGTCTCGGAAATCTATGCAAAGGTACCTACAATCAATATACAATCGTAATACTATTAAAGTCAAGTCCGAAAACCGATACGGCAAGCGATATGCTGATAGGTTAGAACATATAGCCTACACATGCAAAACAACCAGATAACCCTCGTTATTGACGTGCAAACGTCCAATGACGAGATCCAAGCTCAAATACCAAAACCAAATTTTAGAAATCGGAAAACAGGAAATCAGCAACTAAGCAAATCTCTCCCAGATTTTACCCTAAGTCAAACTAGGCAATTTTGCATAGAGGGTAGGTCTAAATACTAGATAACAAAGCCACTCACCAAAATCCAACCTCAACCTCTACAGTGTGGCCGCAAATTGCGGCCACCAAGAATAAATCTGCGGCCTGAAACAGTGGGGAGGGGCTCGGGTTTCAAGGGTAGATTCATGGTTCCCTGCTCGTCTCACAGCGATGGGAACTTTTTTTATGGGGCTCTCGGGTCAAACCGGATTCCAATATATCCTCACAATTCCGAAAAAAATCCAATATCGGAAACTAACTATCAAGTTTGTCCTGAATTCTAACACTATGAGGGTAGTGGTCTCTCACTAAGCCTCAACTATATCTTCATAATCCAAAACATCTCCTAAACCTCAACTTCGAATTTCCAATTTCACAAATCTACACTAAATCGAACGCTAAACTTAACTAGAAGGTTAAGAAACTAATTACAAGATGAGAAGTGGAAACTATACCTCTTGGAAGCAACTCAAGAAAAACCCTAGATGGTCCAAGTGCTCAAAATCCAAACACGATTCAACCATGGGGTGTAGGATGAGGTGGTGGTCATTTTTAATGAAGGTGATGTGAGGTTTTGATGAAGATTTGGTTATGTTTCATGGAGGTAGAGGAGATGGAAGAAGGAGGAAATGAGGATGAAGGAGTTGAAGAAATTAAAGGATGAGGGAAAAATAATGAAGGATGGTGCCATGGTTGACTTAAGACCTCTCTCTCTCTCTCTCTCTCTCACCCATACTTCATACCATCTCTTGTCCCCCCCTCTCTCTTATCAATTATCTTTTCTTTTCCTTTTTCCTTTTCTCATCTAAAGAAGTGATAACACAAATACAAACCTAACAAACATGCAATAAAATGCAACATTTCATGGTGCACTGGCCATGGTTAATTAAAAATACGGATTTGGTTTAATCATGATTAGTAGTGCACTAATCATGTTTTATTTAAACTTGCATTTAATTAATTATAAAATGCCCAAGTCCAATAAATACCGTTTTATTAAACAATATAATATAAATCTCCAATTATTTTTCACATATTGGTATTTAGTTATACCATTTTACGAAAACCTCAATTCGCAAGTCGAATAGTTTTCGTGAAATATATTATTTTAATATTTAAATTCCAAAAATAATATTTTATATTTCTGAAATGTTACAGTATCGCTCAGTTTGGGAGATTGTTAATCTCCGCAAAGTTGAGATATAGAGAGATGAAGTTGGAACATTGTAGCAAATCTACTCACTGAGGCTATTTCTTGAACAAATTAAGTTTCACAAACATGCTTTGCGAAACTGATTAGTAGAGAAGTTGGGTATTCGGTAGCACACGAGAAGTGGGTACACGATACCGCAATAATTGGCCTTAAGTGCAAGTAGGAGATTGTTGGATATAGTGCCCTCAAGGAAATTATTGTGATTGCAAGTGGTCAGTTATGATAATTGAGTGAGGACCTATACGGGTAAAACGGTCTTACTCGAAATGATAGTATGCTATCTGGTTTATCCTCATTGTAGATTAAGCCTATAGGATTCTTGCTTGACGACCAACATTATTATGGCCATCATATACGTGGGAGCTGGGTCGTCCATAAGCACATCCTTAAATGTCCCTAGTTGTGCGAGTATCGAGAATGGGCATCGATATTCCGGAGTAGACTAGTGTATACGCTTCTAGACCCCGACAAAGGGCGGTGGCCGGTCTCACAAACTATTGGTGTTGTGTCACCTAAGATAGTATACAGGAGCTCATTGGAGGTCAGTACATTGGACGGACTCACCAAGAACTTCTAAATGGTATTATATCTATTGTCAGATGGAAGTTCTCAGGTGGCATAAGTACAGCTTAGTCCTTTGACCTGAAGTCGTCAATTGTCTCGTGTGAATTCCCATTGTACTTTGATTACTACCTTACCACGGCTCAAAGGAGTCATACAAACAGGTTTTAATTGGGTACAGTCTCGAGCCACTTGGAGGCAGTGGTCGACTGTCAGGGATTCGTCTCTTCTGGTATCAGGAATCGATGTCGCGCTGTGTTCAGTTGGCTATCACCAGAAATCCGTGGCCACGGTGGATGAGATTTACTGATAGTTGATCAGTAGTATCTTTGTTAGTGATGAGCTTGACTCAGACATGACTTATCGGGTTAGTAGGGGTCTAACGTTATCCACCCTCTAGACCCGATATACGATACTCTTTGACGAACATACCAGACTATATGGAGATTGTCACATTCAGGCTCGGTAGGGTAAGGACGTACTTGATTGTCGACCCTCTTTCGACAAGTACCTGGGTAATCGTTACGTACAGCTAGTGTCGCTGACGTGCTTGTGGTTAAACCTACCGCCAGCGTATTGTCAAGTCTTTAGAGTCCCACATAGAAGTTTTTCCCGGTTCAGGCGAAAAATGTAGGAGCCGTACATTGGTACATGCATAAGTCCGATTAAATACGTGTACGGGATACACGGACTTTAATCGGACAGTTGATAATACTAGTCGGTTTAGGATTAAGCCGGATTATTAAATCAGGATTTGATTTAATAATTTATATATGTATTTTGATACATATATTTTAGTATTATTGTTCACTATTCATTTTCTCTCTTTGGTGCTATCTGTATTTTATACGGATACGCGTATATGTAGCGATACATATACCAGGTGAAGTATTCCGTATTTATACGGGAATGCTTTTAGAAGAAGGACACCTTATATTTGCTTTTCTTTTTAGAAAAAAAATGGAAAATGAGGTGGCATGAAGCATGGCTACAAAAATAAAGGGGTATGGCTTGGATTGTGGTGTGCATTCATTGGTGCACTATTGCATCATGGTTGTGATTTACTTAGCCATTCTTTTTTTCATTTTTATTTTTTGATGCTTCATTTTCTTCATGCTTCATGAGCTTCATGCACGCCTCCTTCTCTTTCTTCTTCCTTCGCTTGCTCTCATGAGTTTGAGATAAAAAGAGAGAAAAATTTAGTGAAGTATTCCTACATCACCGACCATCCACACCTATCAAGTCTGGATCATCGGTTAAAGCCTCCTCTAGTTTCCTTCGGGTGGATCGTCTTCGGCGAGGGTGGTCGATTTTCAAATGCGATCTCGGTGGCTATGAATTTGGAAGGGTCTTCTACAATTGGGTGGACACGCGATAAAGATTGTAGTTTTTCAACCCTTGCACTCCTAGCTAGCTAGTTTGGGTTATTGGACCGTATCCTAGGTTTTACAGACGTTCGGTGGTCGAATAAATTTTTGTTTTCGCTTCCACCTCGGCCGCGCCTTCCACGGCGCGGGCACCGAAACCTAACACTCACACCAATCGTAATCTTATTTACAATCATTTAGCTTTTAGTTTAATAAATTTTTCATGTGAATAATCATATAACAAACTTTTCATTAAAATACCATGAACTTTAATATAACCGTTTTCCAATGACTAGAGTATATACATTTAGATCATTCACGGGGTAATGACCTACCCCAAACGCACACTATGGTTTCATAGCATGAAGTTCTAAACATAAGGTTTATTTAAAGAATAGGTTTTACATTAAAATACCATATTGTTTCAAAACAGGTTTCTTTTAATCAATATTTTTAAATCCTTGGCAATTACGCCTCTACAAACCTCGTTAGGGGACCCACTAATTGATGGTGCAGATTATCGTACATCCTTAGATAGTAGAGCGAGATGCAGAACTCCTCATGGAGTATTCGGTCACGAATGGAAATAAAAATACGGTTTTTAAGAAATACAAATTTTCGAAAACTAAAACTTGGAAAATTATATAAAACTATGAATTCGTTTTTCAATAAAAACGTATTTTGAAACTATATTTTTAAAATGAAAAATTAGAATTTTTAATAAAATACCATCAATTATCCAAAAGAGCTAGTTTTCATAAAAAAAAGCATAAACTTTTAAAAACTAGGTTTTATCACTAAAACACCATAACAATTAAAATACATGTTCATGAAAACCCTAAATATTATAAATCACCCTCTAGATTTATTTTTAAACTATATTAAAGTATTTTTCATAAAACCCCCTCGAGATATGCAAGCAATATTTTAAGGACTCTAGATTAAAATAGGTTTAAGCGGTATCATTTCTTTTAAGCCCCAGGAAGCCAGAGAAAGTGAGTGCTTACCTATTCAGATTAGATAACTTAACAGAGTTATCAATGGAAATTGTCTTGGAAAAAGACACAAATCCTGCCGTCCATATGCAGCAGTTGCCGATTTCTACCGAACATAAGATTTTTAACAGTTTAAATCAATTCATATGAAAAAGGCATGAACTCGAACGTAAACTCGAATCTAAAACTTGAACTCAAACTATAACACAAACTCGAACTCTAACCCAACTCGAATCTAAACCTAAACATAAACTCGAACCCAGTATCCTCGACTAACTTGACTCGAACGAATATTGCAATTGACATGACTCGCATTTTACTTGACTCACTCGATTTCATTCTACACCTTTTACAATCTATGGTTTCAATCAAGACAAGTTATAATCAATTAATTAAGTATACTATACAGTTATAAACTATTTATACTCAGGATGTTTGGGATAGTTTCTTGTGTGAATCCAACGGAACTTCAGGAATCCCGTATTAACTTCTTTTTTATTTTACTCGAATATCAATCGGGTTGACTCATCCACATCCTAGAGCCTCGATACTAACACATGAAATGGGCCCGTATTTCCTTGCTCTTGGGGCCCCACTCTTAAGCTCATGAATACTTCTACGGCTACGTTGACATTCACGTTTGGAACTTAACGTTAACATAGTGATCATATAGAGACTTATAGTATATATTTTTCCATGAACATATACTTTTACTCGTTATATATATATATATATATATATATATATATATATATATATATATATATATATATCTTCTACACTTGTCATTCTTTTATTCTTACCTTATCCTTGGGACTTACCGAGCGCTAGTTCGCTAACGGGCGTTCCACCCACCCTTGTGTTCTTGGAATGTTCGTCAGATACGGTCGACACGGAGGAAGTGGAGGCCACAGAGGAAGACTACAACCGGATTGCTCCATAGGATTAGCCTAGCTTCACTTTTTATTCAGATTATGTATGCTACATGTTTAAGCATTTTCCTTTATTGTATTTACTTTCCAATTGAAACTCATGTATTTGTGAATATTGGAAGTTGAATGTAAATAAAGATGTTTGTTGAAATTTTTACAGTCTTCATTTATTCTTGCATTGTGTAATATTGTTTGAATACGCTTAGTATATTTATTTAGGAAATGATATTCTCTGAATAAATATGCTGCGGGCTTGCCACGTCATCGTTTCCGTCTATTGGGAAACGGGGCGTGACAGGTTTTGTTGGTGGCCCATGAAGGTCAATTCTGCATGAAGTCGTAAACAATATACCACAAGAATTAATGAATTCAACAAACATTAACAATCATAGCATTTCAAATTTATTGAATCTATCCTAACCTATCTTTTATATCAAGCTGATGGACTCTCCGAATATTACTAGCATAAACGTCAACGGCAGTACTCCACCGTCTACACTACCACCGCCACCTACTATTGCAGCTCCTATCAATGAGAAAACGGTACTTCCGGAGGCTATCAAGAGCCTATTGGAGGGTCAGTAGCAGTAGACTGCTATCGTTATGCACCGTCCCAAAACCGAAGCACCCGGAGTTAAGCAGTTTCGGGCATTACACCCAAAGAACTTCTCAGGTAAGGAGAGCCCACTTGAGGTAGAAGAATAGGCTCAAGCGATCGAGAAAGATCTGGCAGCAGATCAAGTGCCAGATATAACCTGGGTGAGAGTAGATAAGTTGCAACTAACCGATAATGCCAGAGTTTGGTGGAAGGATGAGGAGAGCTTGTTAGGAATATGTATGCCCTAGAGGCCATTATTGTATGATATAGTGGATGCTTGGACATATATAGAGGAATTTTTTGCTCGACATGCTAGTATGTTATCTGGTTGCCTTTATCTTAACATGTTCACTGGTATTATTATACTGTCTCTCATATACATGTTGATAAAGCCCTTAGGATGTTTGCTTGACTACCAGGACTATGATACAGATCATACTACTGGGACTTGTGTAGTCTACAAGCACATCTTTTAATTTCCTAGTCAAGGGAATATCGAGACAGGGCATCGATATTCGAGAGTAGGATAGTGTGTACATTTCTTGACCCTGTATGGGGGCGATGGTTGATCCCATATCCATTGGTGTTTGACATCAAAGATTGTACACAGGTGCTCATTAGAGAATAGGTACACCGAACATGACTCGCGGAGAACTCCTAGATGGTACTATACTTATCGTTAGACAGTAGTTCTCTGGTGACACCGGTACAGGTTAGTCAGTAGACCCGAGATCGTTATAGAGTCTTGTCTGGTTCCCACTGTGCTTTGATTTCCTCCCTACCATGGCTAAAAGGAGTCGTGAAAATAGGTGGGTTTTGGGTACAGTCCTGAGTCATATGGAGGCAATGAGCAATAGGAGGGATTTCGTCTCTCTCGGTATAGAGAGTTGATGTTGCAATATGCTCGATTGGCTATAACAGGAAGTCCCTGGCCAGGACTGTTGATGAGATTTACCGGTAAGAGTTATCAGTAGTTTCTCATACCGTTTAGTCCATATATCGGCATGACTTATCAAGTTATTGGGGTATGACGATTGCACCCCCAGACTCGATATGCGATATATCAGATGAAGAGACCGGACTGTACGGTATGTGTTACTTATAGGCTTCATGAGAGTTTGGACAAGCTTGCTCGTTGATCTTCTATTTGCTCAATACCTGGGTAGCCATTACGTCCAGCTAGTACCGCTGACGGCATGTGGGTAACTGATGTGATCATTACCTACTACTAGCGTATTGACGAGTCTTCAGAGTACCACATAGAAGTTTTCTAGTTCAAGCGAAACAAAGTAGGGCACATATGATGATATATGCGGAGGCCTAATTATATACGAGTATATGATACCATATTCTAATCTGGCAGTTATTTGATATCAGTTAGGTTATATGTGATATAACCGGATTATTGAATCAAGTGTTGATTTTATAATGTGATATACAGATAAATGATATTAGTCTGTTATATGTGATATAACCGGATTATTACATGGAGCTTTTGAAGAGAAGGACACGGTCTACAAAGGTTGTAGCCTCATTCTCTTTATGTAGTTTTCTTGATATCATGCTTATAACCCTAATTATCTAGTTTAAGATCTTGTTTACTGTTAATTAGCACTCCGAAATTTTTAAAATTGGCATGCTTGAGGCTAGTAAAACCCAGTGGTGGTGCTAACAAACACTTTCATGGTTTCAGAGCCAAAGATAGAAGATTAGACGATGTTTGTAAAAATACGAAAACAAAACAAGTTCGAAACTGTAACCCGAAGAAACCAAGTTTTTGTCGAATTTTAAATGGTCTCTGAAATTTTTTTAAACAAGTACAGAATGTTACATGTGATGCAACTATAACACCAGAGAAAATTGAGGCCAATACTCCCAAAATGACCGAGCGAAAACACTCATTTGGCCGGCCTGGCCGGTCCCATAACAATATTTTGGTCTCGTATTTGTTGTTAGTATGTATATGCCCTAGAGGCCATTGTTGTACATATGATGTATATTATAGTGGATGCTTGGATATATATAAAGAGGACTTTCTTGCTCGATATGATAGTATGCTATCTGGTTGCTCTTTGTCTTAACATGTTGACTTGTATTATGTTACTGTCTTGCTCTCACATGTTGATAAAGCCCTTAGGATATATATTTGAAAACTAGGACTATGATGGAGATTACACTAGTGGGGCCAGGGTAGTCCACAAATACATCCTATAATTGTTCCTAGTCGAGTGTGTATCGAGACAGGGCATCGATACTCTAGAGTAGACTAGCGAATACGCATCTTGACCCATATGATGGGCGATGGATGATCCCACATCCATGGTGTTTGACATCAATGATGGTATATGGGTGCTCGGTGGAGACTGGGTACACTGAACAGACTCGCCGAGAACTCCTAGTTGGTATTATACCTATCGTCATATAGCAGTTCTCTGGTGACACTGGTACAGGTTAGTCTGTAGACCCGAGATCGTCATAGAGTCTTGTGTGATTCCCACTGTGCTTTGGTTTCCACCTTACCACGTTCATGAGAACGTGCAAAACGGTGTTTTTGGGGTACAGTCCCGAATCACATGGAGGCAATGAGCGATAGGAGGGGTTTCGTCTTTCCCGTTATTGGGGGTTGATGTTGTGCTATGTTTGATTGGTTATAACAGAAAGTCCCTGGCCATGGCTGATATGAAGATCTACTGGTAAGTGTTATCAGTAGTTTCTCGACCCGTTTGAGCCTCACATCGACAGGACTTATCGGTTACTGGGGTCTGACATTTACCACCCCTAGACTGGATATGCGACATATTAGACGAAGAGAACAGACTGTACGGTAGTGTTACTGATTGGATTCGCAAGAGTAAGTATATGCTTGCTTGTTAATCTTCTGATCGCTCAATACCCGGGTGGCCGTTCCGTTTATCTGACCGCTTGCGGCTTGTGAGTGTTTGATATAATTATCACCTACTGCCGGCGTATCGACGATTCTTTAGAGTCCTACATAGAGGTTTCCTGGCTTAGGCGAAACGGAGTAGGAGCATATATGTGATATGTGCGGGACCAAGAATAATACGTGTATGTGGTACCGTATTCTATTCTCGCGATATGTGATATCGGCCGGGTATATGTGATATAGCCGGGTTATCGAATCAAGTGTTGATTCGGTAAGTTGATATTAAAGATATTAGTCGGTTATATGTGATTTAGCCGGATCATTAAATCAAGTGTTGATTTAATGATTTAATGTATAATTATATATTTGATATATGAATTTACATTGACTAATATTAGCTCACTTGACCATTTCTTTTTCTCACTTGTATATACATTATATATATGCGATATATATTATGTATCATGCTAGGTTATATATGCAACTTTTGTGTGAGAGACTTATACCATGCTAGGGTTAAGATTAGGGTTTATATTTATTATTAAGTAATTCAAATAAAGTGGAATTAGTCATACTAGATCTTTTGGATGAAGCTTGTAGAACATTGACTAAAGTCCATCTCTTTTGTTTTTACTTAAGATATTTCTTAACCTAACCTTTAACTCTAGCTCATGGTTTATTCTCTACATAGGTTAAGGATGACATAACTCACCATGGTTGCATTTCTAACCTCATCTTAATAATATCTTCTTCTTCATCTCTCTTTTCTTGCTCTCTTGACTTTGAGAAATAGAAGAAAAATAGTGAGAAAATAAATTCTAAAGTGAGAAAAATTCCTAATTTATCATCCTCTTCTATACTAGCCATATAGTTTAGTGTGTTGGCTTCACTAATTTCATATTATTGAAGAGATAGCTTGAGTTCGTGTTTCCTCGAAGTAGATCATCTTGGATTTCGAAGACTACAAGCAAGCATGCATCATACGCCTTGTGGAGCCTCTCAAGAGTCCGGGAGTTCTTGGATCGCAGCGAAGGGACCACTACTTGGAGCTTATGAAGTGAAAGAACGGACTACAAAGGTTGTAATCCATAATCACTTAGAAGTAAAGTTGTTAACTTGATGTTTCCGTATGAATCTCTAGTTAAAAATCTTGTTTAGGGTTGTTTAAGCATGGCAAAATTTTTATATGGCATGAATGATGCCACCCGAAACCTTGCTGTCGTGCTTAGGATCCCTACAGTGGTATCAGAGACTAGCTAGAGAATTAGATGGATAGTGTAGGATTACGAAACTGAAACAACTCCGAAACACCCAATTCTAACCCTAGTTGCTGTCGAAATATTCAGAGAGTCAAATTTTTTTTTAAACAGTTACAGAATGTTGTATAAGATATGACATGTGTTAGTTATATGTATGCCCTAGAGGCCATTACTGTACATGGGATGTATATTGTAGTGGATGCTTGGACATATATAGGGAGGACTTTCTTGATCGACATGATAGTATGCTATCTGGTTGCACTTTATCTTAACATGTTGACTTGTATAAATGATGATGTCTTGCTCTCATATGTTGATAAAGCCCTTAGGATGTGCATTTAACTACCAGGACTATGATGGAGATCATACTAGTGGGGCCAAAGATAGTCCACAAGTACACCTAATAATTGTTCCTAGTCGTGGGAGTATCGAGACAGGGCATTGATACTCTAGAGTATACTAGCGTAAGCGCATCTTGACCCATATGATGGACGATGGATGATCCCAAATACATTGGTGTTTGACATCAAAGATGGTATACAGGTGCTCAATGGAGACTGGGTACACTGAAGGGACTCACCGAGAACTCCTATATGGTATTATACCTATCATCAGATAGCAGTTCTCTAGTGACACTGGTACAGGTTAGACCCGAGATCGTCATAGAGTCTTGTGTGATTCCCACTGTACTTTGATTTACACCATACCACGGTCAAGAGATCGTGCAAAAAGGTGGTTTTTGGGTACAGTCCCGAGTCACATGGAGGAAATGAGCGATATGAGGGGATTCGTCTCTCCCGGTTATCGGATCAAGTGTTGATTCGATAGATTGTTACATTTGATATTAGTCGGTTGTATGAGATATAGCCGGATTATTAAATCAAGTGTTGATTTAATAATTTAATGTATAATTATATATGTGATATATTAACTTACATTAACTAATATTTTCTCACTTAAACATTTCTTTTTCTCACTTGTGTGCATATATGTGTGTGTGTGTGTGTGATATTAATGTACAACTATTGTGTCATGCTTGATGCCATATGCAACATGGGTGTATGAGACTTACACCATGCTTATAATAATGTGTAGGTTTTTTTTTATTTATCTTGGTAAATCATAAATTAGTGGTAATTAGTCATATGGTTGAAGCTTGTAGAAGCTTGTGGAACCATTGACCAAGTCCACTCATTTTGTTTTACTTGAAGATATTTATTAACCCAACCATTATTGTTAACCCATGTTTTATTCTTTACATGAGTTAGTATATGACACTAACTCACCCATAGTTGATATTCTCACCTCAGGAGTTCATTCTTTTATCTTCATTCTTCATGAGAGAAAAAACTTGCTAGCTTTTTTCTAAGTGAGAAAATATTGTGAGAAAAAGAAAACTAAAGAGAGCACATTTCCTATTTCATCATGCTCTACTATTAGCCATTTAGTTTAGGGTGTTTGCTTCACTAACCTACCATTAGTGAAGAGATAGCATGAGCTTGAGTCTCCTCGACGTAGATCATCTTCGGGCTCGAAGACTTCGAGCAAGCTTGTTCATTTCTTCATGTGAAGCCTTACTAGAGTTCGGGTGTTCACTACTTGGAGCGAAGTGATTACTACAAAGAGCTTTAGAAGTGAAGGACCAGTATACAAAGGTTGTAATCCTCATTCACTTAGATGTTAAGATGTTAACATTGCTTGTTTGTTTAAAACTCTAGTTAAAGATTCTAGGTTAGGGTTTTTTAGAATGACAAAAATTTGAAAACGGCATGGACGATACTTCCCGAAACCTTGCTGCCGACTTACGGAACCCTACAGTGGTATTAGAGCCAAGCTAGAGATTTAAACGATGTTTGTTAGATTACGAAATCGAAACTACTCCGAAACTTGCAATACCAATACCTATTTTCTGTCGAATTTTTAAAGGCCTTTAAAATTTTTTTAAACAACTGCAGAATGTTGTATGAGATATGACATGAACACTGAAGAAATTTGGACCTACTTGGCCAGAATTTGGCCGAGCACATGAGCAATAATTCCGAGCAGGCCGGCCCTTTAAGGGTATTTAGGATTCAAATTTTTTGGGTGTTCCAAGTTCTGGGTTTTGGTGTTTCAGGTGTTGTTTGTTTTTGCTACATTTGCATACGATGTTAACTTTATGCAAAAGCAATTCGGATTGTTTCGTAGTCGTAATTCTAACATGTATTCGGATTATTTAGACGATGTTAAAATGTTTGAACGGATATCAATAACCCAATTTCTCCCCGCTGAAAATTTTCCGTGTGTTGGATTTTTTCCGAGTTTAAAATCTTCAGAAAATCATGCAAACGATTCTGTGGACCCTCTAGAAGAACGAAACCCTAACTCGATTCTGTGACCGTCAGAACCGCCATCAAACCCTAGGGTTTGTGGTAGTTCAGCGGTGTCACAGGTGAGGCATTGGTTGACCCTTCTACGGCTGGTTCATAGGAGCTGTGACGTGTTCTGGATACTTTTTGAACTCCGCTCAAGTGTTGAACTTGTTGGGAAATTTTGGGTGCTTGCTTATTCGATCGAAAAGTTTAACTTCGTCTAGCTATCTTTGATTATGATACAATATTTGGAATCCACATAATTAGTTATGAGATAACTAGTTTGAATTTTATAAATCTAGCAGTTTAGTCTCATTTGATCGGTTGCCACGGAATTTTGATGTGGATCAAAAGTTCGTCGCAATTACGTAGTGTACATGAATACTCGTCGGGTAAATTTACTAGATAGCCACGCCCCATGGCCCTGACTAAGTGACTGTAGGAGAACCCCGTCGCCAAAAGCATCTGTTCGGGTGCTCGCGGCTGCGGTGTTCCGCCTTAGTGCACTTCGTCGACGGCATCGGGGGGTGCGACCGTCTACTAAAGTTTCCGACGAGCATTCGATCAGATTATCGGGAATCTAGTTGAATTACCCGACAGATTATTGAAAAGTGTTTTCAATATTGAGACTAAAATGCGGGGTTTATAATTATTAGGCATGTGATGTCTAAGGAATTCATTTGGTTAGGCATGAAATCCAAAGTATGTGATATATTGGGTTTATGATGTCTAAGGTGGTTGCGGATTCCAATTGTTGTTGTTTTTCACTTTCTTTTCTGCGACCGTAAGTGTAATATGTGGTGTATTGCCGGTTTCGTTGCTATACGTCAATGACAATTAGGATACACATATTTACTTACGTTGATGACATGTGATGTTATGTGCTGCTGTGATATGTTATATTGGATCGTCGTGTTTTGAATAGCCAGGGATTTTTATGTGAGATGTGTTGTTATATGTATGCCCTAGAGGCCATTACTTTACATACGATGTATATTGTAGTGGATACTTAGACATAGATAGGGATGACTTTCTTGCTCGATATGATAGTATGCTATCTGGTTGCTCTTTATCTTAACATGTACGCTGATTGTCTCTATGATACATGTTGATAAAGCCTTTAGGATGAGTAATTGACTACCAGGACTATGATGCAGATCATACTAGTGGGGACAGAGTAGTCGCTAAGTGCATCCTTCAAATGTTCATAGTCTAGGGTGTATCGAAACAGGGCATCGATATACCAGAGTAGACTAGCGTATAGCTTCTCGACTTATGTAGATGGGCGATGGATGATCCTATATCCATTGGTGTTTGACATCAGAGACAGTATACGGGTGCTCAGTGGAGACTGGATACACTGAACGGACTTGCCGATAACTCGCAGATGGTATTATACCTAACGTCATATGGCAGTTCTCTGGTGACACTGGTACAGGTTAGTCTGTAGACCCGAGATCGTCATAGATTCTTGTGTGATTCCCACTGTGCTTTGATTTCCACCTTACCACGTTCAAGAGAACGTGCAAAATGGTGGCTTTTGGGTACAGTCCCGAATCACATGGAGGCAATGAGCGATAGGAGGGGTTTTGTCTCTCCCGGTATTGGAAGTTGATGTTGCGCTATGCTCGATTGGCTATAACAGGAATTTCTTGGCCAAGGCTGCTTCAGAGATATACTGGTAAGTGTTATCAGTACTTTCTCGACTCGTTATGAGCCTCTTATCGACACGACTTATCGAGTTACTGGGGTCTGACGTTTACCGTACCTAGACGAGTTATGCGACATATCAGACGAAGAGATCGGGCTGTACGGTAGTGTTACTGATTGGATTCACATGAGTGTGAGTAGGCTTGCTTGTTGATCTTCTGATCGCTCAATTCCCGGGTGGCCGTTACGTTCAGCAGACCGCTTGCGGCTTGTGGGTGTTTGATGTGATCATCACCTACTGCCGGCATATTGACGAGTCTTTAGAGTCCTACACAGATGTTTCATGGCTCAAGCGAAACGGAGTAGGAGCATGATTGAACGTTATTTAACGCGTTTGCGTGCGCTTTTAAAAGATGAATCAAAAATATTTGTTAACCGCAATCAAGAACGGCATCGCTTGGTAGCTAGCCGGTAAGTACGGGTCGGTCCACATGGATGTTGTGTATTTCCTAATTTGGTCTAACGAGTTAATTCCAAACGGTGTGGATGGATTATCACTAAAAACTAAACTGATTTAAACTAGGATTAGAATCTTGCTAGGGTTAGGTTTAGGTTAAGTTTGGAAATTAAAGATTTCCTCACTGCTTTCAATGCCCTAATTTAGATCTCTTTAGGTGTTATGGTAACAATTAATAAAGGGGATTAGTACCATCGGGAAGAAATTTCTTCCCGATGGTACTAATCCCCTTTATTAATTGTTACCCTAACCTCCATGGAAAACATACGCAACCGGTCGTTTATACTACGGTATCACCGTTACCTCGTGGGGTAAGGTGCCGTAGGGAACGGTGTGTGTATGTATGCATGGAGTCCTATTAATTATATGTGATGGGCAAGAAAGGGGTGAGAGATTTTCATCTCTCAAATCTTCTCTATTCCTAACCCTAACAAGTGAGGAATTACTCACTCATTAGGAAATTGATAAACATGTTCTAACTATCTAACTAGGGCAGATAATAAAAATTATACTAAGGCAGAATGAAAATTAACTAGGGCAATGAAATAAAAAACCTTACTTTATTTGATGGCTCTCTCCAAACATTTACACCGAATTAGAAAATTCTGAATAGATGAAATAAAAAGAGGCATACCCCAAAAGAGGTTTTAAGGTTTCTATTTATAGAACATAGAAACCCTAGGGTTACATCCGACTCATATCTGATTTTACAAATTTACCCTAAGAAAAACCTAAGTAATGCACCGACGCACCGACACGCGTGACACGTGGCAACACGCGCGATGCATGGCCGTGGATCCGTGGCCAAAACCCATGTTTGGCCGCGGTTCCGCGGCCATGTGGAGGGCTTTGTAAGTTTTCGGTAGCGCCCCGACCGTCTGTCCGAGGCCAAAATGCGGAAACGAAAACTTTTTCTAAACTAGAAACCGGCGCTATCGCAGACTTTAATCCCGGATAGAACCATTAACCTATAACTAGCAAACTAGAGAAGGGTTAGAAAAGCTATACCGATCGATCTGTGTCCTTCAGTCTTTGGCCACCAACCCAAGCTCCTCGCGGCATCTCTGATCTCCGGTCTTCTCATCGGAAGGGCACCACATCAATGAGTCTTTTTACGGGCTCCCGCTTCGTCCGAAGCAACTCGGACATGAAGTTTGCTAGCCGACATGTCCAAGGTGAAGTAGAGAATGTGTGTGATCACTTTGTCTCAAGCATCCATTGATTCTCAACACATGAGAGTGTATGGATGGAGGTTGGAGATGATGTCATCAATGGAGGTTGTGAGCTAGAGCATGAAGAAGAAGAAGAAGAACTTTCTTTTGTGTGTTGTTGCAATGATAAAATAAGAGAGTGTGATATCAAAAATACAAGAGCTAGCTCTCATATGGCTTCCCTTCTCTCTCTCCTTATCATTTCAACTCACAAATCCATCAAATAATGTGACATTTGCACAAGAAATGAGACCATGAGTCACCTATGAAGTACATGTCTCATTTAATGCACAAAATGATGACTTAAGCTCACAATTTCCATTTGTAAACATTAATCCAAATATTTACAACAACAAAAAAAGATATGGCAACATCTAAAGTAAACTCGTGACGGATCACAAGGATACCCCTCACCTGTATATACATACCTGCATCCGCATTCCGACTAAATACGAATGCGATGAGACTAAAGTAATCCAACAAATCTAATACTAGGATCCGGCTTAAACCAAAGCCCACTAGTATGATCCGTCCGATCATGATCCGTGCACTACTGCACGTATATGATCGAACCCTGCCATATATCATACGGCCTCTACAACGTTTCGCCCGAAACTTGAGAAACTGTCTGTGGGGGACTCTAAAGACTCGTCAATACTTTGGCTGTGGATTTAACCACTAGCACGTCAGTGGTACTAGCCGTACATAACGGGCTACCAGGTATTGACCAAAAGGGAGGTCGATGAGCGAACTCATCCTGACACCCTACTGAGCCTGTCAGTGACAATATCCGTACAGTCCGGTCCGTTCGTCTATGAGCATCACATGTCAGGCCTAGGGGGTTGGTAAAAGTCTGACCCCCAAAAGCGGTACAAGTCGTGTCGGAGTGTAGCCCAGAACACCTTGAGATACTACTGGAATACCTACAAGTAAATCCCATGCCTTGGCCAAGGACTTCTTGTAATGGCTCTCCTAGACACGGTGCGATCTCATCCCCAATACCGGGAGAGACGAAACCCCTGCCGATCCGCTCACTGCCTCTATGTGGCTCGAGACTGTAGCCAACTAAAACCTGTTTGCACGACTCCTTTGAGCCTGGTAGGGTAGTAATCAAAGCACAGTGGGAACTCACACGAGACAAATGACGATCTCAGGTCGATGAACTAACCTGTACACATGTCACCAAGGAACTGCTATCTGACGTCAGGTATAATACCAACTAGCATATTCCCTGCGAGTCCTGTCCGGTGTACTCATAACCCAATGAGCACCTGTATACATCTTAGGTGAACCAACTGACACCAATGGCTTGTGAGACCGGCCACCGCCCCTCGTCGGGGTCTCGACTGTATACACTAGTCTACTAATGGAGTATCGATGCCCAGTCTCGAAACTCCCACGACTAGGGACTGCTCTAAGGATGTGCTTTTAGACCCCAGCTCCCACGTATATGATCGCCATCATACTGCTGGCCGTCAAGCAAGAATCCTATGGGCTCTATCAACGTGCAATAGTGACCTGTAAGGTCACCTAAAGCTGTACACGATGATAAAGATAAACCAGATGGCATACTATCATCTTGAGTAAGATTGTCCTATCGGTATAGGTCCTCCCTCAATCATTGCAATCACGTGCCTGCGATCCAATAATTGACTTTGAGGGCACTATATCCAACAGGCTTGTTGGCTGTAATTTTCTGGTTTTCTTCCTGTTGCATATTCCTACTTGTTTCTTCACTTGGTTTCTCAAATTGTCCTCTAGTTTTCTTCCATATTTGAATAATGTCGTGGACTTTACCGCTTGCTTCGTGTCGAAGTCTTGAACCTTGCTGCCTTTGTGCTTTGTGAACTCGTTCATTGATCTTCGTTTATTCTCCAAACTATAGGCTTGATCAAGATTCTTCCATTTGTTGGTCGTAGTCTCACTTTTGTATCATCTTTTTCACTGTTTTTGTTCCGAGAACCTGTAACCTGCAACTATGTAGCAGACATAGATCAAAAGCACCTGTTTATTTGTAAAATGAATAAGAATGGGGAATATAATAATGCAAAATTATGACATGAACAAATACCCCCAAACTTATCTTTTGCTCCTCCTCGAGCAAACCTAGTTTTATTCTCGAAAAAGTCCTAGCCTCACTTTTGCAAGGAAACGCGATTGCACTGAGCTCGTGCAACAAGCCGTTAAATCTTTAGGTGTCTCTAGTAGGAGGAGTGTTGTCTCTGAGAGTTTTCAGCGGATACTACCCACAAAATCCTATCAATTTGGCCCATCGACTTTTATTCTCCAATTAGGTTTTCCAACAAGGAATTCTATTATCTTTGACTCATAAATTATCCACCCGTATTTTTCACGCTTCCTTATCATTTAACTTAAGATTATATATATTCTTGTAAATTTACTTAGCTTTTGGCATCTTTTAAGTTTTCCTTCTAGGGTTCTATCTCAACTTAGTAATTTTTATCATCTCTATTAAAAATATAAGTCATATTTTTCATTCCTATCTCTTATCTAAACTCCAATCACATACCCCTACGTGTGTGTATATATCACCCCTACACTTGGAAATTCAAATCAAGCTATTATACTCTTGTCCATCGTCCAAAGTACTTTTCAATTGGTGAATTTTAGATGAAATTTGCTCTCACATTCTTCATACGACCGTTAATACTTCTTGAGGTACCAAGGACCGATTACAAAATGTGTTTTCACATTAATTCGTAATTCCTAGTCTTGTAATACGTAAGGCTTATAGCAGTGACTCCCAAACCAGTTGGTCTAAGGCACTAGGTGATGAAGCACCCTCGCTAAATATTTTTTCTATTAATGCAGCCTTAAGTAATCACAAAAACCAGTGTTCATTTTTTTATTATCTCTTTATTCACACTTGTATTTTTATTTTATTTTTTCTTCGTACTAAGGACTTTAGACAAGAGCATTTCAAGGTCTCTTCTACTATTCCAAGTTTCAAGGTTCGTGTTTGTGCAATTTGTAGGGTATATATTTTCAGAATTTAGACTTAAGATTCAGAATTATTTTTCAGATTTACACTTCAAATAAAAATTAAATACTCTTCCCTTATTTAGACTTAGCCCAAGAAGTGAACTCAAAATTTGCCTATTTCTAAGTAAACTACAAAGACATATATTTTCTACTGTTAAATTTTAAGAAAGGTTATTTTTTAGAGTTTTTAATTTACTAAGTTTTGGATCTAGTTTTTCTTAGCTAGTCAACCGTCATGTCATACTTAAGCCAAATATTGCCAAAATTGAACTTTTCAATTTTTATAATTTTTCAAAATTTTCAGTTTTTATGGGTTTTAAAATAAGTATGCAAATGCAAAAAATGTACATATGAATGCGAAGGAAGAAAACCTACCGAGCACACCCCCAAACTTAAACTTGACAGTGTCTTCACTGTCAGGCTACACCAAGAGGGTCAAAATTGTCGGCACTCCCATGTTTATTATTATTATTATTATATTTTAATTATTAACAGAAAAAGAACACAAAATATATATACACAAAAAGGTTCCCCCCAAACTTAAGTGAAACAGTGTTTCAAGTCAATGCTAAGCTTTGCAAAGACCAAAGGTTAACACCAACCAGTTGAAAAATTTATCTGTGTAAAGTTTCGGTCGGTGGAAGAACATGTTGTACCGAACCAAGAAGGATTGGGGAAGAGATAAGTGGTGGTATGGAAAGTGTCTTTATGTACGTGGAAGTGAAGAGATAGGAGGTGATGATGAATCAAAACGAGAATGTGAATGTTCAGAAATCAGTGGAAGATTGGCATTCTCGTAGCTTATTAAAAGAAAAGGGGATGGTTCAACTTCTAAAGGATGTGGTTGATTATCCACACAATCCCCGAGATGTTTCTGTGGATCCTTTATTGACTTGGCATCATCCATCATATGCATATGATATTTAATTATGAGGGAACTAATCTCCTCGATGTCTGCCATAGTCCAGCCGAAAGCTTGCCGGTTATTTTGTAAGACCATTAAAAAAGCTTTCTCTTGCTCGAGGGCTAGAGAGGCTGATATTATAATGGAAAAGGTCTCATTCTCACCTAGATAAGCGTATTTAAGGTGAGATAGCAAAGGCTTGAGTTCGAGTTTCGGAAGCGAAACAATTGAAGGTAAAATTGGGGATTCTATCTCGAACTCAAAAGATTCCAACAATGGTTCGAAATCACTGCAAACAACCGAATGGATGGTTCAACTAACTCATCCAAAAATTCAAAGGACTCATATTCGAGCGGCGAGTCGTCAAAATCGTCCGAAAAAGTTAAACATTCGTAATCAATATCGGTTGTGCAAACTGTGTTAGATTCCAGGAGGGACGCACTAGTGGCGTCAAAACTGTTGTCATCAAACAGAAATTTTTCAAGCACGCAGTCCTCCTGTGTGATTTCGTGAATCGAGCAAACTTCTCGTGTACTAGTTTTAGGTACGGCTGGCAGACTTCCTATCTTGTAAATATTGAACTCACTAGACATCTTCCCGAAGGATAGAGTCATAGAGCCATTGCGACAATTGATTACGGTATTGGAAGTGGCCAAAAATGGTCGACCGAGGATCACCGGAATTTAGTTCCGTGGGTTAGCAACAGGTTGTGTGTCCATAACAATAAAATCAACGGGAAATATGAAGTCCCCTACTTTGATCAACACATCCTCTAACTCACCCCTAGGATGGGTGATTGATCGATCAGCCATTTGGATAGTACAATGAGTGGGTTTCAACTCTCCAACACGTAATTGCTCGTACACAGAATAAGGAAGCAGGTTAACACTAGACCCAAGATCTAAAAGTGCTCGATTGATGTTCTTATCCCCAATTGTTATTGAAATTGTAGGACAGCCAGGGTCCTTTCGTTTTTGGGGTAAGGGTTGAGGTTGGTTAATAGCATTGCTCACGGCACTAGCTACTAGCATTTTCTTGGGTATCTAAGACTTTCTCTTCGATGTGCATAAGCCCTTTAAGATTTTCGCGTAAGAAAGGACTTGTTGGATTGCATCCAAGAGAGATATATTTATGCTAACCTGTTTGAATAACTCCACAATCTTCTCCATTTGTGGAGTTGGTTTATTGGATCTCAACCTGTTTGGAAATGGAGAATTTTGAAAATCTGTTGAGTCCAATATCTGTGGAGTAGAATGTGGAGTTGGAATGGATCCCAGTGTTGGTGTGTTCGGTAAGTGAGATTTGGGTCCGTTCAAATTAGAAGAAGTAGAGCCTTGTGAAGAATGAAGAATAGGCTCTAATAAAGAAGATGAAGAAGAAGAAGAACCACCGGCAGGGGTGTCATCACTATTACCCACGTTATTATGTAACACTCTTCCAGATCTCAACGTGGTCACAGCATTTACATTATGATTTTGTTGTTCCTATGCAACATGTGCGTTGTGTGTGTGACCGGGATTTGGCAATGGTTGAGATGGAAGCTTTCCCTTTTCTCGCTCTCTCAACGCAGCAGTTAGTTATGCAATTTGGGCCTCGATTGATTTGATACTTTGATCATGTGAAGCATTGTTGTGCACCAAAGACTGAATAGAAGTCTCTAACCTTGCTGCGGATTGTGTAGATTGTTTGAGAAACGCATCTAGACTTTTTTCTAGCGAGATAACCTTATCATCATTTGGTTGAATAAAATTGTTTTGAGGGCAAGAGTTGTTAGGCACAAAATTGTTCATTTGATTTGGGTAAGGTTGTGGTTGGATAGGTTGCTGGTATTGAGTTTGTTGGGGTGCTTGTTGATGTAGAGGAGGAGGCCTTTGAAAGTTGTTGTTTCCTTGGAATTATTGATTTTGATTCTAAGCAAAATTTTGGTGACTCCTCCAACCCGGATTATAAGTCGAAGAGTATGGATCATTTCTTTGTCGTTGCTGAAAGGCAGCATTGACTTGATCTTGTCCTTGAACAGGTGGATTGTAAGGACACTCTTCGGTAAGATGTGATGGATCCGAACAACAAGCACAAACAGTTCGTGGGGGTAAAACAGGGGCAGGAGAAGGCGATGAGATTTTGGTCTCAATTGCTTCTAGCTTTTTCGTAAGTGCAGCCATTTCGGCCTTCACTGCTATCGACATATCTAATTGATGTATGCCTGCCCTAGACTGACCAACAGAAGAAGATGAGGTGGTCTTGGTGCTTTCCCACTGAAGTGTTTGTTCATCAAGATCTTCAAGAAACTGCCGGGCTTCCTCGCTTCATTTGGTTAGAAAGTGACCTTGACAAATGGTTTCCAACAACTGCTTCGTTGCTGGGTTCAATCCTTCATATAAAGTTTGGCAAAGTTGCCAATTCTCGATACCATGGTGAGGGCATTGAACAAGTAGGTCTTTAAATCTTTCAAAACACTTCCAAAAGGGTTCGGAAGGAAGCTGGGAAAATTGAATAATCTCATTGCGAATTCTCGCAGTCTTGTGATGTGGATAAAACTTTTTAAGAAAAGCTTTAACAAACTCTTCCCAATTTTTAATTGAATGTGATGTTGTGCTGTATAACCACTTCTTGGCTAAGTCACATAAGGTGAAAGGAATGACCCTTAGCCTTATAGCATCATCTGAAAGTTGGGTTGTTTTCAGCATTGTGCAAACGTTTTGGAATTTGTTTATGAAGATATAGGCATCTTCGGATTCCAGTCCGTAAAATTTTTGCAACATGTTGATGAAGTGGGATTTGATCTCAAAATTGTCCCTATTTGCCGGTGGGAGTGAAAGACAAGTAGGTAAGGCGGTGAGAATAGGGTAGAAAAGATCCTGGAGCGCAATTCGTTGAGGCGCTTCAACAGGCGGGTGTTGTGGGTTATTCGCACCTAGCGGAGGTAGAATCAGTCCCGTGGGTAAGGTGTTGTTAGGATTAAATCCCCACATCTCCTTAGAAGACGAAGAAAGTGAAGGTGAAGGTAAGGAAGTGGAAGGAATTTCGACTTCGGAGTCGAAAGCATCATCGGTCGGTACCAACGAGACACGGACTAATCGAGCACTAGTGTCCCAAGTCCAACCGGACATACACTAAATAGATAGTGTAGTCAAAAAGGTGAAAAACAGAAGGTGGGGGTTAGAAAACGTCAATGGAAAGAAAGTGGGTGTAAGTGGGGTGCACGGATTTCTTAGTGACAAGTTGCAAGTTTTTGTAAAATTTTTCCTTTTTTCTTTTTGTGTTTTTTTTATGCGGAGCTTTTTGAAAAAAAGATTTTCGATAAAAGGCTTAGACACATGTTCAATCAACCACAAATGCACAATCAGGCCTAGATCTAGGATCAGCTAGACAGCTCCTAACTGTTCCAAAGGGCAAGAAGTAGGACCTCAAACCGACTCTTCACCGCCAATTGTGGCCAGGTAAGCACAAGCAGAGAAAGGAGAGATCCGCTCACGAATCACCGTGAGACGGGCCTTTTTAAGTTACCTTTCACTACCTTTCTAGCCTAGGCACCACAAAGTCAGGTTAGGATCAACGGTCGATGCCTACAACTATTCATTTATCCTATTGAGCGCGAAGTCCTTAGGGCTGAGTCTAATTTTTTTTAATTAATTGATGGTCAATGCAATATGCCTTATGTGATTTTTGGGGTCCTGGGAAGGGTGATGAAATCCCCACCCAATCTGGATTGGTGTTCAAGCCCCTTAAAGTCAATTAAATTATGCAAGCAGTAACACAATCACTTGCAAACAATTTTTTTTTTAGCGCGGCGCAAAGAATTTTGCACAAGATCAATTATTGGAAAGGGGAGAAATTTTTGGCGCAAAGAATCCTGCAGGAAATTTTTACAGAGGAGATATCAGGAGATTCAAAGAAGAGAGAGAATGCTTACAGTGGGATTTTGTCAACTGCTGACGTCAGCAGACCGCGGTTCCGTGGCGGAAACGTACCTCCGGTGGCGGTTCCGCGGTGAAAAATGCGGTTCAAGTCCCAAGAAATTTTCTGCTCCTCTGTTGTTGTAATCCTCTGTTGTTCAGATCTTCAGTTTTCTGTTTCGCTCTCTGGATTTTTCCAGATCTGAATTTGTTCTTCGATACTGCACAATTCAAACGAAAATACCCTTCACAAAATAACAATATGAAATTTTTTTATTTTTTTTATTTTTCAGTTTTTATGATTTTTCAATTTATATTAACCCGAAATTACAAAAAGAAAATAACACGACATCCCTGGCAACGACGACATTTGATTGAATGTTATTTAACGCGTTTGCGTGCGCTTTTAAAAGATGAATCAAAAATATTTGTTAACCGCAATCAAGAACGGCGTCGCTTGGTAGCTAGCCGGTGAGTACGGGTCGGTCCACAGGGATGTTGTGTATTTCCTAATTTGGTCTAACGAGTTAATTCCAAACGGTGTGGATGGATTATCACTAAAAACTAAACTGATTTAAAGTAGGATTAGAATCTTGCTAGGGTTAGGTTTAGGTTAAGTTTGGAAATTAAAGATTTCCTCACCGCTTTCAATGCCCTAATTTAGATCTCTTTAGGTGTTATGGTAACAATTAATAAAGGGGATTAGTACCATCGGGAAGAAATGATGTTTCTTCTTCTAGGTTCTTGTCCTTCCTTTCTTAATTCTTACCCTAACCTTCATGGAAAACATACGCAACCGGCCGTTTATACTACGGTATCACCGTTACCTCGTGGGGTATGGTACCGTAAGGAACGGTGTGTGTATGTTTGCATGGAGTCCTATTAATTATATATGATGGGCAAGAAAGGGGTGAGAGATTTTCATCTCTCAAACCTTCCCTATTCCTAACCCTAACAAGTGAGGAATTACTCACTCATTAGGAAATTGATAAACATGTTCTAACTATCTAACTAGGGCAGATAATAAAAATTATACTAAGGCAGAATGAAAATTAACTAGGGCAATGAAATAAAAAACCTTACTTTATTTGATGGCTCTCTCCAAACATTTACACCGAATTAGAAAATTCTAAATAGATGAAATAAAAAGAGGCATACCCCCAAAAGAGGTTTTAGGGTTTCTATTTATAGAACATAGAAACCTTAGGGCTACATCCGACTCATAACTGATTTTACAAATTTACCCTAAGAAAAACCTAAGTAATGCACCGACGCACCGACACGCGTGACACATGGCAACACGCGCGACGCACGGCCGCGGATCCGCGGCCAAAACCCATGTTTGGCCGCGGTTCCGCGGCCATGTGGAGGGCTTGTTGGCTGCAATTTTCTAGTTTTCTTCCTGTTGCATTTTCCTACTTGTTTCTTCACTTGGTTTCTCAGATTGTCCTCTAGTTTTCTTCCAGATTTCCACAGTGAATAATGTCGTGGACTTTACCGCATGCTTCGTGTCAAAGTCTTGAACCTTACTGCTTTTGTGCTTTATGAAATCGTTCATTGATCTTCGTTTATTCTCCAAACTGTAGGCTTGATCAAGATTCTTCCATTTGTTGGTCATAGTCTCACTTTTGTATCATCTTTTCATCTTTTTCACTGTTTTTGTTCCGAGAACCTGTAACCTGCAACTATGTAGCAGACATGGATCAAATGCACCTGTTTATTTATAAAATGAATAAGAACAGAGCACATGAATAAGAACAGAGCACATGCAACTATGTAGCAGACATGAATAAGAAAGGGGAATATAATAATGCAAAATTATGACATGAACAGAGCACATATGTGATATGTGCAGGACCGAGATTGATACGATATGAGATACCGTATTCTATTCTCGCGATATGAGATATCGGTCGGTTATATATGATATAGCCGGGTTATCGGATCAAGTGTTGATTCGATAAGTTGATTCATATGATATTAGTCGGTTATAAGTGATATAGCCGGATTATTAAATCAAGAGTTGATTTAATAATCTAATGTATAATTATATATTTGATATATTACATTACATTAACTAGTATTAGCTCACTTATGATTCTTTTCTCACTTGTATTGTGCACATTGTATATATGTGATATATGCAAGTGTACATTATTTTGTGTCATGCTTGATGATACATGCAAGATGGGTGTATGAGACTTAAACTATGCTAGGGTTAAGTTAGGGTTTTGTTAATTTCTTGAGTTATAACAAAAGAGAGAAGACTTGGTCAATGTTGTCAAGCTTGGATGAAGCTTGTAGAAACATTGACAAAGTCCACTCTTTTTTCTAGCTTAGGATATTTTGTTAACCCAACCCTTAAGCTTATCCCTTAGTTAATTCTCTACATGAGTTAGGCATGAGGCCTTAACTCACTCATGGTTGCAATAATTCATTTGGATTTACTCATATGATGAGTTCTATCTTCTTCTTCTTCTTCCTCTCAAAAAGCTTTCTAGCTTCAATGGAGGTATGAGAAAAAGTGTGAGAAAATCAAATCTAAAGTGAGCCCACTTCCTACTTTATCATCCTCTACTACTTGCCATTTAGTATAGGGTGTTTGCTTCACTAATTCCATAGTTAGTGAAGAGATCTCTTGGGTTAGTGTCTCCTCGACGTAGATCATTTTCGGCCTCGAAGACATCGAAGCAAGTATGTTCGTTTCTTTATAGGATCCTCTCAAGAGTCCGGAGTTCACGATTGTAGCGAAGGGACCACTACATGGAGCTAATGAAGTGAAGGACTGGTCTACAAAGATTGTATTCCTTGTTCACTTTACTTGCAAAGTGTTTGCATTTTATATTCCGTCGATTTCTAGTTAAAAATTCAATGTTAGGGTTAGCTAAAACGGCAAATTTATTAATATGGTATGGACGATGCCTCCCGAAACCTTGTTGCCGTCTTAGCTAACCCTGCAGTGGTATCAGAGCCATGCTAGAAATTTAGACGGATTTTGTTAAGATTACGAAACCGAAATACTCCGAAACATGAAACGCAAAATCATAGTTTCTGTCGATTTTAAATTTTCTTCAAAAAATTATTTAAACAATCGCAGAATGTTGTATGTGATGAAACATGAACACACAAGAAAATCCAACCCCTCTGCTCGGACCATGGCCGGCGACATACCCATCAGGTCCGGCGACCTCGGCCTTTTAGTAAGGGAATGGGCTGAATTTTTTGGTGTGTTCCAGTTTCTTGGTTTTGGTGTTTTAGGTGTTGTTTGATTTTGCTAATTTTACATGTGATGTGATATTGCACTATAAGCAATTCGGAGTGTTTCGTATTCATAGTTTTAACATTGTTTCGGGTTATTCACATATTGTCTAGGCGAAGTTAAAAAGTTCGATCGAATGTCAAAAACCCATTTTTCCAAATTTAACGTATTCGGAAAAACATGCAAATAAGTCTATGAACCCTCTAGAAGAATGAAACCCTAACTCGACTTTTTGGATCGTGGAACCGCGGTCAAACCCTAGGGTTTGCCGTAGTTCCGTGGCGACATGAGTGAGGCTTGGTTTTCCCTTCTACGCTTGTGCATAGGTACTGTGGCATATTCTGGGTATTGTTGAACTGTGCTCAAGTGTTGAGCCATCGGGAAATTACGAGACTTTAATAAATCGATCGAAAAGTTTAACTTCGTCCGGATATTATGTGATGGGATACAATATTTGGAATCCACAAATGTAGTTATGATATAACTAATTTGAATGCTATAAATCTAGCAATTTAGTCTCATTTGATCGGTTGCCACGGGATTTTGATGTGATCAAAAGTCTATCGCAATCACGTAGTATACGCGGATACTCGACGGGTAAACTTAATAGATAGCCACGCCCTATAGCCCTGACCAAGTGACTGTAGGAGAACCTTATCGCCAAAAGCATCCGTTCAGGTGCTCGCGGCAATGGTGTTCCGCCTTAGTGCACTCCGTCGATGGCATCGGGGGGTGCGGCCGTCTATTAAATTTTCCGACGAGCATTCGATCAGGATGTCGGGAATCTTGTTGAATTGCCCGACTAGATATTGAAAAGTGTTTTCGAGATCGAGACTAAAATGCGGGGTTATAATTGTTAGGCATGCGATATCTAATGAATTCATTTGGTTAGGCATGTGATGTCTAAGGTGGTTGTGGATTCCAACTGTTGTAGTTTTTCACTTTCTTTTCTGCGACCGTAAGTGTAATATGTGGTGTATTGCCGGTTTCGGTACTATATGTCAACGACAATTGGGATACGCATATTTACTTACGTTGATGACATGTGATGTTATGTGTTGTTGTGATATGTTATATTGGATTGTCGTGTTTGAATAGCCGGGGGTTTTATGTGAGATGGGAGTTTTTCATTTTCATTCATGTAAAATTCATTGTATGTAATATTCTTTTATTGGGGCACTTATGGGTTGAGGATGATGTCACCATTGTATATTGTTTACTTTTCCGCATTAGGATAGACCCAAGGCGGGGAGACAAGTAACCGGGTTCTAGGGTCCAGTGGGAGACCATCTCGAGAAGTCAAGACCGGGTCTCCTAACTCTAGAAATGGTAGGGTTTCTTGCAGCTCTCGTAGGGTTCTAAGGGTGTTGGATTGGCTATTCATCACAACCGTGGAATCCGTGTTTTATACAGGCTTAATTTAAAACCAAGAAATCCTAGTATATCCAATATTTCATATGTTTTATTATTCTGTGATGTGATCATTGATTATATTCTGAGACGAATGCCTATATATTATATATATGAGATATAATTAATATTGCTGCTTTCATTTCATATCTGATGCTTGGGAAGCATAATAAATGGGACTTCATTAATGAGATTAATGAAATAAAAGAAACCTGAAGATGTTGTAGAAACTTTTCTCGAAAACTGGTAGCTCTAGTTCTTGCTTTGCATAGCGGTATTCCTTATAGAATATGCTGCATCTTATTCGATAAGGAAAGAGCCGAGATCCCTTCACCAGGAGTGACCTCTTTAGCAATAACTGGCAGCTGCTACAACCATCGGTTTGTCTTTTGATTGCTTTTATAGTTTTTGCTTATGCATAGTGGTATTTGTCAAATATCCTGCACCTTATTCGATAAGGAAAGAGCCGAGATCCCTTCACCGGGAGTGACCTCTTTAGCAAAACTAGTAAAAGCCTTAAAAACACTCTTTTTCAAAATCACTCGATTCTACGACGATATCAAGTTCATTACGCAAAGGGTTTTCTTAAAAACCTGTCGTAGCCCTCCGTCATTTCAGATAAGTAATAGTTAGTATTTGTGCTGCGTTTGTTGACCTTTTCAAGGCGTAGTGTGCGGTAGCTGATTACTGCTTATCTGTATAAGCATATGATGCGATTGGATTAGGGTAGTCGTGCGACCTTGTCGACCTTGTCAAGGGTCATGCAGGTGGGTGTAATTCAATCGGAAAATGACGGGTTGAACTTGATTTGCAGTCTATGGTTTGTTAAACTTGTCAAGGTCATAGATCGCTTGGGGCAAAACATTATCGGGAATTTCAAGTGTTGAAATTTACAATGAGATTGCATACCTCCGATGAGATAGTTGGATCCCGATACCCACTGCGAGTAAGAATTACTCCTGGGAGAGTTTTACACATCACAATTAGTTGATCAAGTAGGTGTCTATAAAGGTGTTAACGGGGTTACGGCCCTGGGAAAACGATGTTTATTTTAATTAGGTCCGTGCGAAAGCACGGGGAACCTCCCTCAAAATACCGACACTGGCCTGGCTGAAAGATTGGCGAAATTGTAGGGTGTAATTAATCCCGACTAGTCTCTCCTTTTAAGGTTTGAAGGAAGATTTGACTAAAATAGTGGGAGCCATCCTGATTAGATAAATCAATAACCAATCTAATCTTGCAAGAGCATACGCTGAGTGTTTTCTTCTCTCTTTCTCTAGGTAGCGACCATGTCAGGCCTTAATCAAGATAATAATATGGATGTATTGACTGAACCCGCTTGTTATACTGAGCTAAGGAACGTTGGTCCCGCTCCAACTTATAATTGTTATAAGACCGAGCAGGAAATAGGGGATTACCAGGATTCCCGTGCCGCCCAAACGAAGAAAGTGCATGCTGATGCATCTTCTTTGGGTGTGTTCATTACCGAGAACTGTTTTTCAGTATCCTCTACGTCCTGGGTATGTGATACCGGATTAGGATCCCGCATATGTAATATGTTACATGGGCCACATATAGGTAGAGAACTGAGAATGGGTGATAAGTTTCAAGAATTGGAAACGGTGCAAATATTGCAGCCAAGTTTGTTGGCAGTTATCACCCTGTATTACCAAATACATTGATTCTGAACGAATGTTATTAGATACCGAACCTGATATACAACATCATATCAGTCTCTTTATTTAGTAAAGAAGGATATAATTTTGTATTGCTGGATAATGTTTTGAACATTTCCTATATCAAGAGTTGATCGGTTCAGGCACGTTATCTAAAAGCATATACGTTCTAAATCAAACCATAGTTCTTAACGTACAGAACACACACAAGGGGAAGAGTTCAGAAATGAACGAATCCTTCTTGAGGCATTGTAGACTAGGTCATATCAATGCGACCCGACTAGCTAAGTTACATTAAGATGCATCTTTAAATCAGTTTGAATTTATATCTTGTGAAACTTGCCAGTCATGTCACAAAGATAAGATGACCATAGCTCCGTTTATTAGAAACAGAGAAAGAGTTAGTGAACTCTTGGGATTGATACATGATGATGTATATAGGTCCCATGTCTACACATGCCAGGACCGGTTCTTTGTACTTCATTACATTCACTGATGATCTTTCAAGATTCGTACATGTGTTACTGTTGAAACACATGTCTGAAGCTTTTCAGAAATTCAAAGAATATAAGTTAGAAGTAGAGAACCACAATGGGTATAAGTATTATGTCCTTTGATGAGATCAGGGGGGAGAATACTTGAGCACGGAGATCCTAGACTATTCTAAAGGAGAATGAGATTCTCTCTCAACTTTATTCCTCCGTATACACCACAACACGATGGTATATCGGGGCGGAGCAATGCACCCTATGTGATATGGTGTGCTCTATGATGGGTACTACTGAGTTGCCTATTTCCTTTTGGGGGTTATGCACTTGTGAAGCTGCATACCTATTGAATAGGGTTCCAATCAAATCAGGTGCCTACCATTCCATATGTGATATGGTATGGGAAGAGCCCATCTTTTAAGGATGTTAAGATTTGGGGTTGTCCGGCCTATGTCTAAAAGCAAAATCCGGACAAGCTCGAGGCAAGGTCGGTTCTGTGGAAGTTTGTTGGATATCCCAAGCATTCGCAAGGGAATGTCTTCTACCACACCGAGGAACAAAAGGTGTTTTATTTCTCGGCATGCCACCATTTTAGAAAAGGAATTTCTTGTGAATAAATTAGTGGTCATGAGGTAGAACTGGAAGGAGTTCCATCTATACAAACTGCAGCTGATGATTTGGTAGAATCGGAAGATTCAATAGATCCCAACGAACCTCAGCCTCTCCGCCGATCCGGTAGGGTTTCTCATCCACCTGAGAGATACTTCGGTTTTCTCTATCACGGTGGGAGTGAGGATTGCATCATGAGATGATGACCTAAATAGTTTTGAGTAGGCCATCAGGAGTGGGGACTCTATGAGAATGGCTAGATGCTAAGCGATCTGAGATGGAATCCATATACACCAACAAAGTATGGACTTTGGTTGCTATATCTGAAGGGTTAAATCCCCATCAGGAGCAAGTATATCTTGAGAAGATTACTTGTTGTACATGGAAAAGTTGAGACTTACAAAGCTAAGGCTTGTTTCAAAAGGTTTTCGTCATCAACCAGGTGTGAATAATGATGAAAACATTTCTAGTCCCTATGCTTAAGTCCATCCGGATCCTACTTGCCATTGCTACATACCATGACTACGATATCTGGCGGTTGGGTGTCATGACTGCTTTTCTAAATAGTGATTTAGAATAAGTACACAGCCAGAGGGTTTCGTAGACAGTGGGAGCAGCGGAAATGTGTGCAAGTTGCTTTATGGGATAAAACAGGCATTGCGGAGTTAGAACATCTGTTTTGATGTGGTAGTCAAAGAGTTTGACTTCATCAAAATGGTAGATGAACCTTGTATATACAAAAAAAGGTATTAGGGAGTATGGTGGTGATCCTCGTTTGTACGTGGATGACATACTCTTGATAGGAAAGGAGTTTCCTTTGCTACACTCGGTCAATCTCCTCTTATCATAAGAATTCTCCATATAGGATCAAGGTGATACCTCCTAAATTTTGGGTTTTGGATCTATGAGATAGATCTAAGTGGATGTTAGGATTCTCACTAGATGTAGTGAGATGGTATCAATCGATCCTGGGGAGAATCACTAGATAGCTTCCAGGGTGGTAAGGTCGACTGAATGTTAGTCACAGGCATTGTCTTCACCCTCAGTGAAGGGACGGTATGTTGGAAGAGTTCCAAGCTAGATATCATGGCATACTAGACGATAAAGACTGGAAACATTGCTCCCAAGGATACTACCAAAGATGTAGTCTGGATGTATATTAGTTCAGTAAATGAAATCCGTTCCTACCATTGTGTGATAATGGAGTTGCGGCTTAGGCCTAAGAACCCCCGTCCCATCTGTGATCCAGACATATTCTTAGGCAGTATCACCTGATCGTGGAGATGGTTGATCTCCAGGGAGATCGAGATTAGAAGAGTAGACACATAGGACAACAACGCGGATCCACTCACAAAGGCCAATTCCAAGGAGAGACTTTTATGGGATGGTTGAATATGAGATACTTCAACCCTACTGATTGTTGGGTATGAGATACAACAACAGATGACCCTAGTGCAAGTGGGAGATTGTTAGTTATATGTATGCCCTAGAGGCCATTACTGTATATACGATGTATATTGTAGTGGATGCTTGGACATATGTAGGGATGACTTTCTTGCTCGACATGATAGTATGCTATCTGGTTACTCTTTATCTTAACATGTATGCTGATTGTCTCTATGATACATGTTGATAAAGCCCTTAGGATGAGTACTTGACTACCAGGACTATGATGCAGATCATACTAATGAGGACAGAGTAGTCGCTAAGTATATCCTTCAAATGTTCCTAGTCGAGGGTGTATCGAGACAGGGCATCGATATACCAGAGTAGACTAGCGTATAGCTTCTCGACCCATATGGATGGGCAATGGATGATCCCATATCCATTGGTGTTTGACATCAGAGACAGTATACGTGTGCTCAGTGGAGACTGGGTACACTGAACGGACTCGCCGAGAACTCCTAAATTGTATTATACCTAACGTCAGATGGCATTTCTCTGGTGACACTGGTACAGGTTAGTTTGTAGATCTGAGATCGTTATAGAGTCTTGTGTGATTCCCACTGTGCTTTGATTTCCACCTTACCACGTTCAAGAGATCGTGCAAAACGGTGGCTTTTGGGTACAGTCCCGAATCACATGGAGGCAATGAGCGATAGGAGGGGTTTCGTCTCTCCCGGTATTGGGAGTTGATGTTGCTCTGTGCTCGATTGGCTATAACAGGAAGTCCTTGGCCAAGGCTGCTTCGGAGATATACTGGTAAGTGTTATCAGTACTTTCTCGACCCGTTATGAGCCTCATATCTACACGACTTATCGAGTTACTAGGGTCTGACGTTTACCGCCCTAGACGAGATATGCGACATATCAGAAGAAGAGACGGGACTGTACGGTAGTGTTTCTGATTGGATTCGCAGGAGCGTGAGTAGGCTTGCTTATTGATCTTATGATCGCTCAATACCCGGGTGGCCGTTATGTTTAGCAGACCGCTTGCGGCTTGTGGGTGTTTGATATGATCATCACCTACTGCCGGCATATTGATGAGTCTTTAGAGTCCTACACAGAGGTTTCCTGGCTCAAGAGAAACGGAGTAAGAGCACATATGTGACATGTGCGGGACCGAGATTGATACGATATGAGATACCGTATTCTATTCTCGCGATATGAGATATCGGTCGGTTATATATGATATAGCCGGGTTATCGGATCAAGTGTTGATACGATAAGTTGATTCATATGATATTAATCGGTTATAGGTGATATAGCCGGATTATTAAATCAAGAGTTAATTTAATAATCTAATGTATAATTATATATTTTATATATTACATTACATTAACTAGTATTAGCTCACTTATGATTCTTTTCTCACTTGTATTGTGCACATTGTATATATGTGATATATGCATGTGTACATTATTTTGTGTCATGCTTGATGATACATGCAAGATGGGTGTATGAGACTTAAACCATGCTAGGGATAAGTTGGGTTTTGTTTATTTCTTGAGTTATAACAAAAGAGAGAAGACTTGGTCAATGTTGTCAAGCTTGGATGAAGCTTGTAGAAACATTGACAAAGTCCACTCTTTTGTCTAGCTTAGGATATTTTGTTAACCCGACCCTTAACCTTATCCCTTGGTTAATTTTCTACATGAGTTAGGCATGAGGGCTTAACTCACCCATGGTTGCAATAATTCATTTGGATTAACTCATATGATGAGTTCTATCTTCTTCTTCTTCCTCTCAAAAAGCTTTCTAGCTTCAATGGAGGTATGAGAAAAAGTGTGAGAAAATCAAATCTAAAGTGAGCTCACTTCCTACTTCATCATCCTCTACTACTTTCCATTTAGTATAGGGTGTTTGCTTCACTAATTCCATAGTTAGTGAAGAGATAGCTTGGGTTAGTGTCTCCTCGACGTAGATCATCTTCGGCCTCGAAGACATCGAACAAAGCATGTTCGTTTCTTCATGGTAGCCTCTCAAGAGTCCGGAGTTCACGATCGCAGCGAAGGGACTACTACACGGAGCTAATGAAGTGAAGGACTGGTCTATAAAGGTTGTATTCCTTTTTCACTTGACTTGCAAAGTGTTTGCATTTTATATTCCGTCGATTTCTAGTTAAAGATTCAATGTTAGGGTTAGCTAAAATGGCAAATTTTTGAATATGGCATTGACGATGCCTCCCGAAACCTTGCTGCCGTCTTAGGTAACCCTGCAAGATGAGAGTTTTCATTTTGATTCATGTAAAAGCTTGTATGTAATATTCTTTTATTGGGGCACTTCCGGGTTGAGGATGATGTCACTATTAATATATATTATTTACTTTTCCGCATTAGGATAGACCCAAGGCGCGGAGCACAAGTAACCGGTTTCTACGGTCCAGTGGGAGACCATCTCTAGGAGTCGAGACCAGGTCTCCTAACTCTAGAATTGGTAGGGTTGCTTGCCGCTCTCGTAGGGGTCTATGAGTGTGGGTTTGGCTATTCATCGCGACCGTGGAATCTGTGTTTTATACTGGCTTAATTTAAAACACGGAATTCCTAGTATATCCAATATTTCATATGTATTCTTCTGTTGCTGATATTCTATGATGTGATCACTTTATATATATTCTGAGATGAATGCTTATATTATATATATGATGATATACAGTAAATATTGATGCTTTCATTTCTTCTGTGATGCTTAGGAAGCATAAATTGATGGCATTTAATTAATGAGATTAATGAAAGAAAAAGAAACCTAAAGATGTTGTAGAAACTTATTTTAAAGACTGGTAGCTCTAGTTCTTGCTTTGCATAGAGGTATTCCTTGTAGAATATCCAGCACCTTACTCGACAAGGAAAGAGCCAAGATCCCTTCACCGGGAATGACCTCTTTAGCGAAACTAGAAGATGCTACAACCCACTCGGTTTGTCTTTTGATTGCTTCTATAGTTTTTACTTTACATAGTGGTATTTGTGAAATATCATGCACCTTATTCGATAAGGAAAGAGCCGAGATCCCTTCACCTGGAGTGACCTCTTTAGCGAAACTAGTAAAAGCCTCAAAAACACTCCTTTTTCGAAATCACTCAATTCTACAACGATATCAAGTTCATTACGCAAAAGGTTTTCTTAAAAACCTGTCGTAGCCCTCGGTCATTTTAGACAAGTAGTATTTAGTATTCGTGTTGCGTTTGTTGACCTCTGTCAAGGCGTAGTGTGTAATAGCTGATTAGTGCTTATCTGCAAAGCATATGATGCGATTGGATTAGGGTAGTCCTACGACCTTGTTGACCTCTGTCAAGGGTCGTGCGGGTGGGTTTAATTCAATCATGAAATAGCGGGTTGAACTTGACTAGCATCCTGTGGTTTGTTTACCTCTGTCAAGGTCATAGGACGCTTGGGGCAAAAAATTATCGGGAATTTCAAGTGTTGAAATTTGCAATGAGATTGCATACCTTCTATGAGATAGTTGGATCCCGATACCCACTGCGAGTAAGAGTTACTCCTGGAAGAGTTTTACACATTACAATTAGCCGATCAACTAAGTGTCTGGAAAGGTATTAATGGGGTTACGCCCCTAGGAAAATGAGGTTTATTTTAATTAGGTCTGTGCGAAAGTACGAGGAACCTCCCTCAAAATACCGACACTAGCCTGGCCGAAAGATTTGCAAACTTGTAGGGTGTAATTAATCTCGGCTAGTCTTACCTTTTAGGGTTTGAAGAAAGATTTGATAAAAACAGTGGGAGCCATCCTGATTAGATAAAATAATAACCGATCTGATCTTGCAAGAGCGTACGCAGAGTGTTTTCTTCTCTCTCTCTCCTGGTAGCGACCATGTCACACCTTAATTAAGATAATAATATGGATGTATTGACCGAACCTGCTTATTATACTGAGCTGGGGAACATTGGTTTCGCTCTATCTTATAAATTGTTATAATTCCGAGCAGGAAATAGAGGAATATCCGGATTCCCATGCCACACAATCGAAGAAAGTGCATGTTAATGCATATTCGTTTTCGTTACCAAGAACCGTTTCTCAGTTTTACTCTACGTCCTGGGTATGTGATACCGGATCAGGATCCCGTATATGTAATATGTTGCATGGGCTACAGACAGGTAGAGAACTAAGAAAGGGTGATATATCTCTAAGTGTAGAGAATGATGCAAGTGTTGCAGCCAAGTCAGTTGGCATATATCACCTTGTATTAATACATTGATTCTGAACGAATGTTATTACATACCGAACCTGATATACAACATTACATTGGTTTCTTTAATGAGTTAAAGAAGGATGTAATTCTGTATTGGAGGATAATGTTGTGAACATTTTCCTGAATCAAGAGTTGATTGGATCAGCTACGTTATATAATAGCATATACGTTATAAATCAAACCACGGTTCAAAGTATAGAACACATATAAAAAGAATAGTTCAGAAATGAACGAATCCTTCTTGTGGCATTGTAGACTAGGTCATATCAATGCGACATGACCAGCTAAGTTACATAAGGATGAATATAAGAATCTGTTCGAATTTTTATCTTATGATACTTGCCAGTCTTGTCTCAAAGGTAAAATGACCAATACTCCGTTTACTGGAAACAGAGAAAGAGTTACTGAACTCTTGGGATGGATACATGATGATGTATACGGTCCTAAGTCTACAAATGCCAAGGATGGTTCTTCATATTTTATTATATTCACTGATCTTCTTTCAGGATTCAGACATATGTTCCTGTTGAAACACAAGTCTGAAACTTTTGAGAAATTCAAGGAATATAAGCTTAAAGTTAAGTACCAAACGGGTAGAAGTATTGATTCCTTTGATATGATCGAGGAGGAGAACACTTGCGCATGGAGATCCTGGATTAATTAATGAATAATGAGATTCTCTCTCAGCTTACTCCTTCGTGTACACCACAGCACCACGGTGTATCGGGGCTGAAGTATCGCACCATATGAGATATGGCGCGCTCTATGATGAGTATTGCTGAGTTACCTATTTCCTTTTGGAGTTATGCACTTGAGAAGCTGCATACCTATTGAATGGGGTTCCATCCAAATCAGGGCCTACCACTATATATGCGATATGAAATGGGAAGAGACCATGTCTTAAACGAGTTAAGATATGGGGTTGTCCGGCCTATGTTGAAAAGCAAAATCCAGACAAACTCGAGACAAGGTCAGTTCTGTATAAGTTTGTTAGGATATCCCAAACATTTGCGAGGGTATATCTTCTACCACTCTGAGGAGCAAAAGGTGTTTTGTTTCTCAGCATGCCACCTTTTTAGAAAAAGAATTTCTTGTGAAGAAATTTATGGTCATGAGGTAGAACTAGAAGGAGTTCCAGCTAGACAAACTAGCAGCTGATGATTTAGTGGAACCGAAGGATTCAATAGTCTCTAACGAACCTCAGCCTCTCCGCGATTATGATAGGGTTCCTCATCCACTTGCAAGATACTACGGTCTTCTCGGTGACAGTGGGAGCGAGGATTGCATCATGGTAGATGATGGTCCAACTAGGTTCAGGCAGGTCATCACGAGTGGCGACTCTATGAAAAGGCTAGATGCTATGCGATCAAAGATAGAATCAATGTACACCAACAAAGTATGACTTTGCATGTTGCACCTGAAAGGGTAAAATCCATTGGGAGCAAATGGATCTTGAGAAGATTCTTGGTGTAGATGGAAAAGTTGAGACTTTCAAAGCCATGCTTAAGTCTATCAGGATCAATGCGCGCATCACGGAGTTGGAACATCTATTTTGATATAGTAGTCAAAGAGTTTGACTTCATCAAAAAGGTAGATGACCCTTGTATATACAAGAAGGCTGTAGAGAGTGAGGTTGACTCGAACCAAGATTGCAATTGATATGACTCGCATTTTACTCGACTCATTCGATTTCATTCTACACCTTTTGCAATCTATGATATCGATCAAGACAAGTTATAGTCAATCAATCAAATTAATTAAGTATACTATACAGTTATAAATTATTTATACTCAGGTTGTTTGTGATAGTTCCTTATGTGAATCCAACGGAGGTTCATGTCACGCCCCGCTTCCCAGAGTGCGCTATGATTGGCACGTGACAAAGCCAACCATGCAACCTGTGGTTAGGAAACATCCCTCCACAGTCATATTACGGCTGCTATAAAATATCAAGAACAGTAAAATAAAATAAACTATCTAGTTCATGTCCATATGCCAGAATAAACGAGTCAAGAAATAATATGCGGAAGAAATAAATCCAAAAAACAATAACATCACGAAAGTACGTCCAAAATACGGGATCACATCAGGAAATGAAAGTGCTGAAAGAAAACTAAACTAAACTAAACTCCAAATTGCTCTTCACTGTTCGGCCTGTTGGCTAAAGTACTCCTGGTTGGCCTGCGAAAGAGATAATGGAACTGGGCCATGCAAAACCCAGACGTCAGCGTGTCATAATATCAAACAATAAAATAAAGCCAGGATACAACAAGATATGCAGGCGTGAAATATAAATGATAACATGAATATAAGAAGTAAATATGGAAAAGGAACAATTAAGTGTATACGTGCAAGTGAAGTGCAGTGAGTAATCTAACTATATTACTGGGTTATTTACTCTCAAGTCTTTGAAATCAATTTGATGGATTGTCTATGTAACTCAATAGTATCCCGTGCATGCCCTGGACCATGGTCAAGACTCTTGGGCTGAATCTGAGACGTGCCGCTAGGCAGTAAAAAGGTAACATGTAGAGAAGAATGATGTCAGCAGTATCATCCCGGGGCTAGCCTAGCCCGTAAAACTGATCAGTATAAGCATCGAACTATCGAGTTACAAGTCAGGTTTCATCATTGATTTTCCCTTACCCCCAAGTTATGTGTTCAAGTCAGGTATTGATAAATCTGGAGCTAATGCCAACACAGGATCAAGCAAATACAGGTTTTGTCTAAATAAACAATAGGATATATCCATCGGGATAACAAGTCATAGTTGTCGGCATTAGTAATGAGATCGGGTATCAAGTCAAGAAGTGGTGTATCAGGTCATGTCAGGTAGTCCACATGTATCAAATGGATGCCCAACAGTAAAATGTAGCAAGTATCGAAACATGATAAAATCACGGATGCATGAATAGTAATCAGTGAGAACATATAATGAGTTCATGAGTCGTATGATGCATACTAGCAAGAATGATATATGAATCTAGCAGTAACATAAAGCAATCATGTTCCAGCATGCAACTAAATATGTAATATACCGTACGGATATGAACGGGTGTCGTAAAAACGGTAAACTATAACAGGGATGGATAAAGAAATGAACATGCAATATTTTTATTCATATAAATGAAAATATATAGACATAGCATGTAGCAAGATAAACTTGCATGCGACTAGATATATAATAAACTATACGGATGCGACCAGATATTGTAAAACTGTAAAACTGTAACATAGGATGCACAATGCAACGAACATGTAATATTATTATTAATATGGATGCAAATATAATAGCATAGCATGTAGCAAGATAAACTTGCATGCGACTAGATATGTAATAAACTATACGGATGCAAACGGGTATTGTAAAACTGTAAAACTGTAACATATGATGCACAATACAGTAAACATGTGATATTTTTATTCATATCGATGTAAAATATATATTATAGCATGTAGCAAGATAAACTTACATGCGACTAGATATGTAATAAACTGTACGGATGCGAATGGGTATTGTAAAACTGTAAAACTGTAACATATGATGCACAATACAGTAAACATGTAATATTTTTATTCATATGGATGTAAAATATATATTATAGCATATAGAAAGATAAAATTGCCTGATCGAATCTCACGACGGGATGCGTACGCTGCGTCCGACGTCGGGTAAATGTCGCAATGTACACACGCGCACACGGGACAGGACCAGGCAAAGCAAAAAGGTGACCACGCTGGCTGGGAACGTCCACTGGGTCGTCCGGATCGTCGGCGGCGGCACGGCTCCGGTGAGATGCAGGTGATGAAGGTTGCAACGGCTCTGTCGAGGTGTACAGGTTCTGGTCGGGGTGCAGGGAGGAGGAGAGGAGGTCGTGGTGATGGGGATGGCGACGACGGAGGTCGGAGCTCCGGCGACGTGGGCGTACAGGCGAGGGTGAGGTGAAAGTTGTGGGTTCTTGGGGCTCGGTTCTTGCAGGGGTTTCGTGCAGGGAATCGTCGGGGTTGGCTTGGGGTGTTGGTGAGGAGATGGAGGTGAGGTCGACGATGGAGGCGGCGATGAGGGGCGCGACGACGTGGGTGCAAGCGAGGGTTGCAGGGGGTCGTGAGTTTGGGGAAGATGGGTCGTCGGGGTTAGGAGCTCCGGGGAAAGGGAGAGAGGGAGGTGAGTAGAACGGTGGTCGAGGAGGAGAGGTGAAGTCGACGGCGACGAGCGCGACGCGCGGGCATGGGTTCGAGCGCGGAAGGCTTCGCGTGAAGACGAAAGGAGAAAGAAAATTTTGGAGGGAAAAAGATAGGGACGTGGGGATTAAATAGGATTTTGTTATATATAATATATAATATAAATATATTAGGTACTGGAGAGAGATTGAGAGAAGGCTGTTAGGATTTATAAAAAATAAAATATGAATATTATTATATGTAAAGAGAGAAGACAGAGAGTTGTGGGATCAGAAATGTTTAGATTAGGATTTTAAAAAGATTTTAAAATATATATTTGGTTAATGCAAACTAACTCCAAAATATGCCCGGGTTAGGTCTAAAATTATGGTTTGAAAATACGGATAACATACGTGTCAACCAAAACCAAAATAGGATAACCGGGTAACGAAAACACATGCCCCCAAGAACGGATACATGTAGCGTGCACGTAGCTATCCAAACGAGTCGGTTTCACTCAATGGATGAGAACACGACGACGGATGCCACGACAGGGTTAAGGGTATGATGCAGGCCATGCTAGATATTTTTAAAATATTTTATTTGACTTTACTTGTTTTATTAAAAAAATGCAGATGCTCGATATAATGCAGTTATACAACATGAAGGTACATGGATCCTCAAAACTAGCCGGGATAGTTCCAAAACAGGAATCAAGACGGGTTTCCAGCATGCGGGTCGGGTCGGATGGAAACACGGATACTAATTATACTATTCGCACCCAAAACACAATAAATCAAGAATAGCCATAATAAAGAAATACCTATAATCAAGAATATCCATAATAACGGTTCGAGAAACTACTGTTATATTAGCTTATATGCCAATATGCCCAGAGTTCGGACGAGCATGCGTTTGACACGATCGACAAGGAGAGAGGAGGGAGTGATACCCAATGGGAACTCTACTTCGATAGGGCATCTTCCATGAAGAAGCGACAGCACAGCACCCTTATAATCAAATCTGGGGTAGGCCTTATCTTTATGACTACGCAAGGAGGGATAATGCGCTTTGCCTTTTCCTTAACAGAGCCGAGGACAAACAATGAAGCAGAATATGAGGCTTTAATAGCAGGTCTTGAGATCGCTGTCGACATGGAAATCAAAAACCTCCTTATATACGGAGACTCCCAGCTAGTTATTAGTCAAGTAAACGGCGACTATCAAACATGCAAACCAGAGTTGGTAAAGTATGGCGAGAGAGTGCAACAATTGCTGACTCAAATCCCTTCCTATGTCCTAGAAAGCATACCGTGTACGGAAAATAGCAAGGTGGATGCATTAGCCAAACTCGCTAAAGAACTGGCTGACGAAAACCTCGATGACGTAAAGATCGTTGTACAAAGCCGTCGGGTTCTTGCACCAGCGGAAATATCTCCGGAGTCGTTTGAAGAAAAGGAAGCGACCAAGCAAATGGCCTTACAAATAGAGGACCAAGAAAAAGCTAAGGATTGGAGAGAAGTCTTTTTAGACTACTTCAAATCCCATCGAACACCTGAAGATACATCCTCAAGATAACAGCTCATGAAACGAGCTCAGTCTTTCGCCTTCGTCAATGATACTCTATATAAGAGATCATTCGCACTTTATAGCTGAGATGCCTGGGACCGAAAGAAGCAAGGAGAGTCATCCAAGAAACTCACGAAGGACTGTGCGGTTCTCATCAAGCCGGGCCAAAGATGAAGCTAAAGATCAAAAGGATAGGCTACTATTGGCCCATGATGATCCAGGACTGTCTCGAATACGCAAAGCAGTTCCACTCATGCCAAATTCACGGAGACTTCATCCATCAGCATCCAAACCCGCTACACCCAACAGTAGCTAGCTGGCCGTTCGAAATGTGGGGAACCGATATAATCGGGCCGATCGAGCCAGCATCGTCCAGGGGACATCGGTTCATATTGGCAACAACCGATTACTTCTTTAAGTGGGCAGAAGCAGTACCTCTAAGAGAAGTGAAGACGGAGAACATCCTCTATTTCTTTAAGACACACGTCATCTATCGGTTCGGCACTCCGCGACGGAATATCTCCGATAACAGACCGGCCTACAGAAGTCACAAATTAGCCGCTTCGCACAGCAGGATAACATAAACTGGAGATACTCTTCGGTTTATAATCCCCAAGCTAACGGTCTAGCTGAGGCTTTCAAGAAGACCTTGACAAAGATCATAAAGAAGATGGTGTCCAAAAATAAGAAGGACTGGCATGAGAAACTGCATGAAGCTCTCTGGGCGTATCGGACCACGTTCAAAACGGCCACAAACACAACGTCGTATGTATTGGTATGCGGCGCTGAAGCAGTACTCCCCTTGGAGATAGAGCTACCCTCTCTATGAGTGGCGGTTCATTATGAGCTAACAGACGAAGAGAATGCTCATCTTCGGCTTGAGGAGCTGGACGCCCTCGATGAAACTCGTCTCATGGCGCAGCAAAAGTTGGAGGCTTACAAAGCAAAAATGACGCGCTCATACGAGAGATTGACTAGGCTGAGAACATTTCGCCAAGGCAAACTCGTGCTAGTGGTCAAGAGACCTATGATCCCCAATCGTGCCAAATAGGGAAAACTCGAGCCGAACTATGAGGGCCCGTACATCATAGACAGTCTACCAAGGTGGGGCTTACTTGCTCATGGATATGCATGGCGAAAGACCCTTCAGGCCAATAAACGGCCGGTTCCTAAAAAAAATACTACGCCTGACGAGTCACGGCCTAGGTTAACAATAAATGACAACGCCTATGTCCGCTCTCTATCTTCCCATGCCCAAACTCTATAAGTAGTATCCAGCGAAAACTTGCCTCCAAATCGCTATGGACCGAAATGTCCCTAAACTAATAAGGGACCGAGATGTCCTGAAACTAGCTATGGACCGAAACGTCTTTAAACTACTACAAACCACAGCATCCTGGGGCCAACGCAAAAAAAACGGTACGTCTATAAGCAAGATGGGCATGGATGAAAACCCAAAAGGGCTCCATGAGTAAAAACAACAAGGCTACCGGCGATGTTTGTGAAAACCCGAAAAGGCGCAGACTCGTAAAAAAAATTTCATGCACACTTATAAGATCCTCTCGACCTTGTAAGGAGAAAATACCTGCGTGAGATCCTTACGACTCACAAGGGAGCAACACACTTAGGGATCTCCATGATTCCTGAGGAGAAATTACACTTACGAGATCCTCACGACTCATAAGGAGAACCATCTTATGAGACCCTCACGGCTCAGAAGATTCAAAAGCCTTAAGCTACAAGGATCTGAATCTATTCTTAAGCCATCACATTTCCCAGACTGCCCTACAAACGGTTTAATATTGACCCTTGTATACAATCCACGGGCACCAATAAACATTTCCCCTACCCAGTTCCACCAATGGCGCGAAATTTCCTCATGTAGTGAATGATACTTGTAAGTCCTCTCGACTTATAAGGAGAAAACACTCTTGTAAGATCCTTACGACTTATAAGAGAACACACACTTAAGAATCCTCACGATTCTTAAGGAGAAAAAGCACCTACGAGATCCTCATGACTCGTAGGGAGAAACACCTTTATGAGACCCTTACGGCTCATGAAGTCAAAAGCCTTGGTCAACAGGATTCTAACCCTGTTTGCTAAGCCATATTTGTTCAAATACACACAGGCAAATGATGATTCGCTCCTGGCAATATCCCAGTTGTAGCGATGCTGATGCCTAAATCGGTAACAAATTCCAAGTCCTTTCAAAGCAAATGATTATTTGCTCCTGGCAATATTCCAGTCGCAGCGATGCTGATGCTAAGATTGGTATCAGGTCTTGAGTGTCATACTCGCAACAAAATCGGCGAGCCAAAAATGCATATGAAATAGCCGAAATGATGGGGAAACTCGCAATAAAAATCTGCGAATAAAATATATGCATATAAAAATAGACGAAATGTTTGGGCAATTCGCAATAAAAAGCAGCGAGTAAAGATAAAGAAAAATAGCCGAAATGATTGGGCACCGTGAAAAACAGCCGAAATGATTAGGCAATCGCGGCTTTCACGATATAAAAAGCTGAAATGATAGAGCATAGCAGAAAGAAATAAAAAAATGAAAGAATGAAACTTTTGCCCTGTAGGTAAGTCCATACTGACCCCTGTATACAATCCATGGGCATAAACGAAAAGGGAACCACATGTCCCAACAAACTCTGTAAAAGGGAAAGTCAGATCTCGACAGCAACATCTGCATCCCAGAAGACCAACAACGGCGTTCCTCCGCATGCCAGCAGAGCACAGACGCGACACCACCAATCAGAGCCACGACAAAGTCCCCAGTTCCAAGACTCTACGGTTCACAGACAACCTAGAGTCAGCCCCGACACCGCAGAAAGCGGAGCAAGTCAACCCGACACCGCAGAAAGCGGAGTACGTCAGCCAATGACCTCCGTCTCGGAAATACGTCAGCCAATGGCCTCCGTCTCGGAGACACGTCAGTCAATGACCTCCGTCTCGGAAACACGTCAGCAAATGACCTCCATCTCGGAAACAAGTCAGCCAACGACCTCCCCGTCGGAGCAATGCTTCGACTCGGAAACAAGTCAACTCACCAACCACTTACGAGTCCTCTCGACTTGTAAAGGAGAAAATTCTCTTGTGAGATCCTTACGACTCTCAAGAGAAAACGCACTTAGGAATCCTCACGACTCTTAAGGAGAAAATATACCTACGGGATCCTCTCGACTCGTAGGGAGAAAAGTCTTTATGAGACCCCCACGGCTCATAAAGTTGAAAAGTCTTAGGCGGCAGACCTGAACCTGTTTCCTAAGCCATCGCTACCCTACAAAGAGGTTAAGATGAATTGTTATCTACCGTCTACAGGTCACACTCGCCAAAGTTACATGCCACTGAAATGGAACTGCTACTCAAGTGTACATAAACTACTTCGCGCCAAGTCAAAACAAAAAGACATAATCCATAGACATCAGCCACATACTATGCAAGGCAATAAAGAGAACATTCGACTCGCATCCAATTAAGCGTTCGAAGCATACCCACTCATGTATACGCGGAAAGGATTAATACGTGAAATAAATGCATAGAAAGGGAAAATTTGCCATTCATACTGCAGAAAATTCTTACATTGATGAAGACAGTAAAACAAAAACATCATTAAAATGTTTACAATGGTAAAACATTAAATCCTGGACATGGATTAAGGAATTCAGAAGTAAGGTCGTCTAAAATGCTTCTGTCCTTTCTGACCATTCTCGTGTGCATCTTCTCGCGAATACAAGCGTCAGGATTTTCACTAATATCATCCGCCCTTTGATAGGCAGAGATTACCGTTGTCTGTTGAAAAACTTGATGCAAGATATCAACAAGACTATCTCGCCGCCTCTTCGAGATCAAGCCCATCAGATATACTGAGTGTACCTTGTCTTCGGCATTATCAAGCGCCTCTAGCGGCATGGCTTCGTAAAATCCAGGAAGGGCTTCCCAAATCGCTCCTACGATGATCTTCAACAAAGAAGAACGACGGGGGAGTAGTCGACCGTTGTGTTCATCGAGGCGACGCATAACCTCATCGCATTGAGCGTCCGTAAACTCCTGGTTTTGACAACGGCCTTGGACACGAATGTCTTCATAGGAGATAATTTCTTCAAGATCATACAAATAAACGGCCATAGTACCTATGCGAAAAAGAAAAAGAGTTAGCTGTCAAGGCTACAGTTCAAATTCTGACACTTGGTACTTTAAATTTGTACCATACTGCAATGCAGTGGAAAGGGACCAGTGGGGACCCATAAAATCAAGGTGACGGCTCATCATTGATGAGACAGTCACTCATTAAAGAGGAGATCCTAAAAGGATTCTCATTTAATGAGAGACTCATTGGACCAAGGAGTTGAACTCTTTTGAGAGCAGCGCTCTGCAACAGAAATCACATCTGTCATTATGAGGGGAATAAAAATTCCCCAAGAATTCTAAAGAGCTATGCTCTACGAAGAAGATGTAACAAGCCATCGGAACCCTTAAAAAGCAAAGCTTTTTACAAAGATAAAACCCCAAGATCTTTAAAGATCTGAGACACAAATCTTAGAAACTCTAAGAGTTCTTCATTAATTGGTTAAGAAACCCTAAAAAAAAGATCTCTTTAGATCTATAATCTAAGAAAGAGCAAAGCTCTGTTAAGAAACCCTAAAAAGGATTTCTTTGGATCTATGATCTAGGAAGAGCAAAGCTCTGCTTTAATTAACGGTTTGAAGATCTATGGTCTAGTAAGAGCAAAGCTCTGTTAATGGGGTCGAACGTGATTCTTACCAACTTGTTGAACAAAGTTATAACTTAAAGAAAGTTCTTTTGGAAGAGATCTATACTCTGAAGAGAGAATTGAATTCTCAGAAAAACAAGAAGGGGAGAAAATGAACAGAAGTCATCTTAAGGGCCAAAGGCCCTATTTATAGGCGCTGGAAGTCGATCCAACTTCCAAGTTGATCTAACGGTGGAAAGGCTCACACCGCTGCACTCACGTGCAAACCACATAAGCGCAACGGTGGGGGGGCATTTGTTTTCCCCAATCAGAGAGCAAAGCTCTGTTCAAAATTTGAAATTTGAACTGAGACAGCGCCTCACGTGCAAAGCACGAGAGCGCTTGCGCCAAAAGCGCCAGCGCTAAGAGTCAAAGACTCTGAGGAAGCGCCAATAGCGCCAGCGCCATGAGTCAAAGACTATGAGGTAGCGCCTCATGTGCAAAGAATGAGAGCGCCAGCGCTAAGAGTCAAAGTCTATGAGGATGCGCCAAGAGTGCCAGCGCCAAGAGTCAAAGACTCTGAGGTAGCGCCCCATGTGCAAAGCACGAGAGCGCCAGCGCTAGAACTAAATGTTCTCCACCATCGGATCAATGATCCAACGAAGATGATAAATCATCAAATTACCAGAAAAAAATTCTGTTGAGGAAATACTCCTCAAATCTTTCCAAACAAGAAATATTGTGCTATGTAAATCAGAGCACTGTTGGATCAATGATCCAATGGTGATTAAACATCACCAAGATACAGAATAAGTTCTGTATGGGAAAATATTTTCCAATCTTGCTAAAAACAAGAAAGATGTCTTCTGTAAAACAGAAGTCCTTGGATCAAAGATCCAACGGTGGATAAAATCCCCAAATCAATCAGAGATCTCTCAATGAGAGATTTCCTAAATCGATTCAACAAATCAGCCTCCCCTATATAAAAGACCCAAGACTTCAAGTCTTGCACGGAAGAAACCCCCCCTCTAAATTTCAAATTCTCAAAAAAGAAAAGGAGAAGAAAAAACTCTAAGAAGAAGAATTTTCATCAAGGTAAATAACAATAAATGAGATCATAGCATCTCCTCTATATTTTAGAGTTTAACTCTCACATCAGAAGAACTTAGTTCTTTTTCCATATCACAGATCTATAAGACAAAGTCTTTCATAAAAAGAAGAGAGATCATAGTATCTCCTCCACATCTAAGAGTTTAACTCTCACATCGGAAGAACTTAGTTCTTTTTCTAGATCTCAAATCTATAAGACGAAGTCTTTCACAAGGGAGAACCAAATTCTCAGAGAATTGAATTGGGTAGAACAAAAACCTCAGTTCTTAGCACTCAAATCTGGCGCTCAGCGCCGAGCGCTCCACGTGCTCCTCACGTGGGCGCTATTTAATAAGAAGTGCTTAGCACTCAAATCTGGCGCTCAGCGCCGAGCGCTGCACATGCTCCTCACGTGGGTGTTATTTAATAAGAAGTGCTTAGTGCTCAAATCTGGCGCTCAGTGCCGAGCACTCCACATGCTCCTCATTTGGGTGCTGCTCAATAAAGAGTGCTCAACACTCAAATATTGGCGCTCAGCGCCAAGCGTCCCATGTCCCTCTCACATGGGCGCTACTTAACACAGAGCGCTCTGCGCTCCTCAAGAAGTGCCTGCGACATGAAGAGTTTTCAATACTCATAAAAAACGAAAAGAAAGTGGGTGTCAGTATTCACATAAATGTTTAGCATTATGTGCACAGAGAAAGGACCGTGTCCTAGCAAGTGTCTAACATTTTATAAAAAAAAGGGAAATGATAAAGACTAAGTGGGCTGAGCCCAAGATTGGCCAAACCCTAAAATCGACCGAGCTCATAGGTCTTCTTCTAAATTGGACTTAGTCCCAAACAAGGTTATCAAATCTTTGATGAACATTCATTTGTTCAAGGGTACATCTCTCCACAGCTCTTATACATGTCGTTGTAATTCTTCAACGTCTTCAGAGAGGTGGAGGGTCCCAATAACCAATAATTCTTGGTATACCCCCCCAAACCAACAACCCAGTGGACCGCAACGTCCCTAAAAACTAAATTGTGGACCGCAATGTCCTTAAAACTAAACTCCATGGACCGCAACGTTCTTAAAACTAAATTGCGGACCGCAACGTCCCTAAAAACTAAATTCCACGGACTATGATGTCCTTAAACTTCAGACCGCAACGTCCTTAAAACTAAATTGCAGACCGCAACGTCCCTAAAAACTAAATTCCACGGACTATGATGTCCTTAACGTTGGACCGCAATGTCTTTAAAACTAAATTGCGGACTGCAACGTCCCTAAAAACTAAATTGCGGACCGCGATGTCCCTGTAAACTAAAGAAAATCCTGTTGAGTATATCTTAGTCTAAAATTAGACTAACGTATTCTCAACAAACGTTTGAGTTGATCTTAATCTAAACCAAGATTAACGATCCTTAAACCAACCCAAACCCAAATTTAAGAAAATACGGATTTGGACTAATCCACGCCCTATGGGCGACAACACAAATTAGTCTCCGTATACAATCCACAGGCAACCAAAAATAAAACAAACACACACGACACGAAGTGAACTTCTGGAGAAGGAGAAAGTGGTTATCGTAACCCGATAACGTAATTAACTGTAGGGGATTGTGCCTGCAGGGAAGAGCGTCCCCACAATCAAAAACCCCTCGCAAGCGAGGGGGAATCTGACGAAGTCTGCTACAACGGCCGCATCTATCCAAACCTCCAATACACGGTGCCATAAATCAACTTGGCATTTTCGGAGAGGTGGACGGATAAAACCAAATAGTATCTGCCCCCAAAATTCAGGCCAGACGTCCCAGCGTTCCGGTCGCGTCTTTCGGCGGTAAACAGGATGCACAAAGAAATGAACATGAAATATTTTTATTCATATAAATGAAAATATATAGACATAGCATGTAGCAAGATAAACTTGCATGCGACTAGATATGTAATAAATTATATGGATGCGAATGGATATTGTAAAACTGTAATATAGGATGCACAATGCAATGAACATGTAATATTATTATTAATATGGATGCAAATATAATAACATAGTATGTAGCAAGATAAACTTGCATTCGACTAGACATGTAATAAACTGTACGGATGCGAACGGGTATTATAAAACTGTAACATATGATGCACAATACAGTAAACATGTGATATTTTTATTCGTATGGATGTAAAATATATATTATAGCATGTAGCAAGATAAACTTGCATGTGACTAGATATGTAATAAACTGTACGGATGCGAACGGGTATTGTAAAACTGTAACATATGATGCACAATACAGTAACATGTGATATTTTTATTCGTATGGATGTAAAATATATATTATAGCATGTAGCAAGATAAACTTGCCTAATCGGATCTCACGAAGGGATGCGTACGCTACGTCCGATATCGGATAAACGTCGTAATGTACACGCGCTCACACAGGATAGGACCAGGCAAAGCAAGAAGGTGACCACGCTGGCTGGGAACGTCCACTGGGTCGTCCGGATCATCGACGGCGGTACGGCTCTGGTGAGATGCAGGTGACGAGGGCTGCAGGGGCTCTGTCGGGGTGTGCAGGTTCTGGTCGGGGTGCAGGGAGGAGGAGAGGAGGTCATGGTGATGTGGATGGCGACGACGGAGGTCGGAGCTCCGGCAACGTAGGCGTGCAGGCGTGGGTGAGGTGAAGGATGTGGGTTCTTGGGGCTTGGTTCTTGCAGGGGTTTCGTGCAGGGAATTGTCGGGGTTGGCTTGGGGTATAGGTGAGGAGATGGAAGTGAAGTCGACGATGGAGGCGGCGACGAGGGGGGCGATGACGTGGGTGCAGGCAAGGGTTGCAGGGGGTCGTGAGTTCGGGGAAGATGGGTCGTCGAGGTTTGGAGCTCCGAGGAAAGGGAGAGAGGGGGTGAGGAGAATGGTCATCGAGGAGGAGAGGCGAAGTCGATGGTGTTGTCGACGGCGACGAGCGGGCGTGGGATCGAGCGCGGGAGGCTACGCGTGAAGACGAAAGGAGAAAGAAAATTTTGGAGGGAGAAAGAGAGGGACGTGGGGATTAAATAGGATTTTGTTTTATATAATATAAATATATTAGGTACTAGAGAGAGATTGAGAGAAGGCTGTTAGGATTTATAAAAAATAAATATGAATATTATTATATGTAGAGAGAGAAGAGAGAGAGAGTTGTGGGATCAGAAATGTTTAGATTAGGATTTTAAAAAGATTTAAAATTATATATTTGGTTAATACAAACTTACTCTAAAATATGCCCAGGTTAGGTCTAAAATTATGGTTTGAAAATACGGATAACATACGTGTCAACCAAAACCAAAATAGGATAACCGGGTAACGAAAACGCATACCCCTAAGAACGGATACATGTAGAGTGTACGTAGCTATTCAAACGAGTCCGTTTCACTGAACGGACGAGAACACGATGTATGGATGCCACGACAGGGTTAGGGGTATGATGCAGGCCGTGCTAGACATTTTTAAAATATTTTATTTTACTTTACTTGTTTTATTAAAAAATGCAGATGCTCGATATAATGTAGTTATACAACATGAAGGTGCACGGATCCTCAAAACTAGCTGGGATAGTTTCAAAACAGGAATCAAGATGGGTTTCCACCATGCGGGTCGGGTCGGATGCAAACACGGATACCAATTATACTATTCACACCCAAAACACAATAAATCAAGAATAGCCATAATAAAAAAATACCTAAAACAGAATTGGTATAAATGAACTAAGGTGTTACAGTTCAGGAGTCCCGTATTAACCTCTTTTTTATTTTACTCGAATATCAGTCAGGTTGACTCATCCACAGCCTAGAGCTCCGATACTAACACATGAAATGAGCCCGTGTTTCCTTACTCCTGGGACCCCACTCTTAAGCTCGTGAATACTTCTACAGCAGCGTTGACATTCACACTTGGAACTTAACGTTAATATAGTGACCATATAGAGACCTATAGTACATATTTACCCATGAACATATACTTTTACTCGTCATATATATATATATATATATATATATATATATATATATTCTACACTTGTCATTCTTTTATTCTTACCTTATCCTTGGGACTTACCGAGTGCTAGTTCGCTGACGGGCATTCCACCCATCCTTATTTTCTTAGAATGTTCGTCAGATACGGTCGAGACGGAGGAAGTGGTGGCCACAGAGGAAGACTACAACCGGATTGCTCCACATGATTAGCCTAGCTTCACTTTATAATGTTTAGGCATTTTTCTTTATTGTATTTACTTTTCAGTTAAAACTCATGTATTTGTAAATATTGGAAGTTGAATGTAAATAAAGATTTTTGTTGAAAAAATTTTACAGTCTCCATTTATTCTTGCATTGTGTAATATTGTTTCAATACGCTTTGAATATTTATTTAGAGAATGACATTTTCTGATTAAATATGCCGTGGGCTTACCATGTCATCGTTTCCGTCTACTAGGAAGCAGGGCGTGACAATATGTGTCACGACCCACCCCCAAACACAAATGGTATTATCCGCTCTGGCCGAAGCCACACGGTTTTGTCCCTTTGAATGAACCCGGGGCTACTTCCCAGTAGGTCACCCATCTCAGAATTTCTCTGGCTCAAGCACGCTTAACTACAGAGTTTTTCAAACTCCGGAGTTCCGATTCATCCAAAAGGCGCCTCTGTGTTATAAGAGTAGTATCATTCTATTTATAGTTCAGATCATGCCCTCTTTCGGAATGGAATTCGATACTCCCTATTGTTCTAGTGGGTTCCCGTGTGCATCCATATCGGTTACATCCCCACCTCGATACCGGATAACATCTCACTTCTCACGAGGTAGGAGGTATTCAGCCCCAACTCCACCTAGGGTATTACATCCCCCCCCACACACACTTAGAACAATGGTTCGTCCTCGAACCACAGACCTACTTTTGAGGGACCAGCTCTGATACCAACTTTGTCACGACCCAATTTAGGAACGTGACCGACACTTAAATCACGTAACGTCAAAAGGCATAACGTAAGTTAAGTAAGCCGACAACCCAAAAATCTAAACCATATAGGATAGAAAGATATAACACACATTTTTTTTGTTAATTTGTTTCCTCGAAAATTTTGGCAACACCTCCTTTGTAAAAAGTAGCCCCAAACGGGTACAAGCATAATATAAATATAAAGCATCCTAAACGGGAGCAACTCACGCCACAAAGGCGGAACACAACCACAACAGTTTATATGTGTGTGTGTGTGTGTCACGACCCAAAATTTGGCCCGTAACCGGCACTTAAACTACGTAACGTCTACAGGCGTACGCAACTTAAGTAAGCCGAAACTCAGAAATCTAAACCACCCAAAACTGGATAAGCGGAGAAAAACATAGTTTAAAACATTCAGAAAATCTTAAGTAAAATCTTTAACTTTAGTTTTCTTTCTTGAAAATTTCGGCAACACCTCCTTTGTAAAAACTAGCCCCGAAAACGGGTACAATATAGATAATATATAAAGCATCCCAAATGGGAGCAAATCACGCCCAACGGCGAAGACAACCACCACAAGCATATATACGACGCCGAAGCGAAGAAATATAAAAGAAAACTGCATAAAGAAGTAAAACTTTACAACAAGACCGGCTCTCACGAGCACGGCACCCAAAGTCACCAAAATATAAACAACATTGAATCCTCACAACTCGTCTCTAAGTCAAATACAAGAAGTGGTAGATGGAGAATACTAGATCCAACAAAAAAATATACAATGTACAAACGGATAACCGCAAATCCACCTAAAAGCAAAGGCCTCACAGCCAACTGTAGCGGTATCCGCAAAAGTAGAGATGATAAGACACCCTGCCGCGACTACTCTGAGGGTAAGTCCTGCAAAACACTGTGGCACAATGGGGGTGAGTTGCCAACTCATGAATAGTAATTAACATCATACAGTAATCGCAAATATGCACGAACAGCGATTAATCTATCATATGTAATCCGATAGCATAAGTATGACAATATGAATATGCACAAATCATGTAAAGGTACATCATCAGGGTACTACAACTACATGAAGCAATGCATATCAAAAATAATCCTGAGTGTGGGATGATATAATAAAACCTCATGCAAAAATCATCAGCATGGAAAAACACCAGTGTCCCTCACTGACACATCAACTCCTAAAAATCCTCCGGCACCGCATCCTCAGATCGGCCCCCACATCCTGTAAGTCTCATGGAACCTGAGTGTCTAACATCGACACCCAAACATCATGAAAACATATACCTGTATGTATGTATGTATGTATGTATGTATGTATGTATGTATGTATGTATGTATGTGTGTGTGTGTATATATATATATATATATATATATATATATATATATGTATGTATGTATGTATGTATGTATGTATGTATGAGGTTATCAACCACGTATGTCCGCCGACGATACGTAAAAATCATGGAAACCTGAGTGTCAAACACCGACACTCGAAACATCATGAAACCCATGTCTAGCATCGACACGCAAATCCTCATAACTCAGGCGTTGTCACCACGACTGGCCCTGACGTTATGTCGTACATCACTCCGGTCGGTATCCCCACGATAACCGCCGAGTCCAAATACAATCACCGGTAGGTAGTGGTCCCTCTGTCAGGCTTATCGTCTACACCACGAAATCACCACTCGCCCCGGGGTACCATACCGGGTCCACCATGTACCCACAGACGGTGCCTCCCGCTCCTCGAATCGGGTATCAAAAGCCAAATCTCAGAACCGAGAAATCACATGGTGGACGCACTGAAATATCATATCAAGAGAAATCGGGTTTTCAAACAATACATAGTTTTCTTGAAATACCCCCACGGTTCTTAAATCCACAAATCATATGAAATCCATATCTCAATGCGTAATCCATGAAAACTAATATATGCAACATAAAACAACAATATGAGCATATTAAGGAAAAGCCGCTCTTTGAAATGAATCCAGCTTTAAAATATATCATGCGGTTCCCAAATCCTCCGCAAACAAGTGCAACATCATATGAGGTGTACATATAATTGCAGCAAGGTTTAAGTATCTACATATAGGCAAGTATGTATGATGCATTTCATAAGTGCAATAGTCAACGTCTCAATATCACATGTCAAAACAATACCACTTAGGGTATATGCAACTATAGCAAAATATGTGGGTGTACATGTCAGTATGTATGCATGATGTACATGTAGCTGTAACCGAGTATGTGGGTGTACATATCAATATGTATGCATGATGTACAAGTAGCTATAGCAAAGTATACGTGAAATGGAATAAGTGTCACTACCTCAATTATCCCTTATCCCCTACAATATCACGTATGTATGTGGGTTGTGCGTGTCATGGCAATTACTGACGGTGTGGGTGTAGCATACAAATTAGTACTCGTGCAACATGAACCGTTAGTAATGTGTTATGTCCAATAGGTACAAGTCAAGGTACAACAGGTAATACTATGCAAATGACGTTCATATGAAATCAACTAATATGCAATAACATGCAGCTATCATATCCTATCAGCCCCGACGCATAACGCCATACGGGCGATTTCCCCGTAGATGTTAAATCTACTCACCGATGGTCTCGAGCTATGAAAATCCGACCACCTGGTTCAACTTATTCGCAGCGTCCGAAGTCCCCGCTTGCGATCCTAAAATTTCACAAATAAATCACATAAGCTAAATATCGTACGTCGACGCAAAGATAACGAAACGCAAGGATAACACCCAGAAAATTACACTGCGCACCTACCGCACTAAACGCGCGCGACATCGGCAGAAACCCTAACTAGGGTCGCTAAACTACGAAACACCAAGTCTAGACTCCGATCGTCCCGATCGCGCAAACACAACACAATCAAATACGAGGAATATAATAGAAATAACACCGCAACGACCAACTGAACCCACGTCCAAAATACACCGAAACCTAGTAAGCAACTTATCGCAATATTTTGCACAAGTCTAAAGCTAACACAAATCTAGCGACATCAAACGCCTTAAAGTAGCTTAACTAAGTTATCCGAACCACTTCCAAAATTTTAATCTCGCCCAATTAGGTTTTAGTAAAACCTAGTAAGCTAAAAACTCAATTAGCCAAAATTTAGGAATTAACAACAACTTCATCCACAAGATTAAGTTTTCAAAGTCATCATTATAACCATTAACCAATACAAACCCTAACTAAATTTTCATACAATTATCATGAATGAATTTAAACAAGAATTTAAAGTTATATTAAGCAACTAATTAGCTAGCTTAAAGATTTAAATACAACAATTAAAAATTAGGGTTTGAAATTATACTTCTCAAGAACACAAACAAGCAACTAGATCCATCATTTTTTTCCTCCAAAAATGATGTTTTTCTTGAAGGTTTAAGCAAGATTTGTGATGGAGAATGATTGGTTATTGTTTGTTTATGAGTTTTGTGGATTTATTTAAGGAATTTTAAGGATTTATTGATCTTGGAATTGTAGAAATTGAGGCAAGGAAGAAGAAGGGCAGAACAAGAGGGGAGCTCGGCCAAATTGAGGAAGAGGGGGATTTGTGAAGAATTGTGTGGAGTTTTCTAGCTAAGTCTACAATAAATGTTCATTTAATGCAAATGCCACCTTTCTTTCTTTTCTTTTCTTTTAAAAATTTAAATCCTTTTGTCTCCAAAATATCATGATATTTAAAGAGAAGGTTCTAAACCAATTCTTGTGATTATATTAGCAAGATACTTATTAGAAGTAATTAACCCAAGCCCAATATGTAAATACCACTTATTAAGTGCTTAAATAACACATTAAAATAATATTTAATTAGGGAAAAATTCTATGTGAACCAAAACATCTCATTGACCCCCAAAGCCCGCGCACTAGTTTTATTCTAGCTAAACTAGGTGCCAGCAAGTCTGTACAGAGATTTGATCACAATCAGGTTAAAATGGAAAATACCGACTATTTTACCCTAAAACGGAAAAATTTGCATAACGATTTCTAAAACGTTACAATCTCCCCCCTTATAGAAATTCGGTCCCCGAATTTAAAATTTTAACTACGTGTACCTTCGAAGAGATGAGGGAATTTCTTCCGCATCTCGCTCTCGGCCTCCTAAGTGATCTCCTCACTAGTAGGGCTACGCCAAAGATTCTTCACAGATGGCAAGACTTTTGACTGAAGTTTCTTCACCTGCCGATCCAAAATAACTACCGGCTGCTCGGTGAACGAAAGATCACGCTCAAACTGAACGGACTCATGCTGAATCATGTGAGAAGGGTCATGAAGGTATCTAGGAAGCATCGACACATGGAAAACGGGGTGATCATCCGGAAAACTAGGCGGGAGCGCCAAACGATAAACAACAGATCCCACTCGCTCAAGGATCTCGAAAGGACCTACAAATCTGGGACTGAGCTTCCCCTTCCTCCCAAATCGCATAACGCCCTTCATCGGAGAAATCCTCAGGAATACATGATCCCCCACTGCGAACTCGAGTCTGCGAGGATGACGGTCGGCATAAGACATTGCCTGCATTGGGCTGCTCTCATCCTGTCCTGAATCAGCTGGATTTTCTCCGTAGTCTCCTGAACTAGCTGGGGTCCCAAAACCTAACTCTCACTGAGTTCGGTCCAACAGACAGGCGATCGACATTTCCTACCATACAAAGCCTCAAAATGTGCCATCTGAATAGTCTCCTGAAAGCTGTTGTTGTAGGAGAACTCAATCAACGGCAAGTGACGATCCCAACTGCCACCAAAATCAAGCACACATGCACGGAGCATATCCTCCAGAGTCTGTATAGTCCGCTCCGACTGACCATCAGTCTGTGGATGAAAAGCGGTGCTAAAACTCAACCGAAAGCTTCCTGAAGCTTCTGCCAAAGACGGCTAGTAAACTGGGTGTTGTTCATATCAGAATTTTTCATTATTATATCACCCATTCTTAATCATATTACAAATAAATAGGTGCTTTTGATCCATGTCTGCTAAATAGTTGCAGGTTACAGGTTCTCAGAACAATACAGTGAAATTCATGAAAAGACGTTACAAAAGTGAGACTACGACCAACAATAGATGAATCCGTATGATACCGCCTAACAGTTCAAGGAACAAATGAAGATTAGTAAACTGTTCAATGCACAAAGCACAAGGGCAGCATAAGATTCAAGACTTCAACGCGAAGCTTACGGTAAAAGTCCACATAATTCTGCACTGTTGGAAATTTGGAAGAAAGTAGAAAAGATTCTGAGGAACCAAGTGAAGAAAATAGAAGGAAAAAGCAACATGAAGCAGCCCTGAGAATTTGAACTCAAGATCCCACAATTTGGCCGCGGAACCGCGGCCAAACATGGCTTTCTGCCGCGGTTCCGCGGCCGTGCAGTGCACGTGTCGGTGTACGTGTCGGTGGGTATCGATGCTTTGACCCGGCTTTCTTAGAGTGGTTCTGTAAATTCAAATGTGGATCAGATGTAAACCTAGGGTTTCTCCTATCTATATATAGGAAAGCCGAAAGCCTAATTAGGCATGCCTTTTTTTAGGGCGCCTCTTTTGGGGCATGCCTCTCTTTATTTTTATGCCTTTTTTAGGGCGCCTCTCTTTATTTTTATGCCTCTTTTTATTTTTCTAGATTAAAATTTTATTTCCATTGTAATTGTTGAGAGGTCATCAATAAAAGTAAGTGTTTTTCATTTTATCTTGCATTCTTCTTAATTGAAATTTATTATCTGCTATTTTATTTTGTCTTTTATTATTTGCAACTTAGATAGTCTTTTAAAATTATAAAAATGAATTTCATCATAACTTCCCTAATGAGTGAGTACTTCCTCACTTGTTAGGGTTAGGATAGGGAAGGTTTGAAAGAAGAAAATTTCTCTCACTCCTTTCTTTGCCCATATAATATTTAAAATAGGACTCCGTTTAATCCAACCACACACCGCTCACTACGGCACCCTATCCTACAAGATAGCGGTGATTCCCTAGTTAGACCGGTTGTGGTTGAATTAACTAGAGGTTAGGGCTAAGAGCCAAGAAAGGACGGACAAGGACCAAAAGGAAGAAACTAAGTTTCTTCCTAGTCGTGCTAATCCTCTTTGTTGACTATTACCTTAACACCTATATTCTTAACTAGGGCATTAAAAGCAGTGAGTAGAATCCATTTTCCAAACTAACATAATCCTAACCCTAGCAAGACTTTAAATCAATTGAATCTCATTCTTATATTTTAAAACAAAACCTACCAAAAATAGAACTTAACTCGTTAGAACTTAAAGAAAGAACATATTTTTCCTGTGGACCGACCCGTACTCAACCGGCTAGCTACCAAGCGACACCGTCTTGAATACGGTATTCTCTTAATTTTAAAACGCACACGCAAAACCTTCAACAATCAAATGGCGTCGTTGCCGGGGAAACGGTAGTTATTTTCTTTTTGTAATTTCGGGTTAATTGAAATTGAAAAATTATAAAATTGAAAATATAAAAACTAAAAAAAATTCATCTTGTTCTTTTTTATCGGTTTTTGTGCGAATTGTGCAGGAACGGAAGACGGACTGATTCAGATCTGGAGCAAGCCCGGTGAACAAATCAACAAACAGAGGATCTGAACAGACAGAGGGGAACCATAACAGCACACAGGAAAATTTTGAAGATCCAAACGTACCAAACCGCCGTGGAAACGCAGCATAAGCTTTAGTTGACCGCAGTTCCGCGGTCAACCCGTGACGTCAGCACCCAAAATTTCTCTGTGAGTATTTTTGTCTTCTCTTTTACCCCCTAAGCTCCACTGAAAATTTTTCCTGCAGGGTTTTTTGCGCAAAACTTCCTCTCCCTCTCCAATAAATCATTTTGTTCAGGATTCTTTGCGCTGCCAAATAAAAAAAATTTTGCAAGTGTTTCAGATTTTTAGTGTGTTAACTGCTTTGCATGATTAATACGGAATATAAAGGGCTATAACACCAATCCAGATTGGATGGGGATTTCATTATCCTTCCTAAGACCCCAGAAATCACTAAAAGCATATGCATAACCCTCAAGCTAATTAAAAACTATCTAGACTCAGCCAATTAAGGACTGTCGCGCTCATTAGGACAGAAGAAGGTTGTGGGCATTTAGTCATTTATCTAAACCTGACTTTGTGGTGCCTAGGCTAGACAAGTGAGAAAGGTAACTTTAAAAAGCCCGTCTCACGGTGATTCGTGAGCGGAACCCTCATTTCTTCATTTGTGCTTACCTGGCCACAATTGGCGGTGAAGAGGCGTTTTGAGGGATATCTCACAACTTGTCGCTTTGAACCAGTTAGGAGCAGTCTAGTTGACTTAGGAGACCCTAGCTCTAGATTTGATTGTGCATGTTTAAACTGTGGTTGTTTGAAAGTGTGCCGTAGTTCCATACAAATTTTTGCAAAACTCTTTCTAAAAAAAACATTTTCAAAAATTTCAAAACTCCAAAAACAAACAATTTTTTTTTTAAATATAAAAAAAAAATTTAAAAAAAATCACATTCTTTTTCTTCTCCTTTCTCTCATCACATCATGGGTACTCCACCTCGCAAAACTCTTGCCGACATTACTTCCTAAGGTTCTTGTTTTGGTCGAATTTCGAACGACCCCTCCATGCCTAAAATTTCTTTGAAAGATCGAATAGACGCGTCTAGGACAAACAATTGGACTCAGCAATCCACTTCGTATCAACCGTTTCAAACATTCACCCCTTCTCATATTGATACCCCTTTCTCAAGTCCTGTTGTAACTCTGAAACCCATGTCTATTGCTGAACATATTGAACAATCTCGTAACCGATCTCTCACTCCTTTCACCACTGCGAATTCTTTGGATCAACAATTCCATTCATCTTCTTATCCAAATGTTGATCCTACCCCTGTCCAACCATTCTATTCTTATCCATCCTACCCAATTTTCACACCTTCCCTAGACATTGCTTCTACACGGCCATTTGGGAGTTTCCAGTAACCAAAAAATTTTGAATCTTTTACTGAAACTCCTTCACAACCCATGTCTGGTTTGGAACAGGCGTTGGAAGATTTTATGGTAGCGTCAAGCCAACAGATGATGGATTTGAATGCGTCCATGGCCGCCCTTATACAACCTAGTGACCTATAAGCTAGTTTCCAACTAGCTCCAAATTTTCCAATGTATGATGAGGCGGTTGGAAAGATTGATAATTTGAATGAAGAGAGTGAGCTGTGCACCCTTCCAAATCAAATTTATCCATCCCCAATTGAATCCTACAATTCCGATTTTGAATGTCTATCAAGTGTTCCAAATGATTCACCAATTGAAAATAAAACGTTTAATGAGTTGTGCGACTTTGTAGTGTTTGATTTACCTAATTGTGAAGGGTCCCTTTCGAGTGAAACCATCACCAATCCTTTTGACCACTACACCTCCACTCTAGAACCTAAATTGATTGATACCCATGCTTTTGATGAGGTGTCTGAAAAAGTTGATTTTCACTTGATTGAGGATATAGACGCTGGGAATATTTTGGATAATGAACCCACAGATTTGGATGAGTTTCTCTCTCCAATTCATCATCCCGAGTCATTAACTGTTTTTCCCGAACTTCAATTGCGTCTTGATTTTGATGAGAATTGCATGGACAAGCTAAATTTTAAGGAGAGTATTGAGGAAATTATTGAGGATCAAGCAGTTTTACTTGAGGAGTCGGATTTTCCAATTCATTCTATCCCTTTCATTGACTGCACACACCCTCCTGAACCTTTAACTGATACCCTTCCTCAATCACTTCCCTCCATCCTCGTTCCGACCTTGCAAGAAACTGTTACACTTCCATTTTCAATGTCTGGTTTACCAAGTTCGACGTACCCATGTTTTCTCACGAATCTTGAGGGATTTGACCTCATTTCTTTGTGGGTTGATAAATTAGTGCAATCGCTTTTTACACATCGGTCATTACAAATTGTGCTAATTTATACACTCCATTTCCACCCTCAAGTTCGTATTCAACTTCTTTCTCCCACTTTATCTGGTTCTTCTTCTAATCTTCCTTTAATGATAGCGAGTGTTAATGAATCACAATTCGATATTTTGATTTCGATAATTCTAGAAAAACAACTTGATTTAGACTCTTTTGAGAATAAGGTAGATGAGCCTTACGAGTCTCCTACCTCCGTAATTTTTGAAAAATCAAGTGTGTTGAATTCTGGCGCTATACTTATTAACATTGAAACGTTCAATTGGACCATCGATGAGTGTTTCGAAGATATTTTCGCATACGAACTCGCATTCCTAAATAACACGGATTTTTTGATTAATCAACCTCCACCTAAAGAAGTCAAACCACGACCATTTCTTCTTATCCCATACGAGAATGTGACCATTCTTCTCGTTCCTAATCATCCACATTCTCGTTTCCGTTCACCATTATTATTTCGTATCTACAAATCGAGACGTAAAACTTTTCCATTACACCACTTATCTTTACCTTATTTCTTCCTGACTCTATACAACATGTTCTTTCACCAACCGCCGCTTTATAACGATAAAATTTTTGAATGGTTGGTGCTAACCTTTGGCCTATGTAAGGCCTTGTATAGCTTGATACTGTGTTTTTCTCCCCCCAACTCTGACTTTAACGCTTAAATAGTGGAAACACTGTTTCACTTAAGTTTGGGGGGGCCTCTTTGTATATATATTTTGTTTTCTTTTTCTGTTAAAAAATTTTAATTTATAAATAAACAGGGGAGTGCCAACAACTTTGACCCTCTTAGTGTAGCCTGACAGTGAGGACACTGTCAAGTTTAAGTTTGGGGGTGTGCTCGGTAAGCTTTCCTCCTTCGCATTCATGTGTATATTTTTTTGCATTTGCATGCTTATTTTAAAATCCATAAAAATTATAAAAATTATATTTGACTTAAGTTCAACATGATGGTTGACTAGTTAGGAAAAACTAGATCCTAAACTTAGTAAATTAAAAACCATAAAAATAACCTTTCTTAAAGTTTAACTGTAGAAAATATATGTCCTTATAATTTATTTAGAAATAGGCAAATTTTGAGTTCAGTTCTTGGGCTAAATCGAAATAAGGGAAGAGTATTGAAATTTTTATTTGAAGTGTAAGTTTGAAAAATAAATTCTGAACCTTTAGCCTAAATCCTAAAAATATATACCCTACTACATGCACATACACGCAACTTGAAACTTGGGATGGTAGAGCATACCTTGAAATGCTCTTATCTAAAATCCTTAGTATGAAGGAAAATAAAATAAAAGTATAAGTGGTGAATAAAGAGATAAAAAAATGAATATTGGTTTTGTAATTACTTAAGGCAGCATAAATAAAAAATATAGCGAGGGTGCCTTATCACCTAGTGCCTTAGACCAACTGGTTTGGGAGTCACTGCTAAGCCTTAGGTATTGCAAGACGATGATTTATGCCTAAATGCGCGAACACATTTTATAATCGGTCGTTAGTACCTCAAGAAATATTAACGGTCGCATGAAGAATGTGTGAGCTATTTCATCTAAAATTCACAAACTAAAAATAATTTGGATGATGGACAAGAGTATGATAGCTTGAATTGAATTTCCAAGTATAGGGATGATAATGACAAACATGTAGGGGTATACGATTAGGGTTTGGATGAGAGATCGGAATGAAAGATAGGGCTTATACCTTCAGTAGAGATGATAAAAATTTCTAAGTTGAGATGGAACCTTAGAAGGAAACTTCAAAAGATGCTGAAAGCTAAATAAATTTGCAGAACATATACGATCTTAAGTTAAATGATAAGTGAGTGTGCAAAATACGGGTTGATGATTTTTAAGTTGAAGATAATAGAATTTCTTGCTAGAATACCGAATTAAAGAATGAAAGTCAACAGGCCAAATTGATCGGATTTTGTGGGTAGTATCCGCTGAAAACCCTCAGGAGACAACACTCCTCCTACTAGGGACACCTATAGGTTTAACGGCTTGTTACACGAGCTCAGTGCAATCGCGTTCCCTGCGAAAGTGAGGTTAGGTTTTTTTCGAGAATAAAATTGGCTTTGCTCGGGACGAGCAAAACATAAGTTTCGGGGTATTTGTTCATATCAGAATTTTGCATTATTATATCGCCTATTCTTAATCATATTACAAATAAATAAGTGCTTTTGATCCATGTCTGCTAAATAGTTGCAGGTTACAGGTTCTCAGAACAATACAGTGAAATTCATGAAAAGACGTTATAAATGTGAGACTACAATAGATGAATTCATATGATGCCGCCTACCAGTTTAAGGAACAAATGAAGATCAGTAGACAGTTCAATGCACAAAGCACAGGGGTAGCACAAGATTCAAGACTTCAACGCGAAACTCACGGCAAAAAGTCCACAACATTCTGTACTATGAAAATCTAGAAGAAAATAGAAGATATTCTGTGGATCCAAGTAAAGAAAACAGAAGGAAAAAGCAACATGAAGCAACCCTAGAAGTTTGATACCAAGATCCCACAACATGGCTGCAGAACCGCGGCCAAACATGGCTTTCTGCCGTGGAACCGCGGCTGTGCAGTGCACGTGTCGGTGCACATGTCAGTGTTTTGACCCGGTTTTCTTATGGTAGTTCTGTAAATTCAAATGTGGATTAGATGTAATTCTAGGGTTTCTCCTATCTATATATAGGAAAGCCGAAAGCCTAGTTAGGCATGCCCTTTTTCAGGCATCCTCTTTTGGGGCATGCCTCTCTTTATTTTTATGCCTCTTTTTAATTTTCTAGATTAAAATTTTATTCAAGTTGTAATGCATTGTTGAGAGGTATCAATAAAGTAAGTGTTATTCTTTTATCTTATTCTTATATCTGAATTTTAATTCCAGCAATTTATTTTATCGGTTCTTTTATTTTCTGCATTTTAGTTCACCTATTAAAATAAACAAACAAAAATGAATGTTATCATAGTTTTCCTAATGAGTGAGTAATTCCCCACTTGTTAGGGCTAGGATAGGGAAGGTTTGAGAGAAGGAAATCTCTTTCACTCCTTTCTTTGCCTATATAATATTTAAAATATGACTCTTTTTAATCTAACCACACACCGCTCACTACGGCACCATATCCTAAAAGATAGCTGTGATTCCCTAGTTAGACCGGTTGTGGTTGAATTAACTAGAAGTTAGGGCTAAGAGCCAAGAAAGGACGGACAAGGACCAAAAGGAAGAAACTACATTTCTTCTTAGTCGTGCTAATCCCCTTTGTTGACTATTACCATAACACCTATATTCTTAACTAGGGCATTAAAAGCAGTGAGTAGAATCCCTTTTCTTCCTTCGCATTCATGTGTATATTTTTTTTGCATTTGCATACTTATTTTAAAATCCATAAAAATCAAAAAAATTAAAAATTATAAAATTTGAAAATTTCAATTTTGGCCATATTTGACTTAAGTTCAACATGACGGTTGACTAGTTAGGAAAAAGTAGATCCTAAACTCAGTAAATTAAAAACCCTAAAAAATAACATTTCTTAAAGTTTAACTGTAGAAAATATATGTCCTTGTAATTTATTTAGAAATAGGCAAATTTTGAGTTCAGTTCTTGAGCTAAATCGAAATAAGGGAAGAGTATTGAAAGCTCTATTTGAAGTATAAGTCTGAAAAATAATTTTGAAGCTTAAGTCTAAATTCTGAAAGTATATACCTACTTTACGCACTCACACACATCTTGAAACTTGGGATAGTAGAGGATACCTTGAAATGCTCTTCTCTAAAATCCTTAGTATGAAAGAAAATAAAATGAAAGTACAAGTGTGAATAAAGAGATAAAATTAAAAAAATGAACACTGGTTTTGTAATTACTTGAGGCTGCATAAATAAAAAAATATAGCGATGGTGCTTTATCACCTAGTGCCTTAGACCAACTGGTTTGGGAGTCACTGCTAAGCCTTAGGTATTGCAAGACGAGGATTTAAGCCTAAATGCACGAACACATTTTGTAATCGGTCGTTAGTACCTCAAGAAGTATTAACGGTCGCATGAAGAATGGGTGAGCTATTTCATCTAAAATTCACAACTTAAAAGTACTTTGGATGATGGACAAGAGTATGATAGCTTGAATTGAATTTCCAAGTGTAGGGGTGATAATCACAACATGTAGGGGTATATGATTAGGGTTTGGATGAGAGATAGAAATGAAAGATAGGGTTTATACCTTCAATAGAGATGATAAAAATTTCTAAGTTGAGATGGAACGTTAGAAGGAAAATTCAAAAGATGCTAAAAGCTAAATAAATTTGCAGAACATATACGATCTTAAGTTAAATGATAAGTGAGTGTGAAAAATATGGGTTGATGATTTCTAAGTTGAAGATAATAGAATTTCTTGCTTGAATACCTAAATGAAGAATGAAAGTCAACAGGCCAAATTAATCGGATTTTATGGATAGTATCCGCTGAAAACCCTCAGGAGACAACACTCCTCCTACTAGGGATACTTAGAGGTTTAACGGCTTGTTGCACGAGTTCAGTGCAATCGCGTTCCTACAAAAGTGAGGTTAGGTTTTTTTCGAGAATAAAATTGGCTTTGTTCGGGACGAGCAAAAGATAAGTTTGGGGGTATTTGTTCATATCAGAATTTTGCATTATTATATCGCCCATTCTTAATCATATTACAAATAAATAGGTGCTTTTGATCCATGTCTGCTAAATAGTTGCAGGTTACAGGTTTTCAGAACAATACAGTGAAATTCATGAAAAGACGTTACAAATATGAGACTACAATAGATGAATCCATATGATGCCGCCTACCAGTTCAAGGAACAAATGAAGATCAGTAGACAGTTCAATGCACAAAGCACAAGGGTAGCACAAGATTCAAGACTTCAACGCGAAGCTCACGGCAAAAAGTACACAACATTCTGCACTATGGAAATCTAGAAGAAAATAGAAGATATTCTGTGGAACCAAGTGAAAAAAACAAAAGGAAAAAGCAACATGAAGCAACCCTAGAAGTTTGATACCAAGATCCCACAACATGGCCGCGGAACCATGGCCAAACATGGTTTTCTGCCGCGAAACCGCGGCCGTGCAGTGTATGTGTCGGTGCACGTGTCGGTGGGTGTTGGTGCTTTGACCCGGCTTTCTTAGGGTAGTTCTGTAAATTCAAATGTGGATCAGATGTAAATCTAGGGTTTCTCCTATCTATATATAGGAAAGCCGAAAGCCTAGTTAAGCATGCCTTTTTTCAGGGTGCCTCTTTTGGGGCATGTCTCTCTTTATTTTTATGCCTCTTTTTAATTTTCTAGATTAAAATTTTATTCAAATTGTAATGCATTGTTGAGAGGTATCAATAAAGTAAGTGTTATTCTTTTATCTCATTCTTATATCTGAATTTTAATTCCAGCAATTTATTTTATCAGTTCTTTTATTTTCTGCATTTTAGTTCACCTATTAAAATAAACAAACAAAAATGAATTTTATCATAGTTTTCCTAATGGGTGAGTAATTCCTCACTTGTTAGGGTTGGGATAGGGAAGGTTTGAGAGAAGGAACTCTCTTTCACTCCTTTCTTTACCCATATAATATTTAAAATAGGACTCTTTTTAATCCAACCACACATGAATGCAAGTTTAGGAGTCGTTAGTACCTCAAGAAGTATTAACGGTTGCATGAAGAATGTGTGAGCAATTTCTTCTAAAATTCACCAACTAAAAGTACTTTAGACAGGGACAAGAGTATGATAGGTAGAATTGAATTTCCAAGTGTAGGGATAAAAATTACACATACGTGGGGGTATATGATTGGGTTTTGGATGAGAGATAGGAATGAAAGATAGGCCTTATATCTTTAATACAGATGATAAAAATTCTTGAGTTGAGATTGCACCTTAGAAGGAAAATTCAAAAGATGCTGAAAGCTTAATAAATTTGCAAAACATATACGATCTTAAGTTAAATGAAGAGGGAGTGTGAAAAATACGGGTTGATGATTTCTAAGTTAACGATAATAGAATTTTTTAATAGAATACTGAATTGAAGAATTAGAGTCAGCGGTCTAATTGATTGGATTTTATGGGTAGTATCCGCTGAAAACCCTTAGGAGACAACACTCCTCCTAGTAGGGACACCTAGAGATTTAACGGGTTGTTGCACGAGCTCAGTGCAATCGCGTTCTCTGTGAAAGTGAGGTTAGGAATTTTTTAGAATAAATTGGTTTTGCTCGGGACAAAGAAAAGATAAGTTTGGGGGTATTTGTTCATATCAGAATTTTGCATTATTATATCGCTCATTCTTAATCATATTACAAATAAATAGGTGCTTTTGATTCATATCTGCTAAATAGTTGCAGGTTACAGGTTCTTAGAACAATAAAGTGAAATTCATGAAAAGACGTTACAAAAGTGAGACTACGACCAACAATAGATGAATCCGTATGATGCCGCCTAACAGTTCAAGGAACAAATGAAGATCGGTAAACAGTTCAATGCACAAAGCACAAGGGCAACACAAGATTCAAGACTTCAACGCGAAGCTTACGGTAAAAGTCTACATAATTCTGCACTGTTGGAAATCTGGAAGAAAATAGAAAAGATTCTGAGGAACCAAGTGAAGAAAATAGAAGGAAAAAGCAACATGAAGTAGCCCTGAGAATTTGAACTCAAGATCCCTCAATTTGGTCGCGGAACCGCGACCAAACATGGCTTTCTGCCGCGGTTCCGCGGCCGTACAGTGCACGTGTCGGTGCACGTGTCGGTGGGTGTCGGTGCTTTGACCCGGCTTTCTTAGGGTAGTTCTGTAAATTCAAGTGTGGATCAGATGTAAACCTAGGGTTTCTTCTATCTATATATAGGAAAGCCGAAAGCCTAATTAGGCATGCCTTTTTTCAGTGTGCCTCTTTTGGGGCATGTCTCTCTTTATTTTTATGCCTTTTTTCAGGGTGCCTCTTTTGGGGCATGCCTTTCTTTATTTTTATGCCTCTTTTTATTTTTCTAGATTAAAATTTTATTTCCATTGTAATCGTTGAGAGGTCATCAATAAAAGTAAGTGTTTTTCATTTTATCTTGCAATCTTCTTAATTGAAATTTATTATCTGCTATTTTATTTTGTCTTTTATTATTTGCAACTTAGATAGTCTTTTAAAATTATAAAAATGAATTTCATCGTAACTTCCTTAATGAGTGAGTAATTCCTAACTTGTTAGGGTTAGGATAGGGAAGGTTTGAGAGAAGAAAATTTCTCTCACTCCTTTCTTTGCCCATATAATATTTAAAATAGGACTCCGTTTAATCCAACCACACACCGCTCACTACGGCACCCTCTCCTACAAGATAGCGGTGATTCCCTAGTTAGACCGGTTGTGGTTGAATTAACTAGAGGTTAGGGCTAAGAGCCAAGAAAGGACGGACAAGGACCAAAAGGAAGAAACTAAGTTTCTTCCTAGTCGTGCTAATCCCCTTTGTTGACTATTACCTTAACACCTATATTCTTAACTAGGGCATTAAAAGCAGTGAGTAGAATCCCTTTTCCAAACTAACATAATCCTAACCCTTGGAAGACTTTAAATCAATTGAATCTCATTCTTAGATTTTAAAACAAAACCTACCAAAAATAGGACTTAACTCGTTAGAACTTAAAGAAAGAACACATTTTCCCGGTGGACCGACCCGTACTCAACCGGCTAGCTACCAAGCGACACCGTCTTGATTGCGGTATTCTCTTAATTTTAAAACACACACGCAAAACCTTCAACAATCAGGTGCCTCTGTCGGATACTATGCATGTGGGAACACCGTACAAACGTACAATCTCATCTATGTACAACTGAGCATACTGAGCATAACCGAAAGTGGTCTTCACTGGAAAGAAGTGAGCCGCTTTCGTCAACCGGTCAACAATCACCCAAATGGAGTCATACCCTCGACTGGTCCTAGGTAGACCCACAATGAAATTTATGGGAATCCGCTCCCATTTCCACTCCGGAACGGGTAAAGGCTGCAACTCTCCAGCCGGTCTCTGATGCTCAGCCTTGACTTGCTAACAAGTCAGGCACCTCGAAACGAAGTCCGAAATATCGCGCTTCATCCCTTCCCACCAGTAAAATTCTCTCAAGTCACGGTACATCTTGGTGGAACCTGGATGAACGCTAAAGGCCGACTGATGTGCCTACTCTAGGATCTCGCGTCTCAACCCATCAGCACCTGGTACATACAAGCGAGTCCCGCATCATAGCACACCATGGTCATCAATCATGAACTCCGAAACTGTACCCTGCCAAACAAGCTCAAGAATCTCAGACAAACGGGCATCACTGGGTTGCGCCTCACGGATACAATCAAGTAGTAGTGGACGGGGGCGGACATGAGCAAGTTGTCCCCCAGTGGAAGTGAACTCAAACTGCACTTTACCATCACACAAGAGCTGCCAATCTGCAGAAGACTGTCGCTGAACCGCGCTCAACTGGGACAAGCTACCCCCGGGCCTACGACTCAGAGCATCAGCTACCACATTCGCCTTACCCGGGTGATAAAGGATCTCACAATCATAATCCTTCACAAGCTCCATCAAACGGCACTATCGCAGATTCAGATCCCGCTGCTGGAAGATGTACTTCAAGCTCTTGTGATCCGTGAAGATCTGACACGACCCCCCTTCCGTACAAGTAGTGTCTCCAAATCTTCAACGCAAAGACCACCGAGGCCATCTCAAGATCGTGAGTGGGGTAATTCTGCTCGTGCTTCTTCAGCTGCCTAGAAGCATAAGCAATCACTTTATCATGCTGCATCAGTACACAACCGAGCCCCACCCGAGAAGCATCACAGTAAACAACATAGCCGCCCAATCCAGAAGGCAAAGATAGAACTGGTGCTGTCGTCAACCAAGTCTTCAACTGCTGAAAACTCTGCTCGCACGCATTAGTCCAAAGAAAAGGAACCCCTTTCTGGGTCAGTCCGGTCAGCGGTGCAGCGATACTCGAGAAATCCTGCACAAAACGGCGATAATAACCAGCTAAGCCTAAAAAGCTGCGGACCTCAGTCACCGATACAGGTCTGGGCCAAAGCTGCACAGCCTCGTCTTCCTTGAGTCCACAAGAATACCGTCACCCATCACTACATGACCCAGGAAGTCAACTCTATCAAGCCAAAATACGCACTTTGGGAATTTAGCATACAGCTGGTGCTCTCTCAATATCTGCAAAGCAATCCTCAAGTGCTGCTCATGCTCCTCACGACTCCTAGAGTAGACCAGTATGTCATCAATAAACACAATAATAAACTGGTCGAGGAACGGCCTGAAAATCCGGTTCATCGGATCCATGAACGCTGCTGGCGCATTGGTGAGTCCGAACGACATCACCAAAAACTCATAATTCCCATAGCGCGTACGAAAAGAAGTCTTCGGAATGTCATCATTCCGAACTCGCAACTGATGATAACCCGAACGCAAATCAATCTTAGAAAAATGTTTCGCACCCTGGAGCTGATCAAATAAATCATCAATGCGAAGTAAAGGATGCCTATTCCGCATCGTACTCAGTTCAATTGACGATAATCTACACACAGCCTCAAACTGCCGTCCTTCTTCTTGACGAACAGAACAGGAGCTCCCCACGGTGAAATACTCGGACGTATAAGTCCCCTATCAAGAAACTCTTGCAATTGATCTTTAAGATATCTAAGCTCTGTCGGAGCCATCCATAAGGCGGTATAGAAATAAGCTCCGTGCCAGGAATCAGATCAATTCAGAACTCAATATCGCGCTCTGGCGGCATCCCAGGTAACTCATCTGGAAAAACATCGGGAAACTCTCGCACGGTAGGAACCAGGTCCAACGACTCCACTATGGCTCCAGTATAATGAATGAAAGCCAAGAATCCCCGACATCCTCTCTTCAAAAGCCGAGTAGCGCAAAGGACAGAAATCAAACTATGAGGGGAGGCACCACGGTCCCCCTGCACAAAAAACACTGACTCGCCGGGAACATAAAACCTAACAGTCTTCTCGCAGCAATCCACGGACGCTTAGCAAGTAGATAACCAGTCCATGCCTAGCAGAACGTCGAAGTCCAACATCTTAAGAAGGATCAAGTCGATGGACATATCTCTGTCACCTAAACGAACAACACACGACCGGAACACGTATCGCGCAACAAACGACTCTCCAACAGGAGTAGTCACGACAAGCGGATGATCTAGCAAACACGACTCTCGGCCTAACCTCGGCACGAAGTGCGTAGAAACATACGAATGCATAGATCCCGGATCAAAAAGAACATGTGCATCATAAGAACATACAGAAAGGGTACCTGAAACCACGGCATTGGACGCCAGCGCGTCCTGGTGAGTCAAAGCAAAAACCCGAGCCTGCCCTCTACCGGCTGCTGGGTGTCCTCTGCCTCCGCCACCTCATCCTCTCGGCACAAAACCACCGCGACCACGACCTCTCTGAGCAGGAGTCTAACGCGGAGCAATAACAGGAATAAGAGGCAACACTCTCTGAGGCGGAGAAGGTGTTAAAGTAACCTGGGGTACGGCTGGCCCTCTCTGACGTACCACGGTACAATCCTGAACAAGATGATGTAGACTGCCATACCCAAAGCACCCATAAGACGGCCGCTGACCCTCCTGGGAATAAGAGCTGAATAACTAGCCCTGTCCAACGTCTCTGCTACCCCCCCGGAGTCTGAAGGAACTCTGCCTCGGCGTGCAAACCTCCGTCTCTGTGCTAATACATCCGTACGAGTCCTCTTCGGTTCCGGAACAACCGACGACTCAGAAAGACGCTCCTCCACCAAAAGGGATGCATCCACCGCTGCCGCATACGTCTTACAATGCTGAATGCTGATGGCTAGGAACAACTGGGTAAGCAGGCCGCGAACAAACCTCTTCACCCTCATCTCCTCAATCGCTACCAAGTACGGAGCATACACAGATAGCTCAGTAAACAGTACATCGTACTCAGACACCGTCATCCCGGGAGTCTGGCGTAACAACTCAAATCTGCGCGCTCGCGTATCCCTGACGCTCGATGGAAGAAAACGGGTGAGAAACACAATCACAAACTCAGCCCAGGTCATAGGAGCAAGTCCTGCAGCTCTGCCCCTCTCCAAGGACTCACACCACTTCTGGGCCAGACCCTCCAGACGGAAGCTCGCAAACTCCACCCATCTCTCGTCTGAGCATCGGAGCGAACGATAAATCCTGGACATCCGGTCGATAAACGACTGCGGATCCTCAGCAGCATCTGTGCCAGTGAACACCGGAGGCCTCAGCCTCATGAACTCTGTCGGTGACACGGTGATAACCTCTGAAGCTGTAACTGTGATTGATGGAGCAGTAGGTACCATCATGGTCCCTGCAACGGGTGGAACAACTGCCTGCCCCTGCGCTCGAATGGCCTCAACTAAATTCCCCATCATCTTGTGCAGGTCCTGCATACCAGCCCCAAACATAGCAATGTTCTCTGGTACAACAGGCATACCGCCCTGGTCAGTCCTTGCCTTGGACGAGTCAACTCTGACCTCGGCCCTCGCGGCCGCTCTCTATGCCCTCGTATTCTTCGGCGACATATAGGCTGGAAATTGAAACAAGATTCGATAAGGAAACAGGAATTGAATCACAAGGATGTATATAATCACGGAAGGAATTTCAATCAATAGTCCTAAGGTCACTTAGGCGGAGAACCGTGTCGTAAGTATGCCGCGGAACATACACACGATACGTTACTCTGCTTAAGCTACCTACTCCATCATACCAAGGTCATTCTACACTCCGAAAGGTAAAACCTAGCGCTCTGATACCAACTTTGTCACGACCTAAAATTTTGTCCGTAACCGGCATTTAAACTTCGTAACGTCTACAGGCGTACGCAACTTAAGTAAGCCGAAACCCAAAAATCTAAACCACCCAAAACTGGATAAGCGGAGAAAAACATAGTTTAAAATATTCAGAAAATCTTAAGTAAAATCTTTAACTTTAGTTTTCTTTCTTGAAAATTTCGGCAGCACCTCCTTTGTAAAAACTAGCCCAAAACGGGTAAAACATAGATAATATATAAAGCATCCCAAACGGGAACAAATCACGCCCAACGGCGGAGACAACCACCACAAGCATATATACGACGCCGAAGCGAAGAAATATAAAAGAAAACTGCATAAAGAAGTAAAACTTTACAACAAGACCGGCTCTCACAAGCACGGCACCTAAAGTCACCAAAATATAAACAACACTGAATCCTCACAACTCGTCTCTAAGTCAAATACAAGAAGTGGTAGATGGAGAATACTAGATCCAACAAAAAGATATACAATGTACAAACGGATAACCGCAAACCCACCTAAAAGCAAAGGCCTCACAATCAACCGTAGAGGTATCCGCAAAAGTAGAGATGATAAGACGCCCTACCGCGACTACTGTTCATATCATAATATTGCATTTTGTATTCCCCATTCTTAGGCATTTTACAATGAAAGCAGGTGCTTTTGACCCATGTCTGCTACATGTTACAGGTTACAGGTTCTTGAAGAGAAAACAGTGAAAACGATGTAAAGACGATGAAAAAGTGGACTTTGACCAACAAACAGAAGACTCTTGATCAAGCCTACATCAAAGATAAAGTTCACAATTAACAAGGCAACGCAAGGTCCAGAATACAATCGGACGGTTAAAAATCCATTGCAAATTGTTCACTGAAAATCTGGAACCAATGTAGAAGCCCAATTGATAAAAGAACCAAAGAACCAGAAGCCCAATAAGACCAAGAACAAAACCCTAAATTTTCAGCACCCAATATTACCAAAGGGACGCGGAACCGCGGCCCAAGCCTGCCATTGCCGCGGTTCCGCGGCCATAAGATGACAAAATAAAAAAATTGTTTTACCAAAACGTCGATGTGTCGCTGAAAAGATTTTCTAGGGCTATATTTGTAATTGTAGACATGCGGATCAAAATGTAACTTAGGGTTTCCTATTCTTTATAAATAGGAACTCTAATCATTGTAATTTCCTATGCCTCCCTTCATTAATAAAATTCAGATTTCTTTTGGAGAGCATCGGTGTTTCTTTTCAATTCATGAATTCAGATCTGACAACCCTGCGTTGATGATTGGAGAGATGCATCTGTAAGTAGATTTAATTCCTTGCTCTAGTTTAGATTTCAATTCTTGCCCTAGGTAATTTTCATTCTCTGCCCTAGATAAATATTCTTCAATTCCCTAATGAGTGAGTAGTCTTCTCGCTTGTTAGGGTTAGATCTGGGGAAGGTTTGAGAGACGAAGATCTCTCATCCCCTTTCTTGTCCGTCATATATTTTCATAGAACTCCATGCATACCTTCTTATTCCGCTCCCTACGGCACTCTACCCACGAGGTAGCGGTGATACCGTAGTCTAAAGGCCCGGATTTTAAGGTTTTCTATGAAGGTTAGGATAAAGATTAAGAAAGGAAGGACAAGGATCTAGAGGAAGAACAATCTTCCCAATCATCCTAATCCCTTTTATTAATATTTACCATAACACCTAATTAGATCTTCATATGGGTATAGAAAGCGGTGAGATTTATAGACTTTCCAAACTTAACCTAGACCTAACCCTAGCAAGATTTAGATATAGATTAATTCAGTTTTTAGATTAAATCAATCCGACGCCCATCGGAATTAACTCGTTTGAGCGAATAGGAAATTCACAACATCCCTGTGGACCGACCCGTACTCACCGGCTAGCTGCAAAGCGACGCCGTTCTTGATTGCGGTAATAGATAGTTTTTGAGATCAATCAAATGGCGTCGTTGCCGGGGATGGCGTGTTATTTCCTTTTTGCAATTTCGGGTTAATCTTAAATTAAAAAATCATAAAAATCTAAAAAAATCCAAAAACTATAAAAATATATCAATTGTTATTTTTTGGAAATGGTACTTTGTTGTGTGAATTTTGCAGGAACAATCGAGACGGATCTGGAAATTTCCAGAAAGCAAAACAGAAAACGAGATATCGGAACAGAAGAGATTTTGAACAACAGAACAGCACAAAAATTTTGGAGCATTGAACCCCCAAAGCGTCGCCTTTCCGCGGCCATAACCTGCTTTAGGCCGCGGAAACACGGTCTACTTGTCGAGTCGTCGCTTAAAAAAAATTTGGGGACCCGCGCCGCTTAGACCGCCGCCCTTCCGCCGCGGGAACCCACATAAGGCCGCGGAAACGCGGCTTTCCTGTGTCTTCAGCTCGTGAAAAAAGTTCTGTAAGCTTCTCTGTTCCTCCTCTGCAAAAATTTCCATATATTTTATGAAAAAGTCCTGCAAGATTTTGTGCGCTTTAAAAATCTTTAGCTTTAAAAATAACAATCTTGTGCAGGATTTGTGGGCCCTCGTTTAAATTAGAAATAGATTGCAAGTAAATTTTCTGTTGCATATTTTTTCTCGAAAATCTGTTTGCAACAAAATTTTCCCAAATAAAGATAAAATAAAAAAGGAAAATTTTTATTAGAAAACTTGCAAAATTTTCGCAGCAAATAAATCCTTGCACAAACCAACTTTCTTTCTTTCCCCCTTTCCTCTTACAACATGGGTACCCCATATAATAAATCACTTGCCGAACTTTGGTATCCCGAACCTAATTTTGCGTCGTTCGGCAATTTGTTCGATCAATTTAAAGACGATCCTTCCATGCTTAAAATATCTTTGAAAGATCAAATAGAGGCGTCTAGGAGAAACAATTCAACTTTTCAACCCACTTTGTGTCAACCAAGTCAATCTTTACCACCGTCATATGTTGATACCACTTTTTCGATTCCAGCTGTAACTCCTAAACCGATGTCCATTGCTGAGCACATTGCTCAATCTCGCAGCCGATCTTTCACCCCTCTCCACTCATCTAGTTCTAAGGATCCGCACGAATATTCACCTTTTTATCCATATGTTGACCCTACCCCTGTCCAATCACCCACTTCCTACCAGTCCTACCCGACTTTTCCACCGTTACTAGACAATGTTTCTACACAGCCTGTTGGGAGTTTTGCATATCCACACGATTTCGAATCTTTTACCCTTACCACCCAAGTCTAGCTTGGAAGAGGCGTTGGAGGCGTATATCGCAGCAACAAACAAAATGGTTAGGAATGTGGAAGCGTCCGTGGCCGCCCTTATGCAACCTGCTGAACCGGTAGCTAGTTTCCCGCTAGCCCCAAATTTTTCAATGTATGAGGAGGCGGTTGGACAGAATGAGAATGTGAGAGGATTTCCAAATCAAACCTACCCTCACCCAATTGAAGCCCACAACTACAGTTTTCCATCGAATGTCCTAAATGATTCACAAGTTCAAAATAAAAATGAGTTGTGTGATTTTGTAGTGTTTGATTTGCCAGATTGTGAAGAACCCCATTCGAGTGAAACCACACTTAACCCTTTCGGTCTTTACACCTCCAATTTAGAACCTGAATTGATAAATATCCATGCTTTTGATGAGGTGTCTAAAGAAATTGATTTTCACTTGATTGAGGATATCGACGCCGGGAATATTTCGGATGATGAACCTGTCGATTTAATTGAAATTTTATGTTCAAATCATCATCCCGAGTTATTAAATGTTTCTCCCGAATCTCATATGCATCTTGATTTTGAGGATAATGGCATGGATGAGTTGAATATTGAGGAGAATTTTGAGGATAATATTGAGGAGAGTAGTGAGGATCATATTGAGGTTGAACCATTTTTCTTTGATGTGTCGGATTTTCCAATTCATCCTCTTGAACCTTTACCTAAATCACCCTCCCTTTTTTCCATCGTTCCGACCACGCCTCATTTCAAGCTTGACGACTATGAGCTTGAAAACTTTTCCTTTTTATCTGACACAGTTCTCACAGCCGATGACACTTACGAGTGTTTCACTTTTTCGGACGATATTGAAGTCTCACCGCCCGAGTTTGAGTCCTTTGCATTTTCAGATGAGTTAGTTAATCCATCAGACTCGGTTGCTTACAGTCGTTTCGAACCATTGATGGAATCTTTCCAGTTCGACACAGTTTACTACGGTGAGAATGAGACTATCCATAATTCACTCCCTTTCGTCCTTCCTATTGTTCCGACCGTGCAAGTGACCGCTACGCTTTCATCTCAAATACCAAGTTCGGCGTACCTATGTTTTCTTGCGAATCTTGAGGGATTTGATCCCATTTCTCGACGGGTTGATAGCTTAGCGCAATCGTTTTTAACACATCGGTCATCACAAATTGCGCTAATTTATTCACTCGCTTTACACCCTCAAGATCGTACTCCACTTCTTTCTTCTTTCCGCCATTCTTCTCCCCCACCGAGACCATATTCTCTTCTTCCCACACGGTCTCACGTGTTTCTCATTTCTTTCCTCTACACCCCATTCTTGCACCAACTATATCATTACCACGATAAGATTTTTGAATGGTTGGTGTTAACCTTTGGCTTGTGTAAGGCCAAGCTTAAGTTTGGGGGGAACCTTTGTATATATGTATATATATTTTTTGTTTTCTTTTTCTAAAAAAAAATATAAAAAAAAATTCAAAACATTAAAAATAAAAAAAAAAATTGTAAATAAATAAACAGGGGAGTGCCGACAATTTTGACCCTCTTGGTGTAGCATGACAGTGAGGACACTGTCAAGTTTAAGTTTGGGGGTATGTCTTCTTCCTTCGCATTCATTTATACATATTTTTTCATTTGCATACTTATTTGAAAACCCATAAAAATTGAAAATTTTCAAAAATTATAAAAATTAATGTATTCAATTTTGGCTAGTTCACTTGAGTTTGACAAATAGGTCAACTGGCTTGGAACAACTAGATCTTAGACTTAGTAAATTAAAAACCCTAAAAATAACCTTCCTTAAAAGTTTAACGGTAGAAAGTATATGTCTTTGTAGTTTATTTAGAAATAGGCAAATTTTGAGTTCACTTCTTGGACTAAGTCGAAATGAAGGAAAAGTATTGATATTCTTATTAGAGTATAAGTTTGAAAAATAATTCCTAGCTTAAGTCTAGATTCTGAAAATGTATACCCTACAATTTGCACAATCACGCACCTTGAAACTTGGAATAGTAGAGGAGACCTTGAAATGCTATTGTCTAATATCCTTAGTACGAAGAAACTGAAAAAAAAATACAAGTGTGAATAAAGAAAAAAAAATGAACACTGGTTTTTGTGATTACTTAAGGCTAAAAAAATAGAAAAATATTTAGCGAGGGTGCTTCATCACCTAGTGCCTTAGACCAACTGGTTTGGGAGTCACTGCTAAAAGCCTTTGGTGTTGCAAGACTAGGAATTACGCTTTAATGTGCAAACACATCTTGTAATCGGTTGTTGGTACCTCAAGAAGTATTAATGGTCGCATGAAGGATGTGTAAGCAAATTTCAATTAAAAATTCACCAATTAAAAAGTGCTTTGGACAACGGACAAGAGTATGATTGCTTGATTTGAATTTCTAAGTGTAAGGGTGATTTATACATACACGTGGGGATATATGATTGGAGTTTAGATAAGAGAAAGGAATGAAGAATAGAACTTGTATCTTTAGTAGAGTTGATAGAAATTCCTAAGTGGAGATGGAACCCTAGAAGGAAAACTTAAGAGATGCCGAAAGCTAAGTAAGTCTATAGAACATATATAATCTTAAGTTAGCTGATGAGGAAGTGTGAAAAATATGGGTGGATAATTTATGGGTCGAAGATAATAGAATTCCTTGTTAGAAAACCTAATTGGAGAATAAAAGTCGATAAGCCGAATTGATAGGATTTTGTGGGTAGTATCCGCTGAAAACCCTCAGGAGACAACACTCCTTCTACTACGGACACCTAGAGGTTTAACGGCTTGTTGCACGTGCTCAGTGCAATCGCGTTTCCCTGCGAAAGTGCGGCTAGATTAGATTTTTATCGAGAATAAAAAAAATAAGTTTGCTCGAGGACGAGCAAAAGATAAGTTTGGGGGTATTTGTTCATATCATAATATTGCATTTTGTATTCCCCATTCTTAGGCATTTTACAACGAAAACAGGTGCTTTTGACCCATATCTACTACATGTTACAGGTTACAGGTTCTTGAAGAGAAAACAGTGAAAACGATGTAAAGACGATGAAAATGTGGACTTTGACCAACAAACAGAAGACTCTTGATCAAGCCTACATCAAAGATAAAGTTCACAATTAACAAGGAAACGCAAGGTCCAGAATACAATCGGACGGTTAAAAATCCATTGCAAATTGTTCACTGAAAATCTAGAACCAATGTAGAAGCCCAATTGATAAAAGAACCAAAGAACCAGAAGCCCAATAAGACCAAGAACAAAACCCTAAATTTTCAGCACCCAATATTACCAAAGGGCCGCGGAACCGCGGCCCAAGCCTGCCATTGCCGCGGTTCCACGGCCATAAGATGACAAAATAAAAATTTTGTTTTACCAAAACGTCGATGTGTCGCTGAAAAGATTTTCTAGGGCTATATTTGTAATTGTAGACATGCGGATCAAAATGTAACCTAGGGTTTCCTATTCTTTATAAATAGGAACTCTAATCATTGTAATTTCCTATGCCTCCCTTCATTAATAAAATTCAGATTTCTTTTGGAGAGCATCGGTGTTTCTTTTCAATTCATGAATTCAGATCTGACAACCCTGCGTTGATGATTGGAGAGATGCATCTGTAAGTAGATTTAATTCCTTGCTCTAGTTTAGATTTCAATTCTTGCCCTAGGTAATTTTCATTCTCTACCCTAGATAAATGTTCTTCAATTCCCTAATGAGTGGGTAGTCCCCTCGCTTGTTAGGGTTAGATTTGGGGAAGGTTTGAGAGACGAAAATCTCTCATCCCCTTTCTTGCCCGTCATATATTTTCATAGAACTCCATGCATACCTTCTTATTCCGCTCCCTACGGGACTCTACCCACGAGGTAGCGGTGATACCGTAGTCTAAAGGCCCGAATTTTAAGGTTTTTCATGGAGGTTAGGGTAAAGATTAAGAAAGGAAGGACAAGGATCTAGAGGAAGAACAATCTTCCCAATCATCATAATCCCTTTTATTAATATTTACCATAACACCTAATTAGATCTTCATATGGGTATAGAAAGCGGTGAGATTTATAGACTTTCCAAACTTAACCTAGACCTAACCCTAGCAAGATTTAGATATAGATTAATTCAGTTTTTAGATTAAATCAATCCTACGCCCATCAGAATTAACTCGTTTGATCGAATAGGAAATTCACAACATCCCTGTGGACCGACCCGTACTCACCGGCTAGCTGCAAAGCGGCGTCGTTCTTGATTGCGGTAATAGATAGTTTTTGAGATCAATCAACTACTCTGAGGGTAAGTCCTGCAAAACACTATGGCACAATGGGGGTGAGTTTCCAACTCATGAATAGTAATTAACATCATACAGTAATCGCAAGTATGCACGAACAGCGATTAATCTATCACATGTAATCCGATAGCATAAGTATGACAATATGAATATGCAAAAATTATGTAAAGGTACATCATCAGGGTACTACAACTACATGAAGCAATGCATATCAAAAATAATCCTGAGTGTGGGATGATATAATAAAACCTCATGCAAAAATCATCAACATGGAAAAACACCAGTGTCCCTCACTAACACATCAACTCCCAAAAATCCTCAGGCACCGCATCCTCAGATCGGCCCTCACATCCTGTAAGTCTCATGGAACCTGAGTGTCTAACATCGACACCCAAAACATCATAAAAACATATACCTGTATGTATCTATATCTATCTATATATATATATATGTGTATGTATGTATGTATGTATGTATGTATGTATGTATGTATGTATGAGGTTATAAACCACGTATGTCCGCCGACGATACGTAAAAATCATGGAAACCTGAGTGTCAAACACCGACACTCGAAACATCATGAAACCCGTGTCTAGCATTGACATGCAAATCCTCATAACTCAGGCGCTGTCACCACGACTGGCCCTGATGATATGTCGTATATTACTCCGGTCGGTATCCCCACGATAACCACCGAGTCCAAATAAATCACCGGTAGGTAATGGTCCCTCTGTCAGGCTTATGGTCTACACCACGAAATCACCACTTACTCCGGGGTACCATACCGGGTCCACCATGTACCCACAGACGGTGCCTCCCGCTCCTCGAATCGGATATCACAAGACAAATCTCAGAACCGAGAAATCACATGGTGGACGCACTGAAATATCATATCAAGAGAAACCGGGTTTTTAAACAATACATAGTTTTCTTGAAATACCCCTATGGTTCTCAAATCCATAAATCATATGAAATCCATATCTCAATGCGTAATCCATGAAAACTGGTATATGCAACATAAAACAACTATATGAGCATATTAAGGAAAAGCCGCTCTTTTAAATGAATCCAGCTTTAAAATATATCATGCGGTTCCTAAATCCTCCGCAAATAAGTGCGGCATCATATGAGGTATACATGTAATTGTAGTAAGGTTTAAGTATCTACATATAAGTATGTATGTATGATGCATTTCATAAGCGCGATAGTCAACGTCTCAATATCACATGTCAGAACAATACAACTTAGGGTATATGAAACTATAGCAAAATATGTGGGTGTACATGTCAGTATGTATGCATGATGTACATGTAGCTGTAACCGAGTATGTGGGTGTACATGTCAATATGTATGCATGATGTACAAGTAGCTATAGCAAAATATACGTGAAATGGAATAAGAGTCACTACCTCAATTATCCCTAACCTCTACAATATCACGTATGCATGTGGGTTGTGCGTGTCATGGCAATTACTGACGGTGTGGGTGTAGTATACAAATTAGTGTTCGTGCAACATGAACCGTCAGTAATGTGTTATGTCACGCCCCGCTTCCCAAAATACGGAATACGAGGGGTTGACAAGACCAGCCATGCTCCTACGGTCGAAGTAATATCTCTCCGTAGTCACATTTCGGCTTCTAGCTTTACGTGGTAATCATTAAACAACGCACAGGTAATGAGAAATGCAGCAGCTGAAACAAAACAGATACAAGGAACTAACCTGATAGAGATCAAAAGAGTATAGCTCTTGATAGCTGATCAAGATGTCCGCGATGTACATCAGGTCCTGGTCCAAGCTAGGCTCACTTCTTACTCTGAGCATGCATACTCAGGTCGTCAGAGCGACACGATAGCAATATATATATATATATATATATATATATATAGATGCAAGTGGTAACTCGAACAGTGATAATAGATATATAACAGTAAATCAAGACAGTAAAGATGTGAACATGGAGTAACCAATGCGGTGTCTAATAGATCAGGTGAACAGTAAAGCAGCAAAATAGTATGTCAGGTGTGTCAATACAGTAAGTAATGCATGTCAATGTCACTATCCCTATCAGTCTCTAAGTCTCACTGTACCGGTCAATAAGCCTATCGTCAGTCCAAGTGTGAGAGTCAACCACTCATGAGTATCCTCCACCCAAGGGTATGACCCAAGGGCAAGGGACCACGGGCCCGAAATATAACGCACGGTAATAATCATGTAATATCTCTGTAAATCTCCATATATCTCCATATATATATGCCGGCATGGGACTCCCGAGATTCTATTGAACTCACACTCAAACTACCCCCACCCCGTGTTCTACATCAAACGCCAACCATAACCTCAAATACCGGTCGGTCCATGACAAGTCCGCGCGAGAACTGGAGACAGGATCTCCATCAAGCACGTCCCGACTGATACCCAAAATAAATGGACAGTGTCTGGTGCCTTACCTGTGACATCCATATAAGTTCTTCCATAAGTGTCCCATACCACTTATAGTCACACTTATACGCGCCCCACAGACGTCGACAAAGCAAAACATCAATAGGGTTCACTGATTGTGTACAAGTACGTGTCACTATCACTTATCCAATCATGCTCAACCACTAACATACTTGCCACAATCACCACTAATACCTAACACTGGGTAATGCACATGATCACTAAGTTACCAATACAATGACATATGTATAATGTGATGAGAAAACAGCATTTAAGGCATGATTAAGGTGTCATCAAACGATATCCTACCACTTGCATAATTCTTCATAATTCATACATGTATAATTTAGCGAAACAATGAACAGGGGATAAGTAGTGTGTTTGATTATTTATCCATCAAAATTGGTTTCGCATCAATCGGGTTTCAGGTTCGCTAGTTATGGCCATTTCATTTTAAGCGTACACTGCTGGAAATCCGGTTTCAGAATCGGAAGTCCGTTTCGCAACGCATTTTAATCCCAGTTGGGACCATAATTTAGCGACGCTGTAGTTGAATGAAATCTAGGGTTTTCAACTCAACATACGGATTCTCAATCGCGTCTATACGTCAAAAGTTATGCACTGTTCAACATTGGTATGTCAATCCTGTTTCTGTTTGGGACTGCTAGACGTCCTGATCTTTTAAATTGCAGTTTAAATAACAAACGATGATATAACAGGGTGAAATCACTTGAGTTATTTATATAACAGATTGATCTTCAATAACATGCAGGGTTTCGCAACATACGAGTTCGGGAAACAAGGTAGTAAACATTACGGGACAGAAAACAATAACCAGAATTGCTCTGGACTGCAGTCCAGAGCCGCTCTCCGAACCAATTCTCGTCATAATTTCAGTACAGAAATAATTAAGAACTTGTACAGGGTTACAGGTCGTCGAGTCATCTTCGATTTGAGCCCTCGAACGCCTCATTTCAATATGTACACAATTAATTTTGATTTTAACAATTTTCAGGTGCGGGAAATTCCCAGTTTTTACGGGTGTAGTTGGGGGTGATCGTTTAAGTCGTTAACAGTCATATTTTTCAGTGAAATTTCTACACCAGATTCATTGCCAGACGGGCCACAATATACAAACAAGTTCCGTCAAATTAAGGAAAGTTTATCATTCAGATCTTGCGTCGAACACTTATGTTATCTAAGGTTTTCATGAATCGCAAACAGGAAATTAATGCGGTTTGATTTATAACGGAAATAATATAGCATGTAGCAAGTAGGGTACTTGCCTGGAGACGCTTTGACGATACACGGCAGCGGCAACGGCACGAACACGTGACGAACGACGTGGTTTGGTTTCACGACCTCGGCTCGCGTTTCGGGTTCGACGTCGGAGTTGTCCGGGGGTGGCTCGTATTCGTTGGAAGCAGAGGGGATGCTCTGTGGATCACCCGGGGTTTGCTGGGGTCGATGACGGTCGGCTGTGTCGCTCCGGCGAGGGGCAGCAGAGGTTGCAGCAAAGGTTGGGTGTGGGTTTTGGAGAGAGTGGGAGAGAGGTGGAGGAGCTCGGGAAGTACTTATGGTGATGGTGCTGACGACGCAGAGGGTGCAAGGGAGTCGACGCTGTGGTGGGGAGCTCGTCGGCGCAGGGGTGCAGGGGTGGAGCTCGGGTGTAGTGAGCTTGGCGAGGGGGTGTGTAGGGGAAGTTGTCGGTGGTGTTGGGAGTGGCGAGTGGGGATAGAGCTCTGGAGAGAAGAGTGAGGGAGGAAGGACGAGACAATGGGGAGCTCGTCGGCGGCGAGGAGGCGCACAAGGTTCGGAGCTCGGTGGGTTTCTATATGGAGAGTGAGAGAGAGTGTTGAAGAATGAGAGGGAGAGAAGAGTTTGAGTTTGAGGGGCTCGAGGGAGTCATGGTCGAGGTCGGGGGCACGGCGCAGGCGACGTGGGCGCGAGGGAGAGGCTCGGGGACGTGGGTGTGACGGAAAAGAATGGGCGGGAGAAGTTTACAACAAGGGAGGAGAGAGGGGGAGAAGGGAAGGAAGGCGAGGAGAGGGTTTGAGGAGCGCGCGCGCACGTGGTCGTGGGTTCGAGGGGTGTTCGCGACGTAAGCGGCGACGTGGGGGCGACGCGGGGGATGCGCACTGAAGACGAGCGGGAAAGTTTTCTTTACGTGGGGAAGAAGGGTTTAATGGGTCGGGTCTGGGGGTCGGGAGCGGGCTCGGGTTTGGAGTGTGGACAGTTGGGCCGGGCCGGCAGGGGAGAGGGCCGGGGATTTAATGCTACAAAAAAAATTATAATTTGTGTTGGGCTGCTGGGTTAGAGACTTGGGCTGGGCCGGGGTTTTATTAATATAAATTTAGCTTTGATGCATGGGCCGGGGGAAAATTTAAAAGGGAAATTAATTTGTTTTGTTTTGATTTTAAATGGTTTTGGAAAAAAAATTAGTAAAACTTGAGCAGCCAAAAACCTACAAAATCCCGAGGACAAATGGGGAAGCAATCGGGGACTTGGGAAAAATAGAAATGGGGAAAAAGAATTGTGGAAAGGAGATGGCCTGGCTACAAAGAAAGAAAAAAAAGGAAAGGATAAAGTAATGAAGGGGAGGATGGAAGTGTGGTTAGGGTTTTACAATTCTAAAAATAATAATTATAAAATAAATAACTTTTAAGAGTAACAAAAATACGGGTATTGGTATACAAAAGGGGCTGGGTGTTATATCATACCACCCTTAGAAAAATTTCGTCCTCGAAATTTAAAATAAGCGATAAGCTATCTAAAATAATATGCGAAAAGCTACAATCTCGAACATTAACATATAGTGGTTTACTAAAAAAAAACAGCTAGATAAGATTAATCGAAGGTCTTTATATGTATAAAACTAACGTAACAAAGGGTAGGTCTAAGTAAGTACAAGGCAGACTCAAACATAAGGGCAAACTACATGTATAAGAGAATAAAAATATCAATAACAGACAATAATATTCGAGGCATGCTCAATAAAAATCGAAACCCAAAATATGTATACACATGTATATCGAACCAGCGCAGCTAAGATAAAAGTATCAGACATAACCATCTATAATAGCAACCTATAAGTATAATACCCGAGAAAACTAAAGTAACAATATTAAAATGGTGAAGGATTTGACGATAGGTTAAAGCACCCTAGTATAATGTATCGATCAAAAAAGAAAAACAAATCTTAAAATAACTTAGAAAATCTACATGGTGCAAATAAGAAACATAGCATAAAATAATATGTGTAATATATGGTTGTGCTGTCGAAAATAATGGGAGATTAGTAGTGTACTGAAAATGCATAAAACGGAAATAGTTAATAACATGCACTTTTCGATGGACACAAAATAATGAAAACTAAATTTTCGAATAACGGTGTCCCTAAATATAGTTAGGGTAATAGGAAAATAGCACAAAAATGTATAGGGCTAGCTAGAGTAGGGATTACAATGGAGTACGGCTCACTCAAAAGGTCGGAGTGTGACGGCTTTAGACTGAAGGTCGAAGAGATTGGGGTCGGGTCAGCACAGGAAGTAAGGGTGAGCAGCAAAGGACCACAGGGGGAAAATGAATGTATGGGAAGGAAAACGGTCGATACATCATGTGAATCAAAAAAATCCGAAGGGTTAGCTAACTCAGAAATTTCATTATTAATTTCCCTTCCAGAAGGATCTCAAACGAGGCACATACGAAGGATGAAGGGTGGCCCATTCAAAAGATCGGGGTATGGTACTTTTTAATCTAAGCGAAGGTCAAAACAGCACAAGGTGTAGGGGTGGACAGTCCAGAAACTCAGGAGGAAAATAAATGTATAGGGGAAACAGTCAAGCATCAAGTGAACCAAAAAGATCAAAGGACTAGCGAACTCAGCAATTTACTTCATTTCCGAAAAGTCCGAACAAGGCATCCCCGACGAAAAAAGATAGTCCTAAACTATACATAGATTTTATTTGGCCAGAGGAGACGAAAGCTCAATCACGTCCATCGCGGTTGTGGAGGTTCAGCAGGTTACGGTAGGTTCGCGCGCTCAGATAGGGCGTCCATTTCCATATCGCCTCGCAGGGATCGCCACTGAAAGTTCTTCTGCCATGGAGTTTTCTTCTTCTGACCCTTCTTCCTCGGCTGGAGCTTCTTCATCGAGGTCTGATTCTACGTGATCTTCTTCTGCTGAATCCTCTTCCATAGGATTTTCTTCCACTGGATTCTCCCTAAGGTTTTCCTCTCCAGGATTTTCTTCTATCGGGTCCTCTTCGGGATTTTCCCCCATTGGGTCTTCTTCGAGGTCCTCCTCTTCGTCGTCAGAGTCGCTGACAATGTCGACTTCTGGGGCTGTGAATCCCTCACCCTCTGAATCTCTGTTTCCGAAAATAACCTGTGGGCCGTTAATCTCGTCATCTGATCTTACCAGCATGTAGTCCGAGGAGACGCACGACCGTGTGTCCTCATCTAAAGGCGGCACTTCTCCAAAGTGGGCCATGACCTGAAAAGAGAGAGTCGTGATTAGACAGTGGAGCACGTTAAGAAGATATCCAAGGATACAGTGGCACAGGGAGGATTTGCTGGAGGCAAGGACGGAAAATTAAAATGTAAAGATGCTGATGCAATGAATAGTATAGAATAAAGTGAGAAGCAAGAGAACGGTACATACATCACAACTCAGAGTTTTATTGCATTCAGCTAAAAGTTCGACGGATACAAGATTTCAAACGAAAGGAATATTTACAAAGGAGTGACAACATTTTTATTGAAAGTAGAAAACGTGATAATTCTTCTTTGATTTCTGGACTGCCACACTCCTGTCTCACGAGTTGAATCATGCGCGGGGTCCGCACTATCCTCGAAGGTCGAACTACGAAATAACCATCACTTAGCCGAAGTGGAGGGTGTAGACGAACTGCCTCCTTGTAGCTCCTCCCTTTCAGGGCAACTATTGATAAAGTGTTCGCTGGATCCGCAAATCAGGCATTCCCCTTTGGCGCGGCGATACTCCCTCTGAAGGTGTCCTGGCTTCTTGCAGTACCCACAACGTTGGGTCTTCTGTTGCTTCTGTCGCGGGGAAACAAGTGGGCGCTTCATCTTCACCTCTTTTCCTCCTCTGACAGGGATCCCTTTACGATTAGAGGCTTCCGCTGGTGCCTGAGTCATCTTCCTTCTTAGTCCCTCAGCTAACAGGTCGTTTGTTCGCTCCTGGGCTTCCTTCAGACCATGCAGTGCATTCAGAATCTCTACGGTCTGATTCTGGGGAGTGGAGGTAGGGGGAGAGTCGTTAGAAGACATGGTCCTGAAATAACAATTTTGAGGACGATATAAGGCACAAGCTATAAGAATTAAAATATAATATGGATTGGGCAAGGGATCCAGAATATCGGGTGTGATGAAATTTATTACAAGTGGAAATCAATTATAGGACTCTAAGTCACTTAAACAGAGTACAGTATTGTAACTATGATGTAGTTCACAATTACAACCGCGTAACTCTGCCAAGTTACCCGAAACCCTAGCGGATGGATAGCAGAACACACAATGTGAATAAGGAATAAGAATAACAAGTTTACAATCTAGACCGAGGGATGTCTTAGATTGTCAAGCTATACACGGAAAACTGCAATCCCAATCGAAGCAAAACCTGGCTCTGATACCAACAAAACCATGTCACGCACCGCTTCCCAAAATACGGAATACGAGGGGTTGACAAGGCCAGCCATGCTCCTACGGTCGAGGTAATATCTCTTCGTAGTCACACTTCGGCTTCTAGCTTTACGTGGTAATCAGTAAACAACGCACAGGTAATGAGAAATGCAGTAGCTGAAACAAAACAGATACAAGAAACTAACCTGATAGAGATCAAAAGAGTATAGCTCTTGATAGCTGATCAAGATGTCCGCGATGTACGTCTGGTCCTGGTCCAAGCTAGGCCCACTTCTTACTCTGAGCATGCATACTCAGGTCGTCAGAGCGACGCGATAGCAATATATATATATAGATGCAAGTGGTAACTCGAACAGTGATAATAGATATATAACAGTAAATCAAGACAGTAAAGATGTGAACATGGAGTAACCAATGCGGTGTCTAATAGATCAGGTGAACAGTAAAGCAGTAAAATAGTATGTCAGGTGTGTCAATACAGTAAGTAATGCATGTCAATGTCAATATCCCTATCAGTCTCTAAGTCTCACTGTACCGGTCACTAAGCCTATCGTCAGTCCAAGTGTGAGAGTCAACCACTCGTGAGTATCCCCCACCCAAGGGTAGGACCCAAGGGCAAGGGACCACGGGCCCGAAATATAACGCACGGTAATAATCATGTAATATCCCTGTAAATCTCCATATATCTCCATATATATATGCCGGCATGGGACTCCCGAGATTCTTTTGAACTCACACTCAAACTACCCCACACCCTGTGGTCTACATCAAACGCCAACCATAACCTCAAATACCGGTCGGTCCATAACAAGTCCGCGCGAGAACTGGAGACAGGATCTCCATCAAGCACGTCCCGACTGATACCCAAGATAAATGGATAGTGTCTGGTGCCTTACCTGTGACACCCATACAAGTGCTTCCATAAGTGTCCCATACCATTTATAGTCACACTTATACGCGTCCCACAGACGTCGACAATGCAAAACATCAATAGGGTTCACTGATTGTGTATAAGTACGTGTCACTATCACTTATCCAATCATGCTCAACCACTAACGTACTTGCCACAATCACCACTATTACCTAACACTGGGTAATGCACATGATCACTAAGTTACCAATGCAATGACATATGTATAATGTGATGAGAAAACAACATTTAAGGCATGATTAAGGTGTCATCAAACGATATCCTACCACTTGCATAATTCTTCATAATTCATACATGTACAATTTAGCGAAATAATGAACAGGGGATAAGTAGTGTGTTTGATTATCTATCCATCAAAATTAGTTTCGCGTCAATCGGTTTTCAGGTTCGCTAGTTATAGCCATTTCATTTTAAGCGTTCACTGCTGGAAATCCGGTTTCAGAATCGGAAGTCTGTTTCGCAACGCATTTTAATCCCGGTTGGGACCAGAATTTAGCGACGCTATAGTTGAATGAAATCTAGGGTTTTCAACTCAACATACGGATTCTCAATCGCGTCTGTACGTCAAAAGTTATGCACTGTTCAACACTAGTATGTCAATCCTGTTTCTGTTTGGGACTGCTAGACGTCCTGATCTTTTAAATTGCAGTTTAAATAACAAACGATGATATAACGGGGTGAAATCACTTGAGTTATTTAGCTAACAGATTTATCTTCAATAAAATGCAGGGTTTCGCAACATACGAGTTCGGGAAACAAGGTAGTAAGCATTACGGGACAGAAAACAATAACTAGAGTTGCTCTGGACTGTAGTCCAGAGCCGCTCTCCGAACCAATTATCCTCATAATTTCAGTATAGAAATAATTAAGAACTTGTACAGGGTTACAGGTCGTCGAGTCTTCTTCGATTTGAGCTCTCGAACGCCTCATTTCAATTTGTACACAATTAATTGTGATTTTAACAATTTTCAGGTGCGGGAAATTCCCAGTTTTTACGGGTGTAGTTGGGGGTGATCGTTTAAGTCGTTAACAGTCATATTTTTCAGTGAAATTTCTACACCAGGTTCATTGCTAGACGGGCCACAATATGCAAACAAGTTCCGTCAAATTAAGGAAAGGTTATCATTCAGATCTTGCGTCGAACACTTATGTTATCTAAGGTTTTCATGAATCGCAAACAGGGAATTAATGCGGTTTGATTTATAACGGAAATAATATAGCATGTAGCAAGTAGGGTACTTTCCTGGAGACGCTTTGGTGATGCACGGCAGCGGCAGTGGCACGAACGCGTGATGAACGGCGTGGTTTGGTTTCACGGCCACGGCTCGCGTTTCGGGTTCAACGTCGGATTTGTCCGGGGGTGACTCGTATTCGTTGGAAGCAGAGGGGATGCTCTGTGGATCACCCGGGGTGTGCTCGGGTTGACGACGGTCGGCGGTGTCGCTTCGGCGAGGGGCAGCAGAGGTTGCAGCTAGGGTTGGGTATGGGTTTTGGAGAGAGGGGGAGAGGTGGTGGAGCTCGGGAAGTACTGATGGTGATGGTGCTGACGACGCAGAGGGTGCAGAGGAGTCGACGCTGTGGTGGGAAGCTCGCCGGCATGAGGGTGCAGGGGTGGAGCTCGGGTGCAGTGAGCTTGGCGAGGGGGTGTATAGGGGAAGTGGTCGGTGGTGTGGGGAGTGGCGAGTGGGGATAGAGCTCTGGAGACAAGAGTGAGGGAGGAAGGAAGAGATAATGGGGAGCTCGTCGGCGTCGAGGAGGCGCACAGGGTTCGGAGCTCGGTGGGTTTCTGTATGGAGAGAGAGTGTGTGTTGGAGAATGAGAGGGAGAGAAGAGTTTGAGTTTGAGGGGCTCGAGGGAGTCATGGTCAAGTTCGGGGGCACGGCGCGGGCGACGTAGGCATGAGGGAGAGGCTCGGGGACGTGGGTGCGACGGAAAAGAATAGGCGGGAGAAGTTTACAACAAGGGAGGAGAGAGGAGGAGAAGGGAAGGAAGGCGAGGAGAGGGTTTGAGGAGAGGGTTTGAGGAGCGTGTGTGAACGTGGTCGTGGGTTCGAGGGGTGTTCGTGACGTAGGTGGCGATGTGGGGGCGACGCGGGGGATGCGCACTGAAGATGAGCGGGAAAGTTTTCTTTACATAGGGAAGAAGGGTTTAACGGGTCGGGTCTGGGGGTCGGGAGCGGGCTCAGGTTTGGAGTGTGGGCAGTTGGGTCGGGCCGGCAAGGGGAGAGGGCCGGGGATTTAATGCTACAAAAAAATTATAATTTGTGTTGGGCTGCTGGGTTAGAGACTTGGGCTGGGCCGGGGTTTTATTAATATAAATTTAGCTTTGATGCATAGGCCGGGGGAAAATTTAAAGGGAAGTTAATTTGTTTTATTTTTATTTTTAATGGTTTTGGAAAAACAATTAGTAAAACTTGAGCAGCCAAAAACCTACAAAATCCCAAGGACAAATGGAGAAGCAATCGGGGACTTGGGAAAAATAGAAATGGGGAAAAAGAATTTGGGGAAAGGAGATGGCCTGGCTACAAAGAAAGAAAAAAAAAGAGGAAAGGATAATGTAATGAAGGGGAGGATGGAAGTGTGGTTAGGGTTTTAAAATTCTAAAAATAATAATTATAAAATAAATAACTTTTAAGAGTAACAAAAATACGGGTATTGGTATACAAAATGGGCTGGGTGTTACATGTTATGTCCAATAGGTACAAGTCAATGTACAACAGGTAATACTATGCAAATGACGTTCATATGAAATCAACTTGTAACGACCGTGTTTTCTAATACCTAATAAAATATATTTTATTTAAATTTCTATTATCAAATAATTATTTACGTGTTTCGTTGATAGGAGAATATTTTTAAAGTAATGTTAATAATTTTCAAAGCTTTGAAAATGATTAAAGGAATTTTTTAAAATCTATTTATCGTTTTTATAGGCTTAAAATGTTTTATAATGCCTTAAAATAATCTACATATTTTTATTATCGATTAAAATAATTAATTTGTAATTAAAAATATTTTAAAGGATAAACTAGACTTTAAATAATTATAATAACTAAGCTAAAACCGTAAATATGGGATATATTATTTATTATTAGCCCAAAATTATTTTTATACTAAAGATAACAATAAAATAGATATTCTAAAATTTCCATAATTTTCCCGTATTTTTAACCATTTTTAACATTTTTTTTTAAAAAATAACAAATTCAAATATTAAATAATAAACTGTTTATTATTTTTATAAAAAAAATTAATTAAGTTAATCCCCTTGATCTGGATCGTTGGATACAAGATCCAACGGCCCAGAACGCGCGGCGGTGCCCACGTGGTGGGGACCACACGAAACCACGTGATCCCCTCCACACGGGCACGTGGCAGGCGGCGGCGGCGCTTGGCGGCGCGATCTCGCCCGTTGGATCATGATCCAACGGCTGAGATGAAGGGCGGCGGCGCTTGGCGACGCGATCTCGCCCGTTGGATCATGATCCCACGGCTGAGATGAAGGGTGGCGGCGGCAATCACGAGCTGATAATTCTGAATGATTGGGCGGCGCGGATTTTGAGATATTTTAATTGAATTTTTGGATTTTATGGTTGGTGAAAAAACCCTATAAATAGGTACTTCAAACATTAATTTTTCACACCTCAGAACTCCAAAAATTCTGAAAAAAATACCCACGCCTTCATATTGATGACGCCGATGCTACGGCTCCACCTAATCACCAAGGAAAAATCTGAGCGCGGAGTTATTGAGGAGTTTGTACAAGCCTACGTTTCGACGCATCTACATCCAACTCTAATCAAAGGTAGGATACGCCTCTCTCCACTCCTCTGTCGCCTTCTTTCTCATAATAGTCTTGGTTTCAACTCCTAATCCCTAATCTCATATTAAAATGATATAAAAAATTATTCTTGCATGCTTATTCTTTTGTACCTCTCAATGATGATCATATTAACCCATGTTTAAAATGGCTTCCTTAATCACTCCTATACAAAATATTGCACTCTCGTACTACATGAAATTTGAGATGCTTAATGTTATAACCCACGTGTATTAATTCACCCCTCATATACTCATACTACCAATTTGATCTCGAAATAGGTTTCTTCCACAAAAATACCCTCGTTTTGTTAAAAAATTATATTTGTTTAAAATATCCATAAGAGACAAGATATTTGGAATAATTATTTTAGATACAATATATATATATATAATACCCGTGGGTTGCCTTTTTCGGGGAAGGAAACTCCCCTAGAAGCTGAGGAATGGCTCAAGGGAACAGTCAACGATCTCGGTGCCGCCCAAATTCCGAAGGACGCATGGGTGAACATCGCTAAGCTACAACTTACGGATAATTCCAGGATATGGTGGGAGGCAGAGGAAAGTAGATTGAAGGAGCCCATCGACCGGGAAACGTTCAAACAGCGTTTTGATACCCAGTACTTTCCAGTCGTGGCACACTTAAGGATGGAAAAAGAGTTTATACAATTCCAACAAAGGAGCATGTGGGATAAGTCGGTGGACAAGTACGCTTCGGAGTTCGCAAGGTTAAGTCGGTTCGTGCATCATCTGGTGGCAACCCCAGAACTTTATGCTAAGAGATTCTGGCATGGATTGAACCTGAAGACGCAGTCCTCCATGTCTTCTGCTACTCTTTCGACTTATGATGAAATCTTAGAGGCGGCACGAAACTTTGAAGATCTTCGGCGATGCATGAGGAAGGATGGTCGTTTGTCTGGTATTAAGCAACCAACTAATCAAATTCTTGGAGGATCATCTTCCAGATTCAACGGGAGACAACAACCTAAGAGACCAGTAGGACCAACTATCTTCGGAAAACCAGCCGTTTTATGCAACCATTGTGGTAGGACCGGACACTACAGGAGAGGCTGCCGCATTTTGAACAAACTCTGCATAGTCTGTGGGTCTCCGGATCATGCTATTGGGGACTTTCCTCAGAGAGGGAGACAATCAGGCCCCGTCAACAAGCCGGCTAACTATGGAGAACCCACATATGGAAACCAGCCACTTTCCGCCACTAAACCAACCGGTCAAGGGGCATCACCAAAGGGGCCACCTTTACCATCACAGGAGCGTGTTTTTCAGTAAGCGCAGAGGAATGGACCCAAACGCCAGACCTTCACCATGACAGCCGAGAAGGCATATGCCACGTGAAAAGACAATAGAGGTACTCTTTCTTTTTCTCAACCTTTCTTTCGATACCATTCTTATTTATCTTTCGATGCAAATCTTAGTTGGGCTCACCATAATTCCTCTAGTTTTCGTAATTTCGACTAGTTGACTTTATGTTATATCTCGCAAGTTTTTCATCAATTCACAACCTCCTTTTAACTTCCAAACTTTTCTATCTAGAAGCAACTACTGATTTTACATTTTCCGATTCCTTGTACCTAAACCCTTCAAAGACTTTCCATGCATCAAGTGATACACCAACTCGCGGGAGCGACACCTGCAGCAAAGAGGATTCCTGACAGCGTTACTGATTTCCGTCCCTAGTAGTGGCTACTCCTTGAAAATTTCAAATATGAAATTATTCTAAGGAGGGTAGATCGTAACTATCACAACCATTCTTGCAATTCTTAGCAAACCCAGAAGTTTTAAACATCCACAACGATTTTTCGGAGAAGGGACTTGGTGGTGTGATGTATCAGCGCAGCGATATAGTTGCATATGCGTCAGGACAACTAACGACTTGTGGACGCAACTATCATGTTCAGATCTAGAAATGACAATGGTAATGTTCATCTTGAAGATATAAAAGCACTACTCTAAGGAGAACATGGGAACACGGATGGTTGAAACACATGAAACGGGTGAGAGGGGTCAAGTTTTATATGGGAGAAGTGCCGATCGATTAGGACGACCCTGAAGATGGAGAATTGTAAGATTGACATAATTGTAGGAAAAAAAGTGAAGATGGTGATACAATGCAGCGAGCACGAAAAGCTCAGCCCACGACTCATCGGCCGTTTAACATCTTGGAAGGAGACGGTGGGTTTATGTATAGCCTAGTTCTGCTATTTTCTTTGGAGGGCGTGCATAATGCTTTTATACCTCACAGTTAAGAGGTTATGCTGGAAACCCTAGTCATACTTTTGATCGTTCCGAGATCACGGAAAAGTTGGCGTAACCTACGAGCGGCAACCGGTCGGGATACTAGAAGGATGAAACCTTGAGTGATAAGACAATCCTGCTGGCTAGAGCTATATGAAGAAAGAACTACTAGGCAGACATACACGGAAGCGAGGAAACGGGACGAGAGTGCGAGACCTAAAATATTTAATCGCGATAATCCCCTCTTAGTGAATTCTTTTTTCTTGACCTACCTTCTGAAATTTCGAGGACGAAATTATTTTAATGGGGGTAGATTGTAATGACCGTATTTTATAATACCTAATAAAATATATTTTATTTAAATTTCTATTATCAAATAACTATTTACGTGTTTCATTGATAGGAGAATATTTTTAAAGTAATGTTAATAATTTTCAAAGCAGTGAAAATGATTAAAGGAATTTTCTAAAATCTATTATCATTTTTATAGGCTTAAAATGTTTTATAATGCCTTAAAATAATCTACATATTTTTATTATTGATTAAAATAATTAATTTGTAATTAAAAATATTTTAAAGGATTAACTAGATTTTAAATAATTATAATAACTAAGCTAAAACCGTAAATATGGGATATATTATTTATTTTTAGCCCAAAATTATTTTTATACTAAAGATAACAATAAAATAGATTTTCTAAAAAATTTCCATAATTTTCCCGTATTTTTAACTATTTTTAAAAAAAAAACAAATTCAAATATTAAATAATAAACTGTTTATTATTTTTATATAAAAAAAATTAATTAAGTTAATCCCCTTGATCTGGACCGTTGGATACAAGATCCAACGGCCCAGAACGCGCGGCGGAGCCCACGTGGTGGGGACCACGCGAAACCGCGTGATCCCCTTCCACGCGGGCATGTGGCAGGCGGCGGCGGAGCTTGGCGGTGCGATCTCGTCCGTTGGATCATGATCCAACGGCTGAGATGAAGGGCGGCGGCGGCAATCACGAGTTGATAATTCTGAATGATTGGGCGGCGCGGATTTTGAGAGATTTTAACTGAATTTTTGGATTTTATGGTTGGTGAAAAAAACCCTATAAATAGGCATTTCAAACATTGATTTCTCACACCTCAGAACTCCAAAAATTCTAAAAAAAATACCCACGCCTTCGTATCGATGACGCCGACGCTACGGCTCCACCCAATCACCAAGGAAAAATCTGAGCATGAAGCTATTGAGGAGTTTGTACAAGCCTACGTTTCGATGCATCTACATCCAACTCTAATCAAAGGTAGGATCCGCCTCTCTCCACTCCTCTGTCGCCTTCTTTCTCATAATAGTCTTGGTTTCAACTCCTAATCCCTAATCTCATATCAAAATGATATAAAATATTATTCTTGCATGCTTATTCTTTTGTACCTCTCAATGATGATCATATTAACCCATGTTTAAAATGGCTTCCTTAATCACTCCTAAACAAAATATTGCACTCTCGTACTACATGAAATTTGAGATGCTTAATGTTATAACCCACGGGTATTAATTCACCCCTCATATACCTACACTTACCCATACTACCAATTTGATCTCGAAATAGGGTTCTTCCACAAAAATACCATCGTTTTGTTAAAAGGTTATATTTATTTAAAATATCCATAAGAGACAAGATATTTGGAATAATTATTTTAGATACGATATATATATATATATATATATATATATATATATATATATATATATATATATTACTCACACTTTTTCACCAACTACTCTAATTTTGTTAAATCCCTTTACCCTTTGAAAGGGGATAATACGAAATCTAAATAACGGCATCTGGTTTTTCCAACTTAGCCCCTTTCACTCGAAAGGATATTTTTATATTAATTCTTCTTAGAATGTTAACTAAAATTTAATGAGTTAACCTAATAATAGGGTAATGTTTTACGCGAGTACCTCGTGGTTGATAAGGCAATCGTCCCTGAAAAGGACACAACTCCTGCCGTCCATGTGCAGCGGTTGCCAATACGAACGTATTTTCTAAAACATTATCTCAAACTTAAAACACTATAATTTCATAAAATTATTATTTACAATAAAATATCTCAATCCATCCTAAAAAGAGATAATTTCATTTAAATACCTGGACCTTTACTAAAAGGCTATTTTCAATAAAGAACATAACCCTTATAAATGATATTTTCCAAAAGGATATCTAAAATTTTATTAAAGGATAATTTTCAAATAAATACTATAACCTTTTATTAAAAGGATGCTTTCTCAGTAAAATATTATGGTTTTCCAAAATGATAAATATTCCAAACATCATGGTTTCCTTATAAACAATAAAAATAATCAAACACTATTATTCTTTATTAACTAAGTGTTTTATAAGATAACACGAACTACATTACAAACTTTAAAAGATAACAAGACAAAACGAGCGGTTGTGGAAGGCCATATTAAATGAGATCAACTTCTTGATTACAAGTTTATGACATACATGACACATGTTACGGTTAGAGTTAGAATGCGCGGACCTAGGTATGGAATACTTATTGAGAAGATCCCGATATTCCGGGTGACCAGTCTGATGTACGGACGACTATACATATATGAAGATCCCTGTAGACAGGGTGACCAGTCCAATGTGTGGACGACTACTAACCCGATATTCGGACGAATACTAACCCTATTGAGGGCGAATGATCCAAAATGTGGATGACATACAATGTGGAAATTCCATGCCTAGAGGTATACGCACTAACTCTAATTCGTCAAAACCTTTATACTGAACCACAGGGATGGGTAGTTTGATTAGGCAAGGAGATATCGGAACTCGGATTCCCCTACTACTCGATCATGATCCCGGGAAGTGAAACGGTATATTTCACTTCCCCAGTTGTTGTTCCGTGACCACAACGGAATAATCGCGAGTATCTGGACACTTGTTTAACAAACTAAAACATTTACAATATCTATTGATACTCAACACCAAACTCACATCATATACTATACCTACCTGTTATCTTATCTATCTTTCTTTCTGAGACAATAGTTATTCAGTATCTTGGATGTGGATATTTCACCAGTTTAGACTTGTTGTTTATTATGGAATTGAAGGATGGAAATACCTATGCACTTGAGTGATATTCACGCTAGACAACACTCCATAGTAGTTATGGGACACCTCTCAGGGATGTTCACGCTACCGTATTGATTGCCACCCCAGGCACGAGCACCAGCTCATACTACTTCCAGCTAGTCATAGGATACCTCAAGGATACGATTATGTTCACCGGTCAATTCCATCAATACACACCTGGTTTAACCTGATCTAACTCTTAGACTGAATATCTGTTTGACTTGACTTGAACCTTTACCAAACATATACCTCACACAACCTACTCATATTCACATATCTAATTTGTATATAACCTCATACCTTTATACACATGTACACCATATTCATTATATACACCTGTCCGTTTCTATACCTTTACTTCCTTATGAGGCAATCCTACCCGAGTATAACTCGCTGACGGACCTTCCTTTTCTTCCTCTATCTTTGGAATGTCCGTCAGATAAGAATGAGTATTATGGCGAGGATCAAGGTGTGAAGCCAACTTAGGAAAATTATGCAGACTGGAAGATGGAAGATTAGCTAGATTTAATTTTTGTAGTTGTCCAAATGTTTAGGGCTTTTGTTTCTTCTTTCATGTAATTAAACTACTTAGTTTATTTTACTCTTTCTTTTGGGATGTAATAAAGTTCGGTTAATGGAAATAAATGCCTTTCGTTTTTATTACTTTAATTTTGGTACACACCCTGCATTTTAGATATTTATACGCTTAACGTAACTGTATTGAATAGACCACCTTCAATACAGTTAGGTTGTAGACTTTGCCACGTCATCCTTCACCTTCTTTTGGGAAGCGGGGCGTGACACAACTAATATGCAATAACATGCAGCTATCATATCCTATTAGCCCCGACGCATAACGCCATACGGGCGATTTTCCCGTAGATGTTAAATCTACTCACCGATGGTCTCGAGCTATGAAAATCCGACCACCTGCTTCCCCTTATTCGCAGCATCCGAAGTCCCCGCTTGCGATCCTAAAATTTCACAAACACATCACATAAGCTAAATATCGTACGTCGACGCAAAGATAACGAAACGCAAGGATAACACCCAGAAAATTACACTGCGCACCGCACGACATCGGCAGAAACCCTAACTAGGGTCGCTAAACTACGAAACACCAAGTCTAGACTCTGATCGTCCCGATCGCGCAAACACAACACAATCAAATACGAGAAATATAATAGATATAACCTCGCAACGACCAACTAAACCCACGTCCAAAATACACCGAAACCTAGTAAGCAACTTATCGCAATATTTTGCACAAGTCTAAAACTAACACAAATCTAGCGACATCAAACGCCTTAAAGTAGCTTAACTAAGTTATCCGAACCACTTCCAAAATTTTAATCTCGCCCAATTAGGTTTTAGTAAAACCTAGTAAGCTAAAAACTCAATTAGCCAAAATTTAGGAATTAACAACAACTTCATCCACAAGATTAAGTTTTCAAAGTCATCATTATAACCATTAACCAATACAAACCCTAACTAAATTTTCATACAATTATCATGAATGAATTTAAACAAGAATTTAAAGCTATATTATGCAACTAATTAGCTAGCTTAAAGATTTAAATACAACAATTAAAGATTAGGGTTTGAAATTATACCTCTCAAGAACACAAACAAGCAACTAGATCCATCATTTTTCCCCTCCAAAAATGATGTTTTTCTTGAAGGTTTAAGCAAGATTTGTGAAGGAGAATGATCGGTTATTGTTTGTTTATGAGTTTTGTGGATTTATTTAAGGAATTTTAAGGATTTATTGATCTTGGAATTGTAGAAATTGAGGCAAGGAAGAAGAAGGGCAGAACAAGAGGGGAGCTCGGCCAAATTGAGGAAGAGGGGGTGTTCCCCTCCGAAAGGCGGCCACGACGTTAGGATGTCTTGCCTAAGATTCGGGGCAGATGCTATATGGTTTTATCCGCCCACCTCTCCGAAGATGCCAAGTTGATTTATGGCACCGTGTATCGGAGGTTTAGACGGATGCGGCCGATGTAGCAGACTTCGTCAGATTCCCCCTCATTTGAGGGGTTTTTGATTGTGGGGACGCTCTTCCCTGCAGGCGCAAACCCCTGCAGTTAATTACACTACCGCATCGCGGTAACAACTTTCTCCTTCTCCAGAATTTCACTTCGTGTCGTGTGTGTTTGTTTTGTTTGTGGATGCCCGTGGATTGTATACGGAGACTAAGTGATGCCGTCGCCCGTAGGACGTGTATTAGTCCAAATCCGTATTTTCTTAGATTTGGATTTGGAGTTTTAGTTTGAGAATACGTTAGCCATATTGAGACTAAGATCGACTTAAACGTTCGTTAAGGATACATTAGTCCGATTTGAGACTAAGATCAACTTAACGGGATCGTCTAGATCCATTTCCAGTTTAGGGACATGGTGGTCCATAGGTAGTTTAAGGATATTGCGGTCCATATTCCAGTTTAGGGACATGGCGGTCCATGTTTAGTTTAAGGACGCTTAAGTCCGTGGGTTTAAGGACCCCACAGTCCTTGTTTTAGTTTAAGGACGCATAAGTCCACGGGTTTAAGGATCCCACAATCCGTGTTCTAGTTTAAGGACGCATAAGTCCGCGGGTTTAAGGATCCCACAATCCGTGTTCTAGTTTAAGGACGCTTAAGTCCATAAGTTTAAGGACCCCACAGTCCGTGTTGATGTGTGGTTGTCGGGACCCGTCACCTCTCTGACGTCGTTAAAGGATTACAACGACAAGAGTCAAAGGAGTTCGGAGATGTACCCTCGAACCGGATGTAAATTGATTTAAGAGAGCAGTTGTGCTCAGTCAATTTAATTTGAGGACTTACGGCCATGATTGGGCTAAGTCCAGTTGAAAAACGTTCAACGCTTTTATTTGTTTTTTGGCCTATTAGGCCTGTGCTAGGGCTTTGCCCATGTTTAAGTAATGCATTGCATTACTTTTTATTCTGTTTGGGCTCTTCCCATTTATAAAGGATGCAGAGCATCAATTTTGTTTGGGCTCTGCCCTTTTTATTTCATTGCAATTTAATTTTTCTTACTAGGCCTTTCTGATTTGGGCCTGGCCCTTTAGTAAAAGAAATGCATTGCATTTGTCAGGCGCTTTGCGCCAATCACTGAGCGCAAGTGCCTGTGGCGACGACACGTGTCACGTAAGTGCCGTGCGCTGCGCCAGTGCGCTGCGCTTGCGCTGCTGACACGTGGCGCGCTCTGGTGAGTTGCGCCAATTTCAGAGAGCAATGCTCTTTTTCAAAAGCGCATAGCGCAAGTAGTTCAGGTGCTGACACGTGGAGCTGTCTGGTGGCTTGTGTCAACCCAAGAGCGCAACAGTGCAGTTTTGCAAGTGCAAGGCACTATTAACTTGAGAATCTTTTACATTCCAGAACCAATGGTTCATAAAAAAGTGCAAAGCACTGTTTGATTTCTTGATCCAATTTAGATCAAAGAAAACAAGTTTTTCTTGTTTTCAGAGAACCAGTGGTTCATAAAAGAGTGCAAAGCACTTATTATTATATGAAGATCATTGATCTTGTTCTTAGATCAATGATCTATTAGAAGAAATTCTTCTATTTTTGTGAAGGTTTTACCTTTTCTTCAAATTTCTTCAGAGTTCTCTCTGTTTTGAAGTTCTAATCTCTCACAATGTTCATCCTTTTGATTTGGGGTCTAGGGGTCTTTATATAGTGCCCATAAATTTGTTAAATTTGTTAAAGAGATCTTTCTCTGAGTGATTTGGGGAATTTTCCCCACCGTTGGATCTTTGATCCAAAGGCTTCTGTTTTACAGAAGGCAATCTTCTTGTTTTAACAAGAACAGAAAAATCTTGCTAGAATTTAATTCTGTTTGGCGCAAACGCCCCAGTGCATGACATGTGTCAAGCAGCGCAGAGCAACTGCGCTGACACGTGTCGCGCAGCGCACGGTGCAGCGCAACTGCGCTTGCACGTGTCGCGCAGCGCACTGCGCTTGCGCATCTGCGCTGACACGTGTCGTGCAGCGCACTGCGCTTGCGCATCTGCGTTGACACGTGTCACGCAGCGCAGCGCTTGCGCAACTGAAGCGTTGCTTCCTTTAATTTTGTTTTAAATAGAGCTTTGCTCTGATTGGGCGCGCTGCCTTGGGCGCTGCGCTGGTGTATCAGCTTTCGACACGTGGCGTGTTGCGCGTAGCGCAAAGAATTTGAAGCGTTGCTTCGAATTTTGAATTTTGAAATTCAAACAGAGCTTTGCTCTGATTGGGGGAAACAAATGCCCCCCTACCGTTGCGCTCACGTGGCGCGCACGTAAGTGCAGCGGTGGCAAGATCCTGGCCGTTGGATCAACGGGTGAGCTGAAGGGGCACAAGCGCCTTATAAATAGGACCCCTGGCCCTTAGAAAATCTTCACCATTTTCTAAAATTTTGATTTTCTGAGCTTTGCTCTTTCTTAAGAACTTCAGAGCTTTGCTCTTGTTTCCAGAACTCTAGAGCTTTGCTCTCATTTCCATAGTTAGAAAACTTTAGGTAAAATTAATTTTAAATTAAATTAAATTAATTTAAATCAATCTTAACCAACAGAGCCTTGCTCTCATAGATCTTTTGATCTAAAGAAATCCCCTTTGGGGTTTCATAAACAGAGCTTTGCTCTCAAGAATTTGTCTCAGGGTTTCTTAGCCCATGAACAGAGCTTTGCTCATATTGACAGAATATAGATTTTTGATCTTTTGATGATGAACTCTTAAGAGTTTTTTTATATGGATCTTTAAGATCCCAGAACTTCAATTTTTTAGGAATTAATTAATTTCCTTTCTTTGATGAATTTTTTAATCATTATTACAGAGCTAGGCTCTTTTTTAAAGAATCTTATTCTCCTGAGACCAGAGTTTGACAAGTGTCACTCTGTGACAGAGCTTTGCTCTGAAAGAGGAGATTTTCTCCTTGTCTCTAGGGATTTTTTTATTATTAATGGGAATATTCTCTTGGGGATTAACTGACAATCTCATCCAATGATGGGGTTGTCTTATTAACTGACGTATTGTCATCCAGATTTTGTGGGTCCCCCTTCAGTCTCCTATCCACTACACTGCTGTGCAGTGTAATTAATTTTAATTTAATTTTAATTAATTTTTTTAAATTCAGTAAATTAAAATTTTTAAACGCCAAGCATTGGAATTGCAACACTAACAGCTAATTTTGTTCACTTGCAGTGACCATGTCTCTCGATACTTCATTCCCGTTCGCTCGTTCGGGGGAGGGGTTTCCTGAAGCGCCTTTGGACCGCGAAGTCTTAGCTATGATCAGGGACCACGACCCGGAATATAAGAGTCTCCACCTTTGGGGGTCGTGGTACAATCAGATTATCATGGGTCGACGGAGCTTCACGTGCGCAGTACCGTCGGAACCTATTATGGCGATTCATTATGCCAACCCACCCCCGGTGCAATATGCCGTGGAGATGGTTGATTGGACTTCGAAGGGCTTTCTTCATCCTGCCTTAGATGCGATTCCGGTCCTACGTCCTATGGTTTTGTCTATTCTGGGACGCCGTATCTGTCAAGGCGAGGCGCGACCTTGGGGGCAATCATATAACATAGGTCTGATCCCCCGCCACCCGATCGGCTATCTGCCGTGGGCTCGGTATATCCTGTCGGTGAAGAAGTCGCAGTTGATAAGGTTAGGATTGTACACTGCGGTTTGCGTCTCCCTCTTCCAGTATCCCACGCTTCCCACCTGGTGGTTCAAGGCTTTCTTGGAGCAGTGGAACATTCCTACTCACACTTTCCTTGCAATGGATCGGGAAGTGTCGATTTCTCTGGAGGAGTCCACAGAGGTCTCCGGTTTACCGGTTATAGGGGAGCACTATGAGGAGTTGCTTCCAACAGACGAGTATGTCTTCGGTGCTAAGCCGGCGGTAAGGGGCCTCACGCCGGAGAATGCTGTTCAACACCAATTCCCAAGTTTGATCATGGTGTTGAACATCTATGAGGCCCTTTTCATTGAACGTGGGAGTCGCGGAGTTAGCTTTAAGGATTTCATCGCTCGGTTCCTTCACCCAAGCGTCCTCTCGGCAGAAGCTGCCAAGTTTGCCACCCTTGAGGACCCTTTCGGTCTAGGTTTGGATAACCTACCGGCGAAGGAAATAGACCAAAAGGGTTTTTTCCTTCCTAACTCCCCGACCATGTCTTTTGCGGAAGTTGCAGCCCCTGGGATGGACGAGGAGGCCTTCTTCTTAGGATTTGTCGGGCTATGGCTGAGTTGGTTTGCACTCCCGATGCATTCCCGCCATATGCGGCCCTCTGTCTTTTACCCAGCTCACCGGATGACCATCGAGGTAAAAGTGGCCGTTGGGATCGCCGGCTTGGCACACTTGTATCATGGCCTCAGTCGTGCGGCGGATGCTAATGAGCCTGGGGTACTGCACATGATCTTCCCGATGCACTACTTCGTATCATGGCTCGATCTACACACATCGGGCGTCTTCGGCATGCACAAAAGGCCCTCGTTCTATGACAGGTGCGGCTTCCCTCGCATCATACAGTTGATTGGAGCATCAATTGTGACTCCATCGCCACGGAATGCCAGGGGTTTACTCCTTCGCCCCCACACCGTTGGAGACGGGGTGTCTTTCGTCAACAAGGTGTTGACTATTGGAAAGGCGTCTACCACTGCAGTGCGGCCATTGCAAGACACTTTCAAAGATGGAGCCTCAGTTTTGACGGCCAGGGAGACCCTCCACTTATATTCTATCAGACCGGGCTTCCTGGTGTTCAGGCAGAACGGTGCGGCGATTTTCATGAGGTACAACCCGCATCGTTTCGCTCAACAACTGAGCTACAATCAAGGGGTACCACTGGAGGCTTTCCTATCGGAACCTGCTACTACCGAAGAAGGGATGGAGAGCGCGCTGCATCACTTCATGCGTCTGGACAAGGGTTCCCACTTTTTTATCAGTGAGCCGGCTTGCGCCCCACGACTCCTCATGGTATATACAGAATGGTATAGTCATTCGACGGGAGCCGTCATAAAGGAGGAAAAGCGATTGCTGGTCGACCGTAAGGGTGCACCTCCAGGTAGCGACCGCAACGCTCCTTTAGTGCCAAGGACCCCGGTAGTTCCCCCTCTAAAAGATGCTAGAGCCGGACCACCGCGTGCGCAGAGTCCTCCACGCAGATTGCCGCTCCCCGATATTGCTGATGCACCACCAGCGCCATGTGCTCCAGTGGAGACAGTGGTTGTAGCCTCGCCGGAGTCTGGTGTGGGTGCGGACATCGGGACCCGCCGCCCTAAGGTACCTGCCAAGCGCAAGTCGATCCCGGGTACACCTAGGATTGGTGGGCAGAATAAGAAAAAGAAGTCGCTCTTCGTCGCTGACGTCGCATTCGGTCAGGAACCCCACGCTCCCTATGGTGAGGTCCTGAGTGAATATGGGACTAACGAGGGATTAGTCATGCCACCGGATGACACGGACTTGGAGGCCGCCCTCGAAGCTTCGGAGCGGTTAGCGAGGCGCGACGCGTAGCTGGCTAAGCTTATGGAATTAGGTAATCACTAGTCGCATTTTCTATTGCATCATATCTTTATTATTGCCTTTGACTAACATTTTTCCTTTTTTTCTTCCAACAGGCATCACCGCTGAAGAAGCCATTGCTGCTTCCCTCAAGACTTTCCAAGAGGAGGAACGCCTTAGAGCGTCTTTAGGCCTTAGTAAGTTTCGATTCATCAAGTTTTCATTTTCCTTGTGTTATGGTCGATCTAACCTCTCCCTTTTTATCGCAGGAACCTCAATGTCGATCCCGCCAGGTGACGCGGAGACTCTTCCCGGGCCAGTCGCCGATGTTTCTACCTCCTCGGGGCTACCACGAGAGGCCCGTCTTGAAGAGCCGATGATAGATGCCTTAAAGGCTCTGGAGGCATCTCTGAACGAGGACGACGACGCCTTGATGAAGGAAGCGTCGAAGAGGACCATCGCGACAGCCCGGGAAGAGAGGAAGCGGTTGAGGCGCGAAGCGAAGGCACGCAGGGCCGCCTTGGCCATTGGAGCGGGCCCAAGCACCGTCCCTCGTGCCGATACTCCGTCAGAAGAGCCCCCGGTCGCCTTGTCTACAGCTTATAGACAGGCAGTGCGTGCTAACAGGGAGGCTAACGATAAGTTCACCTCAGGTAATATTTCTTTCAGAATTTTGTTGTAAGAATTATGAAGCTGTCGGTTCTTATATATTCTTTCCTGCAGGGCCAAGTCCAACCGAGGGGGAGGCGGAGACCGTCGAACCTGAGGGGCTAGAGGGAGAGCTATTAGTCAAAGCCGAGCCGATGGCGGATGACACAACAGGGATTGTTGGGCCCGAGCCAGTAGATGACGAAATGGTCACGCCCACTATGCCTGAGCAAGTGGTTGATGCCGAGCCCGAGGTAGCAGCGGACGGAGCGCCTGAGACCGACGACCTCGTGGCGATGGTGGACGAGACAACCGTGACTGCTGAGCCCGAGGGAGTAGCGGGTGAGGTGGACATGATTCCTGAGGATGAGCCAACCGCTCTTTCTCAGGAGTCTGGCAATGCTCCGTTTATAGCTCTCCCTTCCTATGGCCCTCCGCCGTCTCCTGGCCTCGCGAGCATGACGACGGCCCCCGTGGAGTCTGGGGATGAGGCCACGGGTGGTGGACTTATGTCGATGGAGGAGGGAGACGCCTCCGTCTCGGCTGGAGGCTCATCAGGTAAATTTCGGATTACCGTTCCCCCTTTTTTTTATCTTGCAATCTTTCCTGACAGGTTTACCCTTGTTTTTTTTAACGCAGGTGCAGCCAGCGCTGATGCTCTACTGCTCGAGGGAGCGCCGTCAACTACTGCCTTGGCGGTGGTCACTTCTCAGCCCTCTCTTATACCATCGAAGATGTTGGAAGGTATGGATTTGCAACCTATTAGTTTCATCTTTCGGCCGCATAATTTATGTACTAAAGTCGTACTGTTGTGTATTTTCAGGAGTGCTTTTTGATCATCTTCATCAAGTGTTGCTTCCACACTTCTCCTTCCCATCCGAATTCGCTTCTCCTTCTGGTGGCGCTGGTGAGTATGGTTTCCAATTGATATCTTTCTTTTTCAGTGATGGAATTATTTCTAACTTTTCCCCGTCCCGACTGCAGTGCTACAAATTGAAGGAGGGGATGAAAGATTGGCCGCGCCACCGGCCCTTCCGACCTTGCCACCTGCCTCAGCTGATACAGCAACTATCACATTGATAACTCCCTTTTTTTTATTTCTTGAACTGTTATCTGATCATATCTTTTTTTTTAGCTGTCGTTCCGGTCTCGGCGCCCTTCGAGCCTCGTTTCATAATGCCGGCGGGCCCTTTCCTGAGACGTCCGTCCTCGAAAGGCGCCGCGAATAGTCTGCGCATGTTGAGCGACCACATCGAGGAGCTCGACGTCGAGACTCCTACATCTGCTGCAAACTTCGCTACGGCGGTTAACCCGATGCTGGTGATACTCGTAAATTTCCATGATGAGGGCATCATCGCGTCTTGGGTTAACCACTGCAGGGAGATCGAGGCTCGTCTGCATCAACTAGAGTTTGTGCGCCCTGCTCCCGAGAACTTAGCCGCAAGCAATGAAAGAGCAGCGTGGATCGAGCAAAGCGCTTCTTACATCCACCACATGGAACAAGAAGCAGCTTTAAGGCTGAGGATCTCGTAGGCGTATTTTCTCCTTAAGAATCGTGAGGATTCCTAAGTGTATGTTCCTCTGTAAGTCGTAAGGATCCTACAAGAGGGTTTTCTCCTTGTAAGTCGAGAAGACTTATAAGGGTTGTTCATCATGCGTACATATCCCCAGTCATGGATGGGACTTGGTTAGGGAAATGTTTATTCGCGCCCGTGGATTGTATACAAGGGTCAGTATTGAGCCACTTGTAGGGCAATATCGCAGGTTGTGGGGGGTTTTGCTTAAGCACGGGTTTAGATCTCTATAACTTAAGACTTTCAAATCTTATGAGCCGTGCGGGTCCCATAAGAGAGTTCTCCTTACGAGTCGTGAGGATCTCGCAAGTGTATTTTCTCCTTAGGAATCATGGAGATCCCTAAGTGTGTTGCTCCCTTGTGAGTCGTAAGGATCTCACGCGGGTGGTTTCTCCTTAAAAGGTCGAGAGGGCCCTGTAAGTGTCCTTTAACGAGATTGCGCCCTTTCAGGTTTTCACAAACACTCGCCGTTAGTCCTGCTGTTTTTACTCATGGAGCCCTTTCGGGTTTTCATCCGTACCCATTTTGCTTATGGACTTATCGTTTTTTTATTCTTTTTTATTCTCTCTTTTTTTTACGAGGCCACGCCCTATCGGGTTTTCACGAACACCCGCCGGTAGCCCTGCTGTTTTTACTCACGGAGCCCTTTCGGGTTTTCATCCGTGCCCATTTTGCTTATGGACATACCGTTTTTATATATTTTTTTTATTATTTTTTTTATATTCATCTCATCAGCCTAAGGATGCCGCAGTAGTAATTTGAAGACGTTTCGGTCCTTCATTAGTTTAAGGACGTTTCGGTCCTCCCAGGAGAAGGCTGGATACTGCTTATAAAGTTTGAGCTTAGGAAGATAGCGAGCGGACATAGTCGTCGTCATCTATCATTGACCTAGGCAATAACTCGATAAGCGTAGTATTTCTTTAGGAATCGGCCATTTATCAGCCTATAAGGCCTTTCACCGTGCATATCCATGAGTAGATAGGCTCCATATTGGTAGACCTTGTCTATGATGTACGGGCCTTCATAGTTTGGCTCAAATTTTCCCCGCTTGGCGCAATTGGGAATCATAGGCCTTTTGACTACTAGCACGAGTTCGCCTTGGCGAAATGTCCTCGGCCGGGTCAATCTTTCATATGAGCGCGTCATCTTTGCTTTATAGGCCTCCAGATTTTGTTGTGCTATGAGCCGGGTTTCATCAAGGGCATCAAGCTCCTCAAGCCGAAGGTGAGCATTTTCTTCGTCCGTCAGCTCGTAGTGGACCGTCACTCGTAGAGATGGTAACTCTATCTCGAGGGGGAGTACTGCTTCTGTACCGAATACCAACGCATATGGTGTTGCGTTCGTGGCTGTCTTGAACGTAGTTCGATACGCCCGAAGAGCCTCTTGCAGCCTCTCATGCCAGTCCTTCTTATTTCGGGACACCGTTTTCTTAATGATCTTTGTCAAGGTTTTGTTGAAGGCTTCAGCTAGACCATTAGCTCGCGGATTATAAACCGAGGAATATCTCCAATCTATATTGTGTTGTTGCGCGAAGCGACTTATCTTGTGGCTTCTGTAAGCTGGCCCGTTATCGGAGATGATCCATCGCAGAGTTCCAAACCGATATATGATGTGCGTCCTGAAGAAGTGGAGGATACTCTCTGTCTTCACTTCCTTCAGCGGTACTACCTCTGCCCATTTGGAGAAGTAGTCAGTTGTCGCCAGGATGAAACGATGTCCTCTAGACGATACTGGTTCGATGGGGCCAACTATGTCAGTTCCCCACATTTCGAATGGCCAGCTAGCCACTGTCGGGTGTAGCGGATTTGGATGCTGATGGATAAAGTCCCCATGGATTTGGCATGAGTGGTATTGCTTCGCATATTCAAGGCAGTCCTGAATCATCGTGGGCCAGTAGTAGCCCATCCGTTTAATTTTCAATTTCATCTTTGGGCCTGCTTGGTGAGAACCGCAGATTCCGTCATGAACTTCATGAACGACTCTTTTCGTTTCGTCAGGTCCCAGACATCTCAACCACAAAGAATCAAATGACCTCTTGTACAGAGTATCATTGACGAAGGCGAAGGACAGAGCTCGTTTCATAAGCTGATGTCTTGAGGACGCATCTTCGGGTGTTCGACGGTATTTGAAGTAGTCTATAAAGTCTTCCCTCCAATCCTCGGCATTTTCCCGATCTTTTATTTGCAGAGCCATTTGCTCAGTCGCTTCCTTTTCTTTGGGTGATTCCGGAGATATTTCTGCTGGGGCGAGCACCCGACGGCTTTGTACCATGATTCTTACGTCATCCAGGTTCTCATCAGCCAGTTCCTTAGCGAGTTTGGCCAATGCGTCTGCTTTGCTATTTTCCGCGCGCGGTACGTTTTCCAAAGTATAGGAGGGAATTTGGGTCAACGGTTGCTGCACCTTCTCACCGTATTTCACTAACTATGGTTTGCACGTTTGATAGTCGCCGTTTACTTGACTAACGACCAGTTGGGAGTCTCCGTATATGAGGAGGTTTTCAATTCCCATGTCGATGGCGATCTCGAGGCCTGCTATCAAAACTTCATATTCGGCTTCATTGTTTGTTCTCGGCTCTGTTAGGGAGAAAGCAAAGCGCATTATCCCTCCTTGTGGAGTGACAAAGATGAGTCCCACCACCGATTTGATTATATGGGTACTTTGTTTGCGCTTCTTCACAGAAAACGCTCCATCGAAATAAAGCTCCCATCGGGTATCCCCACCGTCGATCGCATCAAACGCATGTTCGTCTGGAAGATCGCAATTTAAAGAAGAATCGGCGGGTATCGGATGCTCAGCGAGGAAGTCGGCGATGGCCTGGCCTTTCACTACCTTGAGAGGTTGATACGTTATCGAGAACTCCATCAAGAGCAGGGCCCATTTAGCGAGTCGCCCCATCAATATGGCCTTCGACATCAAATATTTAAGGGGGTCCACCTTCGAAATGAGACGGACTTCATGTGCCAACGCATAATGTCTGAGCTTTGTTATCGCAAAGATCAACGCCAGGCAATGTTTTTCAATGGGGGAGTAGTTGCTTTCTGCCCCCAGTAGAACTCGACTTAAGTAGTAGAGTGCTCTTTCTTTCCCTTGATCGTTTTCTTGTGCCCATAATGCGCCTAAGGAACCTTCGAGGGCGGTTGTATAAAGAATGAGGGGCTTTCCCTTGACCGGAGCAGCCAACACTGGCGGGTTCTGCAGGTATTACTTGATCTCGTCTAGTGCGCTTTGGCATTTTTGGTCCCAGACGAACGAGGTTCCCTTCTTCATCAGGTGGCTGTAAGGACGGCACTTGCCTGAAAGGTTGGCTATAAATCGCCGTATATACGCGAGCTTCCCTTGGAGAGATCGCAGCTGTTTGAGAGTCCTTGGTGGAGGCATTTCCATGATCGCCTTGATCTTTGACGGATCTATCTCAATACCTTAGTGTCGGACAATGAATCCCAGGAATTTGCCCGAGGAAACTCCGAATGCACACTTGAGGGGGTTCACCTTCAAGTTGTATTGTCGAAGGCGTTGAAATACGGTCTTCAGATGCTCGAGATGCTCCTCGTATGATTTGCTTTTAACCACGAGGTCGTCGATATAACATTCGACAATTTCATGTATAAGGTCATCGAAGATCTTCGTCATAGCCCTTTGATAGGTGGCACCGGCGTTCTTTAAACCGAAGGGATCACCTTATAGCAGAATATTCCTAAAGTAGTCCGAAAAGCGGTGTGCTTCTGGTCTTCGGGATGCATCTTTATCTGATTATACCCTGATGAGCCGTCCATGAAGGAGAAAACCTCATGAGTGGCCGTATTGTCTATCATCAGTTCGGTGACTGGCACTGGGAAATCGTCCTTCGGGCAGACTTTATTGAGATCCCGGAAGTCCACGCATTTGCACACTATCCCATTTTTCTTCATTACCGGGACGATGTTGGCAATCCATTCAGGATATTGAACCTCCTGGATAAAGCCAGAGTTGATCAGCTTCTTGACCTCGGCGTTGATGCTCATCTCAAGTTCGAGCCGCATTCTTCTCGGCGCCTGTTTCACTGGCTTTACGTCCGGGGATATTGCCAATTTGTGCACAGCAATTTCTGGATCTAGTCCCGGCATTTCGGAATAGTTCCATACGAAGCAATCTTTATGCTGCATAAGCAAGTCTTTTAATGAAGCCACCTTCTTTTCAGACAGCAGCTCACTAATGAATGTCGATCGCGGATCGTTCGCCGTTCCCAACTCAATTTTCTTGAGGTTATCTGCAGTGGTATGGATTCCATCTTCCAGCTCTTTTGGCGCTGGTGGGAATTCTGAGATTACCTCGTCGTTGCTGTTTTCAAAGCACCAGGGAAGGTCATCCATGTTCTTGGGCTCTTCTTTTGATATCGTTATCACGTGACAAGTACGAATTCGCTTCCAATCCCAATGTGGAACTGGTTCTTCTTCCATGGCCTTGGGTTCGTGCTTCTGTGGCGGCGCTACCCTCCAGTTCTCGAACAGAGCGAACTTGCCAAACTGATACTGATCTTCGACCCAATTCTTGAAGGTGAAGCAGTCTTCGAGAGGATGCCCTACCACTTGGTGATAAAAGCAATAGTCTGGGTGTGAGACCTCGCCTACTTGTTCGGGGTGTTTAGACTCCGGCAGTGTAAGCATCTGATGTTTTAGAGCGAGGTCAAGTATTTTCTTCGTCTTGTCCCGAGGAAAAGAGTAAGCCCGACCCATTTTTCTCATGAGGGATAGATCGGAACCGCTCGGCTCCCGCTTGCGTGGCCTCTTAGCCCCGCTTCATTGCTGTTGAGCGCCTTTTTCGCGTTTCGACTTGTTTCTGCCTCTGCGTCGAGCCTTCTTTATAACAGGTTGACAAGGAGCGGCATTTTCATCTTTCACGGCCTGTTGGAGGAGGCGTTGCGTTTTGGCTTTCTCATAGATGGCCATTTCGCAGTTATGGTCGTCTCGGACTTTTTGACCAGCTTCCCTTATAAACTTGTCCATTAGTTCTTCGAACGACGAACTGGGCACTTTTGTATCTGGAACTTTCACTGGTTCAGGATTAGCATCTTCCCATTGAGCATCTGCTTCTTCGTCAAAGTCATACACGACGTAGCAACCGTGGAGTAGCTCTCGTTTCTTGGACCAAATATATCTAAGCCCTATTGTTTCCATTCTCCTATTAGGTAACTTGTGCTGAGTCCCGGGAACGTTCCAGACCCTGTCATAGAACTTGGCTTTTCGAACGGTATGCCTGAAGGATATCCCCTAACGCTTCAATAGCCTTTTCAAGCCCTCTGTATAATATCTGGGGAGACGGATGGGCTGAAGCCTGTCAAGCGTAGGATCCGCGCCATGCCAAATTTCTTTCTCCACTCTGGTTTCCTCCGAGCGGTAGAATAGAATTGCTTTTTCACCTTCTCGCCTGGGAAGGATATAGAACGTCCGCAGCTCCTCTACACTGTAGATATCAAGTACATCCAGTTCCTTATGGTGTTTAAGCGGTACCATGGCGACTTGTAGACTTTGCTCTTCGTCAGCGGACGTTTGTATTGAAGGTCGAGCAGAGAATACAGCATGGACCTCATCTTCCGAGTCGCTACCAAAGATCAACGTAGGAGCGGATGGTCCTGGCTTGTTGTGTCGAGACGGTCCAGAGTAAACTATCTCTTCTTCTTCTTCTTCGGTATCACTCCCGAAAACAGTAATGGTGGCAGCGGCTTTGCTTTCCGGTTTGCGACATCTCTCTGTATCTTCGAAATCTGGCAAGAAGTATTTGGCATCTTCATATTTGCAGACCTCGTTCACGGAGAATAGGTTCAGCTCTCCCGTCACGGTATACTCGAGACCATCTTTAGAATACTTCATACACTGATGTTGTGTAGAAGGGATGATGTTGTACTCGTGTAACCATGGTCAGCTGAGCAAAGCATTGTAGCATGTCTTGGCGTCTATGACGTGGAACTTAATGTCCGTGACGAGTAGCCCAAAGCATAGCGTCAGTATCACAGACCCAAGAGTTCTTGATGACTGGGAGTCGAACCCGGAGATGGTAATCTTATCCCGAGCAAGGTGCTGAACGCTCGTGCAGATTTCTTTTAACACCCGCACATTGAGGAGGTTAACGGAGGATCCATTGTCGATCAGGATTTTGCCTATCTTTATATCGTGGCAGTATCCTGAGATATAAAGGGGGCGATTGTGTTCGCACGTCCCAAGGAGAAGGTCTTCATCACCAAAAGCGACATCGGCCGTGTGCACTTCCTCCAATTCATCCTTCATCTTTTCCTCTCCAGGAAATCTTGGAATTGCTCCGGATCCTGTAGTGCCTTGATTAACGAATCTCTCGCCTCCTTTGATAGCAAAAGGGTGTCAAGAATGCTGAGCTGCGAGGGTAGTTTCCTCAGATGCGCTAAGACGTTGTAATCCATCTTATTTCTCTTCGGCGGGTCCTTGGCACGTAGCTCCTCCATAACTTGGTCATCTAAGACGATATATTCAGAGACCTTCTCTTTCCCTTTATCTTTTTTATTTGAGGTTCCGAGATTCTTTTCGGGCAGCGTCCGATTACGCAGCCTGATATTTTCGCAGACCTTCGGCTCTTCCTCTTTTCCCGAAGTGGACTCTTTAAAGAGAGGGTTAAGAGCCAGCTCCTCGTCGGAATCGCTCCCGAATGTAAGCACTTGCAATCCCCCGGTATTAACCATGCGATAATCACCGGTAGTTCTGTTAAGCTCTTCGGTCGTATTTTTCCGCTCCCGACGAGTTTTGCGCTTCTCTCGCTTAAAATGCTGTTGATGAGCAACATATCCTTGCCACCATCTATTGAAAGCTTTGCACTCTTCAGCGGGGTGCGAAATCTTCCGATGATATAAGCAATAGGAGGGGTGCATTTCCATTTCACCAGTAATGTTTCCTTCGGAGGATGGTAGCTTCATGCCCATTGATATGGCCTTAGCAAAACTTTTCCTCGTCCTGAATTTGCTTTTGTCCGTAGTGGATGTATTTTGCTCCAGCGGAAGTGTCTCGGCTCTTTTGTCAAGTCGCTGGCGCTTGGCCCTTTCAAATATAGCTGTTTCGCGTTCCTGATCAGCTTTACTTTTTAACAGAGCTTCGTTAAGGAATGCGTCAATTACTTCCTCTGATGGCCCCGGAATTTCTGGTTCGGGATCTGCCCCCAGCTTTTCAGTGCAAGGAGTCTCTCCATCATCCGTGAACGAATGGAAAATCATATGACAGCTCGCCACGTATTCCTCAGACTCATCCGACGAACTTTCCTCCTCATCTCCCTTTTGAAAGACGTGGTTGAGAAACTCTTGGAGCGTAATGGGAATCCGTGCTTTCTGGTTATATTCCTCCAGCGCGTCAATTTGTTTTTGCAAGTCTGTGCGCTTGTCGCCAGGCTTCACAGGCTTCTTGGATTTCTTCTTCTTCTTCTTCGAAGATTTTGACGGCTGGTTGTGAGTGCTTGGGCCACCACCATCGGTCTTTGGAGTTGGTGGTGATGACAAACTGTTGCTTCGCCATCACATGCTGGTGAGGATTGCCTGTCCCCTTATAGACATGGAACTTGGGTATGGTATAGCCCGGCGGATATTTGATTTGATCATACCAACTCGGATACGGTCGTCCTGTTTTTACGACCTGGCCGGCTACTTCAGTCGCATGATGAACCCGTATTTGTTGGGCTATGTACTCGTCCAAGTCAGCTTTGGAGATTGTCTCCTCCTTAGCTGTTGACAGGGCTGGCGGAGGATTTGATGTCTCTCCCCTATCGTCTTCAAGGACGATCGGGGGATCTTTGGCCGGAGGATCTTGTTGGATCATCATCCCCACCATGTCTTGGAACAGGAGGCCCATACGCTTTATGTTGGCTTCTTGTTCAGCAGCCTCTTTATCCTTCTTCTCCAATATCCAACGAAGGAATTCGGCGTCAGTTTCTTGCTCCTGGCGTTCATCCGATCACGTTTCAGAGTTTTCTTTTGGCCCAGTAAGTGCATCGCGTTCATCATCTCCTGGAGCTTTTGTTGTTGCTCCTGAGCTTTGGTCACCGATCGCGTAAGCGGCCTATGAACTGTGGATATGCGGCTGTCCTCTTTGCCGGACGCCATGTAGACGGTATGAACTACGATGCCCCCAGACTTAGGGCGTTTGGGCTCACCACCTTTGGTATTCGTTGTCGGCGTGAGGACTTTCTCCGGCCTTCTTCTCTTATGGGCCGTTGAAGTTGAGGGGGTTGTTGCTTTGGGCACCCAAATGGTCGTCGCCTTTCGTTGCTTGACCAGGGGATTTTCTTCTTGCCGACCTTTCGACTTCTTGTGTTGGCGAGAGAAATTAGGATCAATCACAGATTCTCGGACTCGTCGCCATGTCTTATAGATCCTGGAGGACAGCGATTGAGGAGACTGCTCCGGCTTTTCTGTTTCTACGGCAGTCTCTACCGGTGGAGGAGATCTTTTGAGCACCACAGTTGGCGAGTTTCTGCGTACCCTATTCAGCAGCTCAAAGCTGTTCCCAGTTGGAACAGCAGCATTAACTTCCACCGTTGGAGCTGGTGGAGTTATCCCAGAGGGAGAGTTGCCCCCGGTCTTCCTTATCCGGCGCCAGTGGCATCGGCGGGCACGACGAGTTGTCGGTATTGGTTCAGAGACAGAAACAGCTTCTTCTTGCCCCCTGTTCAGGTGTGGGGCTGTTGCCGGCGTCAGCCTATTGAAGACTGATGTCTTTTGAGCAGCAAGAGCAGGAGTGGGAGTTGGGACGGTCAGTCTTGTAAACACCGATCTCTTAGTAGGAGAAGCCACCTTGACGACTTCAGGAGCAGGTTTGGCTACTCTTTTTGGAATAACCTTTTCTGGGACTGCAAGCTTCATTGTGGGCCCGTAGGAGTTTTGGCCCAGTCTGGAGAAGACCGAGGCGCTGGTGTTGTGCGACCCGTTGAGAGGGGCCGCAGTAACTGTAAGTCGATCGAAGACCGACTTCTTAGGAGCTTCTGGTACGGGCACAGGGGTGCTGAAGCTTGTTGGCGGAAGCATGGTTCCGAAAAACAGCCCTGTGGTGGCTTGAGTAATCTGCTCCACGGGCATCGTGAACAAAGAGGCTGCTTGAGGCCCGTAGGTTATACCCCCAGTTGAGGCAGGACGCGAATTGCAGCTGCAGTTGGAGCACTTCGAACAGGTGAATGCCATTGCTATTTTGCTTTCTGCGCCAAGTAAGAGACCAAATCTTAGTAACTTAAAACCAAAGGGCAACCATTAACAAACCGCGATTCGTTCGCGAATACGACACATGAAGTGTGCAGTGGAAAGAGGAAAATGTCCCACCGGGCGTGAGGATCTCGTAGGCGTGAGGATCACGTTAAGCATATACCTCACACAACCTACTCATATTCACATATCTAATTTGTATATAACCTCATACCTTTATACACATGTACATCATATTCATTATATACACATGTCCGTTTCTATACCTTTACTTCCTTATGAGGCAATCCTACCCGAGTATAACTCGCTGACGGACCTTCCTTTTCTTCCTCTATCTTTGGAATGTCCGTCAGATAAGAATGAGTATAATGGTGAGGATCAAGGTGTGAAGCCAACTTAGGAAGATTATGCAGACTGGAAGATGGAAGATTAGCTATATTTAATTTTTGTTGTTGTCCACATGTTTAGGGCTTTTGTTTCTCCTTTCATGTAATTAAACTACTTAGTTTATTTTACTCTTTCTTTTGGGATGTAATAAAGTTCGGTTAATGGAAATAAATGCCTTTCGCTTTTATTACTTTAATTTTGGTACACACCCTGCATTTTAGATATTTATACGCTTAACGTAACTGCATTGAATAGACCACCATCAATACAATTAGGTTGTGGACTTTGCCACGTCATCCTTCACCTTCTTTTGGGAAGCGGGGCGTGACACAACTAATATGCAATAACATGCAGCTATCATATCCTATCAGCCCCGACGCATAACACCATACGGGCGATTTTCCCGTAGATGTTAAATCTACTCACCGATGGTCTCGAGCTATGAAAATCTGACCACCTGCTTCCCCTTGTTCGCAGCATCCGAAGTCCCCGCTTGCGATCCTAAAATTTCACAAATACATCACATAAGCTAAATATCGTACGTCGACGCAAAGATAACGAAACGCAAGGATAACACCCAGAAAATTACACTGCGCACCGCACGACATCGGCAGAAACCCTAACTAGGGTCGCTAAACTACGAAACACCAAGTCTAGACTCTGATCGTCCCGATCGCGCAAACACAACACAATCAAATACGAGAAATATAATAGATATAATCTCGCAACGACCAACTGAACCCACGTCCAAAATACACTGAAACCTAGTAAGCAACTTATCGCAATATTTTGCACAAGTCTAAAACTAACACAAATCTAGCGACATCAAACGCCTTAAAGTAGCTTAACTAAGTTATCCGAACCACTTCCAAAATTTTAATCTCGCCCAATTAGGTTTTAGTAAAACCTAGTAAGCTAAAAACTCAATTAGCCAAAATTTAGGAATTAACAACTTCATCCACAAGATTAAGTTTTCAAAGTCGTCATTATAACCATTAACCAATACAAACCCTAACTAAATTTTCATACAATTATCATGAATGAATTTAAACAAGAATTTAAAGCTATATTATGCAACTAATTATCTAGCTTAAAGATTTAAATACAACAATTAAAGATTAGGGTTTGAAATTATACCTCTCAAGAACACAAACAAGAAACTAGATCCATCATTTTTCCCCTCCAAAAATGATGTTTTTCTTGAAGGTTTAAGCAAGATTTGTGAAGGAGAATGATCGGTTATTGTTTGTTTATGAGTTTTGTGGATTTATTTAAGGAATTTTAAGGATTTATTGATCTTGGAATTGTAGAAATTGAGGCAAGGAAGAAGAAGGGCAGAACAAGAGGGGAGCTCGGCCAAATTGAGGAAGAGGGGGTGTTCCCCTCCGAAAGGCGGCCACGACGTTAGGACGTCTTGCCTGAGATTTGGGGCAGATGCTATATGGTTTTATCCGTCCACCTCTCCGAAGATACCAAGTTGATTTATGGCACCGTGTATCGGAGGTTTAGACGGATGCGGCCGATGTAGCAGACTTCGTCAGATTCCCCCTCATTTAAGGGGTTTTTGATTGTGGGGACGCTCTTCCCTACAGGCGCAAGCCCCTGCAGTTAATTACGCTACCGCATCGCGGTAGCGTAATTTCTCCTTCTCCAGAATTTCACTTCGTGTCGTGTGTGTTTGTTTTGTTTGTGGATGCCCGTGGATTGTATACGGAGACTAAGTGATGCCGTCGCCCGTATGACGTGGATTAGTCCAAATCCGTATTTTCTTAGATTTGGGTTTGGGGTTTTAGTTTAAGGATACATTAGCCATATTGAGACTAAGATCGACTTAAACGTTCGTTAAGGATACGTTAGTCCAATTTGAGACTAAGATCAACTTAACGGGATCGTCTAGATCCATTTCCAGTTTAGGGACATGGTGGTCCATAGGTAGTTTAAGGACATTGCGGTCCATATTCCAGTTTAGGGACATGGCGGTCCATGTTTAGTTTAAGGACGATTAAGTCTGTGTGTTTAAGGACCCCACAGTCCGTGTTTTAGTTTAAGGACGCATAAGTCCGCGGGTTTAAGGATCCCACAATCCGTGTTCTAGTTTAAGGACGCATAAGTCTGCGGGTTTAAGGATCCCACAATCCCTATTCTAGTTTAAGGACGCTTAAGTCCATGAGTTTAAGGACCCCACAGTTCGTGTTGATGTGTGGTTGTCGGGACCCGTCACCTCTCTGACGTCGTTGAAGGATTACAACGATAGGAGTCAAAGGAGTTCGGAGATGTACCCTCGAACCGGATGTAAATTGATTTAAGAGAGCAGTTGTGCTCAGTCAATTTAATTTGAGGACTTACGGCCATGATTGGGCTAAGTCCAGTTGAAAAACGTTCAACGCTTTTATTTGTTTTTTGGCCTATTAGGCCTGTGCTAGGGCTTTGCCCATGTTTAAGTAATGCATTGCATTACTTTTTATTCTGTTTGGGCTCTGCCCATTTATAAAGGATGCAGAGCATCAATTTTGTTTGGGCTCTACCCTTTTTATTGCATTGCAATTTAATTTGGCCTACTAGGCCTTTCTGATTTGGGCCTGGCCCTTTAGTAAGAGAAATGCATTGCATTTGTCAGACGCTTTGCGCCATTCACTGAGCGTAAGTGCTTGTGGTGACGACACGTGTCACGCAAGTGCAGTGCGCTGCGCCAGTACGCTGTGCTTGCGCTGCTGACACGTGGCGCGCTCTGGTGAGTTGCGCCAATTTTAGAGAGCAAGGCTCTTTTTCAAAAGCGCATAGCGCAAGTAGTTCAGGTGCTGACACGTGGCGCTGTCTGGTGGCTTGCGCCAACCCAAGAGCGCAACAGTGCAGTTTTGCAAGTGCAAGGCACTATTAACTTGAGAATATTTTAGATTCCAGAACCAATGGTTCATAAAAAAGTGTAAAGCACTGTTTGATTTCTTGATCCAATTTAGATCAAAGAAAACAAGTTTGTCTTGTTTTTTCTTGTTTTCAGAGAACCAGTGGTTCATAATAGAGTGCAAAGCACTTATTATTATATGAAGATCATTGATCTTGTTTTTAGATCAATGATCTATTAGATTTTACCTTTTCTTCAAATTTCTTCAGAGTTCTCTCTGTTTTGAAGTTCTCAATCTCTCACAATATTCATCCTTTTTATTTGGGGTCTAGGGGCATTTATATAGTGCCCATAAATTTGTTAAATTTGTTAAAGAGATCTTTCTCTGAGTGATTTGGGGAATTTTCCCCACCGTTGGATCTTTGATTCAAAGGCTTCTGTTTTACAGAAGGCAATCTTCTTGTTTTAACAAGAACAGAAAAATCTTGCTAGAATTTAATTCTGTTTGGCGCAAACGCCCCAGTGCATGACACGTGTCAAGCAGCGCAGAGCGCGGTGCAACTGCACTGACACGTGTCGCGCAGCGCAGCGCAACTGCGCAGCGCAACTGCGCTAACACGTGTCGCGCAGCGCAACGCTTGCGCAACTGAAGTGTTTCTTCCTTTAATTTTGTTTTAAATAGAGTTTTGCTCTGATTGGGCGCGCTGCCTTGGGCGCTGCGCTGGTGTATCAGCTTTCGACGCGTAGCGCGTTGCGCGCAGCGCAAAGAATTTGAAGCGTTGCTTCGAATTTTGAATTTTGAAATTCAAACAGAGTTTTGCTTTGATTGGGGGAAACAGGGGGATTTGTGAAGAATTGTGTGGAGTTTTCTAACTAAGTCTACAATAAATGTTCATTAATGCAAATGCCACCTTTCTTTCTTTTCTTTTCTTTTAAAAATTTAAATTCTTCTGTCTCCAAAATATCATGATATTTAAAGAGAAGATTCTAAACCAATTCTTGTGATTATATTAGCATGATACTTATTAGAAGTAATTAACCCAAGCACAATATGTAAATACCTCTTATTAAGTGCGTAAATAACATATTAAAATAATATTTAATTAGAGAAAAATTCTATGTGAACCAAAACATCCAATTGACCCCCAAAGCCCGCGCACTAACTTTATTCTAGCTAAACTAGGTGCCGGCAAGTCTGTACAGAGGTTTGATCATAATCGGGTTAAAATGGAAAATACCGACTATTTTACCCTAAAACGGAAAAATTCGCATAACGATTTCTAAAACGTTACAATACACACACACACACACACACACACACACACGATGACGTAGCAAAGGAAAGCAATAAGGAAGTGGAACAACATCAAAAATAAACAGCCGACTCAACGAGCTCGACCCCCAAGTCACAAAAATAATACAAAAACGATCCTCACAAACTCGTCTCTAAGTCAATATACATAAAAGTGGTGGATGGAGAGTACTAGATACAATAAGATATACAATGAGATCATACGGATAACCGCAAAACCACCCACCTATCAAAAATCACGACCAACAGCAGCGGTATCTGCAAAAGTAGATGAAATGAGTAGCCCTGCCGCGACTATACTGAGGGTCAAGCCTGAAAAACACTGTGGCATAACGGGGATGAGTTGCCAACTCGTGAATAGAAAATAGCATCGTACAGATAATCGCAAGCACACATGAAAACCGATAAACTAAATATGCGATCTGATGGCATAACATAATAATAAAGATATGCAACAATCATAATCAAGGTACCCCATCAGGTACAACAACTAAATGAAACAGTGCATATCAATAAATCCTGAGTATGGGGTAATAGAATAAATCTCATGTATAATTATTATCATGGAAAACCAATGTCCATCAACGACATCCAAAATCCCAATATCTCAGGCACCGTCACCTGATCGGCCCTCATATCTGTCACATCATGAAACCTGAGTGTCAAATATCGACACTCGAAACATCATGAAACTCGTGTCCAACATCGACACATAAATACTCATATCTCAGGTACCGCATACTCCGATCGACCCTCAAATCCACATCATATCATAACTCCCAAACAATATACTCCGGATATCCGCCGAGTTATATACAATCACCGGTAGGTAGTACTCCCTCAGCCAGGCTCATCGTCTACTCCACAAAACTCATTTCTTGCTCCGGAGTACCATACCGGGTCCACCATGTACCCGCAAACGGATCATCCATCTCCTCAAATCGGGTCTCGAAAACAAATCTCAGAATCGAGAAAACTCATGTTGGACGTCTCAAAATATTATATTAAGAGAAACCATATTTTTAAGCAATACATATCGTATTTTCCCCCTTTTAAATCCAATCGCGGTTCTCAAATCCAGAAATCACATGGAATCAGCAAATAAAAGCATATGTCCATGAAATACAATATATGCAAATACGGAACAGTAATGTGAGCATATCAAGGGAAAACCGCTCCTTAAAATGAATCAAGTTTTTAATAATATCATGCGGTTCCCACATTCTCAAAAATCAAGTGCAACATCATATAAAGGTGTATGTGTAGCTAAAGCAAGGTATATGTATGCAAACATGTATGATGCAATTCATATGTGTGATAAGACAAGAATTTCAATTTAACCGTTTAATGATAATGAAGGCGACGCAATATATATTATCCATGATAAATTCTATAATGTGCATGTCATAGCAATTACTAACGGTGTGTGTGTGTGGCAAGTAATTTAGTGCATTGTGCAGCATGAACCGTTAGTAATCGTGTAGTGTCAAATCAATGCAGTGTCAAGGTACCACAACAATAGGGTATGAAAGATGATATTCATGCACAATCAATGTATATGCGAACAACATAGGTTTGTATCACTAAATCCAGCCCTCGACGCTTAGCGCCATATGGGCGATTCCCCCATAGATATTAAATTTACTCACCGATGATCTCGAGATAGGTGAATCCAACCACCACTTTCCCTTTTCTCGTAGCGCTCGAAGTCCCAGCAATTGATTCTAATATCGTATCAAAACATAATAAATTGCAAATTAGAAACTTCTCGATAACACATGCAAACTATGCTTAATCAACGTATCGACTTTCACAAGCTATTTAAGTATTAGCTTAGTGGCAAACGAGTGTAGCAATACCCTAAACCAACCCAAGTGCAACAAGCTATACGGAGTACAAAAACTGTGTCGGATAACGTAACACGCATAGTCAAAACACTAGATTTTAGCCAATTGATCCCAGATTTTGTATACTGTCAATACAGAAAAATCAAGTAGTACCAAACACCAAGAATTATCCACAGACACCTACCCACAAAAATACAACTCCCCAAGCCACAAGAAACCCGAGCTCGCCAGTTCTGGCCCTGATCTCACCGGACTTTCTTGGCCAGGCGGGTGTACACTCAGGGATTCTAACACAACACTACTATACTGCTAGATTTTATAGTAACTTATCCTAGTGATAGCAGATCACAGAGACTCTAAAACATGCACACAAAAATACGATATTTGGACAAAACCATAACTTTAGTATTTTAAAACTGAAACTAATAAGCATGCAACTTCATTAGAGTCTACTAAGGGTATAAAGATCACTACCTCACCAAAACTTGGGAAAAATCCTAGCTTTCCAAGCTTCAAGTCATCAAAAGGCCTTTAGCATGAATTTTGAAGGATTTTGTGAGGTTGGATATAAGTTGAGGCTTAGATTATGATGTAAACAATTAACCCTAGTGGAGAACTTGAAAGATTGTGAAGAGAAGGAGAGCAACTGAGTTTAGGTAAAATTAAAGAGAGTGAAGTGAGAATGAGAAATATTATGAAGGAATGAGTGTATATGTGTGTGTGGTGAGTGTAGGTGAGTGTATGAGATGGGTGTAGGGAAGGGTTACACTCACTCTCCCCTCATAAAGACCATTTATGGCAGCCATCCCCACTCACACATCAAGAATTCAATTCCAAATTCTCTTCTTCAACTCCTTTATTTTCTTTTTAAAAATAAAAACTTTTGTTTGAATAATTTAAATAGATAATGTGTTTAAATTTTGCACAACTGATAAAAGAGAGGTTTAAGTGTGCCATGTCTATATGAGCATGGTTAACACCTCATTCCCCAAAACAACATGCACACGTGTGTGCACGTAAAATAAAATATTATTTAATTTAAAAAAAATACCGATACGGCACACGGATTGCCTATAGGTTAGAACCTATAGCCTCACAATCAAAAACAACCAAACAACCCTCGTAGTTGACGTACAAACATCGAACGACGGAAACCAAACCCAAATTCACAAATCGCATAACACAAAATCAGCAACTAAGGAAAACTATCCCAGATTTTGGCTTAAGCAAATTGGGACAAAACAAGCAAGTACAGGGGATAGGTTATAGGGTAATTGAGCTACAGGCAAAAACCATAACACCACAGCCAACATGGGGCCCGGCGACAACAAGGGAAAATCCGGTCTCGCTGGCCTATCTAGGATAGAATGGGTTCATACTCTTGTGGTGGTCTTCTAGTGGTCTATCTAGGTTAATGTTCTTGTTTGATTTTCTCCAAAATACCCCAGATAGCTCCAGATACCCTGTAGGTGAAAAGGTTCACAAAAACCGACTCAAGAAACTTTAACTTCATGTATCGGTTCTAAAACACGTTTAAAGTAATTATTAGTTAAGTTTAATTAAAAACTCGTATCATCACATAATTAATACTAACCGTATTCTAAAGTGTTACAATCTTCCCCCCTTAAAGAAATTCGATCCTCGAATTTAAAATCTAACCATGCGTACCTTCGAAGAGGTGAGGGAATTTCTCCCGCATCTCGCCTTCAGCTTCCCATGTGACCTCTTCGCTGTTCGGAGCCACGCCAAAGGACCTTGACAGAAGATAAGACCTTTGACCTCAGTATCTTCACCTGCCGATCCAGAATAACCACCGGCTGCTCGGTGAAAGAAAGATCGTGCTTAAGCTGAACGGTCTGGTGCTGAATTATGTAGGAAAGGTCGTGAAGGTACTTACGAAGCATCGAAACATGAAATACGGGGTAAACATCCAAAAAACTAGGTGGAAGTGCCAAACGATAGGCAACGGCACCAACTCGCTCAAGGTTCTCAAAAGGGCCCACAAACCTGAGACTGAGCTTCCCCTTCTTCCCAAATCTCAACATGCCCTTCATCGGAGAAATCCATAAGAATACTTGATCACCCACTGCGAACTCAAGTCTGCGACGACGATGGTCGGCATAAGACTTCTATCTGCACTGGGCTGCTCTCATCCTATCCTGGATCATCTGGATCTTCTCCCTAGTCTCCTGGACGAGCTGTGACCCTAAAATTCTGCTCTCACAGAGTTCGGTCCAACAGACTGGCGATCGACACCTCCTACCATACAAAGCCTGAAAAGGTGTCATCTGAATAGTCTCCTGAAAGCTGTTGTTGTAGGAGAACTCTATCAAAAGTAAGTGTCGGTCCCAACTGCCACCAAAATCGAGCACGCACGCACAAAGCATATCCTCTAGAGTCTGTATAGTCCTCTCTAACTGACCATCTGTCTGCGGATGGAAAGAGGTGCTAAAACTCAACCAGGTATCCAAAACTCCCTGAAGTTTCTGCCAAAGACGGCTGGTAAACTGGGTGCCCCTGTCGGATACAATGCATGAAGGAACGCCGTGCAAACGCACAATCTCATCAATGTACAACTGAGCATACTGAGCATATCTGAAAGTGGTCTTCACTGGTAGAAAGTGAGCCACTTTCGTCAACCGGTCAACTATTACCCAAATGGAGTCATACCCTCGACTGGACCTGGGTAGACCCATAATGAAATCCATGGAGACCTGCTCCCATTTCCACTCCGGAACGGGTAAAGGCTGCAGCTCTCCGACCAGTCTCTGATGCTCATTCTTGACTTGCTGACAAGTCAGGCATCTCGAAACAAAGTCCGAAACATCCACCTTCATCCCTTCCCACCAGTAAACATCTCTCAAGTCACGATATATCTTGGTGGAACCGGGATGAACACTGAAAGCCGACTGATGTGCATGCTCTAGGATCTTGCGTCTCAGCCCCTCCGTATCTGGTACACACAGACGAGTCCCAAAATGTAGCACACCCTGGTCATCAATCGAGAACTCCGACTCTCTACCCTGTCGAACATGCTCAAGAATATCAGACAACCGAGCATCGTCGGGCAGTGCCTCACGGATACGATCGAGTAGAAGCGGACGGTCACGAACGTGAGCAAGCTGTCCTCCAGTGGAAATGAACTCAAACTGCACTCTACTGTCGCACAAGATCTGCCAATCTGCAGAAGACTGTTTATGAACTGCGCTCAAATAGGACAAGCTACCTCCGGGCCTACGACTCAAAGCATCAGCTACCACATTCTCCTTTCTCGGGTGGTAAAGGATCTCACAATCATAATCCTTCATGAGCTCCATCCAACGGCACTGCCTCAGATTCAGATCCCGCTGCTGGAAAATTTACTTCAAGCTCTTGTGGTTCGTGAAGATCTTACACGACTCTCCGTATAAGTAGTGCCTCCAAATCTTAAGCGCAAAGACCACAGCGACCATCTCAAGATCATGAGTGGGATAATTCTTCTCGTGCTTCTTCAGCTGCCGAGAAGCGTAAGCGATAACTCTATCATTCTGCATCAATACACAGCCGAGCCCCACTCAAGAAGCATCACAGTAAACGACATAGCTGCCCGATCCAAAAGGCAAAGATAAAACTGGTGCAGTCGTCAACCGAGTCTTCAACTGCTGAAAACTGTACTCGCATGCCTCAGTCCAAAAAATAGGAACCCCCTTCCAGGTCATTCCTGTCAGTGGTGCAGCGATACTCGAGAAATCCTGCACAAATCGGCGGTAATAACCAGCTAAACCCAAGAAACTGCGGACCTCAGTCACCAATACAGGTCTGGGCCAAAGCTGTACAGCCTCAATCTTCTTCGGGTCCACACGAATACCGTCTCCCATGACCACATAACCTAAGAAGTCAACACTATCAAGCCAGAAAGCGCACTTCGAGAATTTCGCAAACAGCTGGTGCTCTCTCAATGTCTGCAAAGCAATTCTCAAGTGCTGCTCATACTCCTCTTGACTTCTTGAATATACCTGAATGTCATCAATAAACACAATGATGAACTGGTCGAGGAACGACCTGAAATCCAGTTCATCAAATCCATGAACGCTGCTGGGGCATTGGTGAGTCCGAACGACATCACCGAAAACTCATAATGCCCGTAGCGCGTACGAAAAGCAGTCTTCGGAATGTCATCACTCCGAACCCGCAGCTGATGATAACCCGACCTCAAATCAATCTTGGAAAAGTTTCCCGCACCCTAGAGCTGATCAAATAAATCGTCAATGCGAGGTAACAGATACCTATTCCGCACCGTAACTCGGTTCAATTAACGATAATCAATACACAATCTCAAACTGCCGTCTTTCTTCTTGACGACCAGCACAGGAGCTCCCCAAGGAGAAACACTCGGACGCATAATTCCCCTATCAAGCAACCCTTGCAACTGATCCTTAAGCTCCCTCAGCTCCGCCGGGGCCATCCGATAAGGCGGTATAGAAATAGGCCTCGTGCCGGGGATCAAATCAATGCAAAACTCGATGTCACACTCTGGCGGTAATCTAGGTAACTCATCAGGAAAGACGTTGGGAAACTCTCTCACAATAGGGACCCGATCCAATGAATCTACCGTGGCACCGGTATCACGAATAAAAGCTAAGAATCCCCGACATCCCCTCCTCAAAAACCGACTAGCGCAAAAAGCGGAAATCAAACTGTGAGGGGCGGCACTACGGCCCCCCTGCACAACAAGAACTGACTCGCCCGGAAAACTAAACCTGACTGCCTTCTCACGGCAGTCCACATACACATAGCAAGTAGCTAGCCAGTCCATACCAAGGAGAACGTCGAAGTCCAACATATCAAGAAGGAACAAGTCGACGGATGAATCTCTATCTCCTATACGAACGGCACACGACCGAAACACATGTCGCGCAACAAAAGACTCTCCAACAGGAGTAATCACGATAAATGGCTGCTCAAGCAAAGATGACTCTTATCCCAACCTCGGCACGAAGTGTGTAGAAACATACGAGTGAGTAGACCCCGGATCAAATAAAACATGCGCATCGACAGAACATACAGAAAGAGTACCTGACACGACGACATTCGACGCCTGCGCGTCCTGAAGAGTCAAAGCAAAAACCCGAGCCTGCTCTCTACCAGCAACTGGCTAGCCTCCGCCTCCGCCATCCCGTCCTCTCTGAACAAAACCGCCATGACCTCGACCCCACTGGGCACCTTCCTAGCATGGAGCAATAGCGGGTGTAGGAGGCAACGCTCTCCGAGGTGGAGAAGGTGGTAAGGTAACATGTGGAACCACTATCCCGCCCTGAAGTGTCTCAGCACAATCTCTGATGCGATGGTACTGGCTCCCACACCGGAAACATCTAGACGATGGTTGTTGACCTCGTGGATAAGAACCATATAGCTGGCCTCATCCCAAGCCTCCGCTACCCCCACGTCATGAGAAGAATCTGTCACGACACCTATATGTCGGTCCCCGGACTGGTATATCAGTACGAATCCTCTTCGGTCCCGGAACGACTGAAGTTTCGGGAAAAACGCTCCTCAACCAGTAGGGTTGTGTCCACTGCGGCTGCGTGTATATCGAAATGCTGGGCACCGATGGAGAGGAACAACTGGGTAGTCAGGCCACGTACAAATCTCTTGACACGCCTCTCCTCAGTATTTACTAAACACGAAGCATACACCGATAGCTGGGTAAACTGGACAGCATAATCCGCCACTGTCATAACCGGAGTCTGGCGCAACGACTCAAATCTGTGAGCTCTAGCATCTCTAACGCTCTAAGGGAGGAATCAGGCAAGAAACTGTTAGTTATATGTGTGCCCTAGAGGCCATTACTGTACATTGGATGTATATTGTAGTGAATGCTGGGACATATATAGGTAGGACTTTCTTGCTCGACATGATAGTACGCTATCTGGTTGCTCTTTATCTTAACATGTATACTTTCTGTCTCTCTATTACATGTTGATAAAGCCCTTAGGATGTGTACTCGAATTCCAGGATTATGATGTAGATCATACTAGTGGGGCATGGGTAGTCAATGAGTACATCCTTCATTGTTCCTAGTCGTGGGAATATCGAGACGGGGCATCGATATTCCAGTGTAGACTAGCGTATATCTTCTCGACCCATGTGATGGGCGATGGATGATCCCATATCCATTGGTGTTTGACATCAGAGATGGTATGCGGGTGCTCAGTGGAGACTGGGTACACTGAACGGACTCGCCGAGAACTTCCAGATGGTATTATACCTCACGTCAGATGGCAGTTCTCTGGTGACACTGGTACAGCATAGTCTGTTGACCCGAGATCGTCATAGAGTCTTGTGTGTCTCCCACTGTGCTTTGATTTCCACCCTACCACGGCTCTACTGAGTCGTGCAAACAGGTGGTTTTTGGGTACAGTTCCGATTCATATGGAGGCAATGAGCGATAGGAGGGGATTCGTCTCTCCCGGTATTGGGGGTTGATGTTGTGGTATGCTCGACTGGCCATAACTGGAAATCCCTGGACAGGGTTACAGTGATATACTGGTAAGAGTTATCAGTAGTTTCACGATTGTTATGGACCTTATATCGGCATGACTTATCGAGCTACTGGGGTCTGACGTTTACCACCCCTAGGCGAGATATGCGACATATCAGACGAACAGACCGGACTGTACGGTAAGTGTTACTGGTTGGATTCACAGGAGTGTGAGCGGGCTTGCTCGTCGATCTTCTGATCGCTCAATACCCGGGTGGCCGTTACGTTTAGCAGACCACTTGCGGCTTGTGGGTGTTTGATATGATCATCACCTGCTGCCGGCGTATTGACGAGTCTTTAGAGTCCTACACAGAGGTTTCCTGGCTCAAGCGAAACGAAATAGGAGCGCATATGAGATATGTGCGGGACCGAGAATAATACCAGTATGTGATACTGTATTTTATTCTCGCGATATGTATCATTGGACGGTTATATAGGATATAGCCGGGTTACCGAATCAAGTGTTGATTCGATACATTGATACACTTGATATTAGTCGGTTATATGCAGTATGACCGGATCATTAAATCAAGTGTTGATTTAATGATTTAATGTATAATTATATATTTGATATATTACTTTACATTAACTAGTATTAGTTCACTTAAGATGGATTTTCTCACTTGATATGCACATTGTATATATGATATAGTTTTGTGCACTAGTTTGTATCATGTTTGATGATACATGCAAACTTGGGTGTGTGCCATACACTATGTTTAGTTAATGGTTAGGGTTTCTTTTGCCTTATTTATTTATTTCATTTATTTATTTTTGGCAAGAAACAAAAACAAAATGGTGGTGGTTTTCTCACTTTGGCTTGAAGCTACATAGCATCTTTGACAAAGTCTAAGCCATTTTGTTTTATCTTTAACCCAACCATTAGCCTAAACCCTAGTTTACTCTCTACATGAGTTTACTCACCCAAGGTTGCATTATGATAAGAATGATTTTATTTTCTATTATTCATTATTCTTATCATATTCTTTTCTTCTTCTTCTTCTTCTTCAAGATGAAGAAAAAGCTTGCTACCAACAATGGTGCCTTAAGAAAAAGAGTGAGAAATCCAATTCTAAAGTGAACCCACTTTCTATTTCTTCATCATCTACCACTTGCCAAGTAGTATAGGGTGTTTTCTTCACAAGTTTCATGACTTAGTGAAGTTGGAGTTTGATCTTGAGTTGCCTCGACGTAGATCATCTTCGGCATCGAAGTCGACGACCTAGCCCGATCATTTCTCCGACGAAACCTTCGCCAGAGTCCAGATTCCGATAGGTACAGCGGAGGGGCGTCATCACGGAGCCAAGGAGGTAGAGGACCGGATCTACAAAGGTTGTAGCCTCTTTCTTTTAGCAATTAAATTGTTTACTTGCTTGCATCGCCTATACTTCTAGTTAACGATCCGTATTAGGGTTTGTAGGCACAAGAAAAAATTTGAATTGGGCATGTTTGATCTGTTGTGAGACATCATTAGTGTGCCTAGGAACCCTACAGTGGTATCAGATCCTAGCTAGAGCCTTAGGCGATGCGTAGACGGAGTTAGAAGTCCGATCGAACCGAAACCCTAATCTCAAATTGCTCTCTGTACATTTTTTGAAATCGGGATTTTTACGAATTAAAAATATGCAGAAAAATGAGCAGGAGTTTCTAAGAATTACTGTGAAGCACGTGCTTCTGATTCGATCAAAGCGCGGCGGAACCGCGGCATTAGCATGGCTAATGCGGCGGTTCCGCGGCCACTTAGTTGCTTCATCCATTTATTTTTGCACAGTAATTCCTATATTTTGGTGCTGTATTTTATGGGAATTTTTAATATTTACTCAAGAGTTGAGTATTTTGGGTTGTATTGGGAGTTCGTAGATTCGATCGGATTGTCAAACTTTGTCTATGTGTTTTTCGGGATATTTTTGAATATGTTAAAAAGTTCGACCGGACAAAAAATACCAACTTTTTCTCCTGCCGGGAAATTTCCAATTGTTGGATTTTTTCGTAGTTTAATGACGTTCTAAGTAGTGCAAGTAACGTGATGGTCCCTCTAAAAGACAACAAACCTTAACTCGATTATGTGACCGTCTTGAACTGCCCTTTGAACCTTATGGTTTGGGGCAGTACGGCGTGCCACATGTGAGGCGTTGGCTTGACCCTTCTACGGCTGGACCGTTGGTACTGAGACACGAAGTGAATGTTTGTAAACTTATTTCATGTGTTGAGCTGTTTCGGGAAAACTTGGGTGTTCGATTGTTCGATCGGAAAGTTTAACATTTTCTATTTATCCGGAATGTGATACAATATTTGGAATTCACAAGTAGTTATGAGATAACTGATTTGAATGTTATAAACATAGCACTTTGGTCTCACTTGATCGGTTGCCACGGAATTTTGATGTGATCAAAAGTCCGTCACAATCGGATAGCGTACGCGGATACTCGCCGGGTAAACTTAATAGACAGCCTCACTCCATAGCCCCGACCAAGTGACTGTAGGAGAACCCCGTCGCCGAAAGCATCCGTCCGGGTGCTCGCGGCAGCGGCGTTCCCCCTTGGTGCACTTCGTCGCCGGTGTCGGGGGTGCGGCCGCCTACTAAAGTTTGCGACGAGCATTCGTTCTGGATGCCGGGAATCTTCTTGAATTGCCCGACTCGATATTGAAAAGAGTTTTCGATAAATGAGACTGAAATGCGGGGTTTATAATTGTTAGGCATGTGATGTCTAAGGAATTCATTTGATTAGGCATGTGAGGTCTAAAGAGGTTGCGGATTCCAACTGTTGTAGTTTTACACTTTCTTTTCTGTGACCGTAAGTGTAATATGTGATATCGCCGGTTTCGTTGCTATATGTCAACGACAATTGGGATGCGCATATTTACTTACGTTGATGACATGTGATGTTATGTATTGCTGGATATGTTATATTGGATCGTCGTGTTTGAATAGCCGGGGGTTTTTATGTGAGATGAGTGTTTTTCATTTTCATTCATGTAAAAACTTGTATGTAATATTCTTTTATTGGGGCACTTCCAGGTTGTGGAAGATGTCTCCGTTGATGTATATTATTTACTTTTCCGCATTAGGATAGACCCAAGGAGGGGAGCACAAGTAACCTGGTTCTAGGGTCCAGTGGGAGACCATCTCGAGGAGTCGAGTCCGGGTCTCCTAACCCTAGAATTGGTAGGGTTGCTTGCCGCTCTTGTAGGAGTCTAGGGATGTGGGATTGGCTATTCATCGCGACCGTGGAATCCGTGTTTTATACTGGCTCGTATTAAAAACACGGACGTCCTAGAATATCCAATATTTCATATGATATTTTCTGCTGCGTTATCTGTGATGTGATCATGTGATTTGTTCAGATAGATATAGTATATAGTATATATGATATATTATATAGACGTTGCTTATGTTTTACACCCGCGCTAGCCCTGCCTCACTCTGGCGTTAGTTACCTAACCTAACGGTGCAGACGGGACATCGAGACGAATGCGGATGGCATAAGCGTACGTTATATTTATCTGTGATGTTTAGGTAGACTTAAATGATGGGACATTCATTAATGAGATTAATGAAAGAAAATAAACCTAAAAGATGTTGTGGAATCAAATTTCAAAATAAAACAGGTAGCTACAGTTCTTGCTTTGCATCGCGGTGTTCCTTGTAGAACATCCTGCACCTTATTCGATAAGGAAAGGACCGAGATCCCTTCACCGGGAGTGACTCCTTTAGCAATAACTGGCAGATGCTACAACCCTCGGTTTTTCATTTGATTGCTTCTATAGTTTCTGCTTTGCACAGAGATATATATGATATATCCCGCACCTCATTCGACGAGGAAAGGGCCGACGATCCCTTCACCGAGAGTGACCCCTTTAGCAAAACTAGAAAAGCCTCAAAAACATTCCATTTAAAAACCATTTGATTCCGCAACGAGATCAAGTTCGAAGCGTTAAAGGTTTTCATAAAAACCATTCGCAACCCTCCGTCATTTTAAGAAGTAGAGTACTTAGTATTCGTGCTGTGTTTGTTGACCATAGTCAAGGCACAGTGTACGGTAGCTAAGTGATGTCTTCCTACACCGCATATGATGCGATTAGTTAGGACAGTCGCGTGACTTTGTTGACCTTAGTTAAGGGTCATGTGGGTGGGTCTAATTAATCACGAAATGACGGGTAGAACTTGACTAGTGCTTATGATTTGTTGACCATAGTTAAGGTCATAGGTGCTAGGGGTAAAAACCTTTATCGGGAGTTTCAAGTGTTGAAATTTGCAATGAGATTGCATACCTTCTATGTGATAGTTGGATCCCGATACCCACTGCGAGTAATTGTTACTCCTGGGAGAGTTTTGCACTTTGCAATTAGCCGATCAAGTAGGTGTCTAGAAAGGTGTCAACGGGGTTACGCCTCTGGGAAAACGAGGTTTACTTTAATTAGGTCCGTGCGAAAGCACGGGGAACCTCCCTCAAAGTACCGACACTGGCCTGGATGAAAGATTGGCGAACTTGTAGAGTGTAATTAATCCCGGCTAGTCTTTCCTTTTAAGGTTTGAAGGAAGATTTGATAAAACAGTGGGAGCCATCCTGATTAGATAAAATAAATAACCAATCTAATCTTGCAAGAGCGCACGCAGAGTGTTTTCTTCTCTCTCTCTCCAGGTAGCGACCATATCATGCCTTAATCAAGATAATAATATGGATGTATTGACTGAACCCGCTTGTTATACTGAGCTGGGGAACGTTGGACCCGCTCCAACTTATAATTGTTATAAGACAGAGCAGGAAATAGGGGAACACCAGAATTCCTATACCGCCCAAACGAAGAAAGTGCATATGATGCATCTCCTTCGGGTGTGTTCATTACAAAGAACTGTTTCTCAGTATCCTCTGCATCATGGGTATTTGATACCGGATCAGGATCCCAGATATGTAATCTGTTACATAGGGCTACATAAAGGTAGGGAACTGAGAACGGGTGATAAGTTTCATGAGACAGAAAACGGGGCAAGTGTTGCAGCCAAGTCTGTTGGTCACTGTCATCCTGTATTACCAATACATTGATTCTGAACAAATGCTATTAGATACCGAACCTGATATACAAAATCATATCAGTCTCTTTACAAGTAAAGAAATGATAAAATTTTGTATTGTTGGATAATGTTTTGAACATTTCCTATTTCAAAATTTGATCGGTTCAGGCACGTTATTTAAAAGCATTGACGTTCTAAATCAAACTACAGTTCCTAGTATACAGAATACACACAAGAGGAAGAGTTCAGAAATGAACGATTCCTTCTTGAGGTATTGTAGACTAGGTCATATCAATGTGACCCGACTAGCTTAAGTTACATTTAGATGCATATTTAAATCAGTTTGAATTTACATCTTGTGAAACTTGCCAGTCATGTCACAAAGATTAGATGACCATAGCTCTGTTTATTGGAAAGAGAGAAAGAGTTAGTAAACCCTTGGGATTGATACATGATGATATATGTAAGATCCCCTGTCTACACATGCCAAGACCGGTTCTTTGTATTTCATTACATTCTCTGATAATCTCTCAAGATTCAGACATATGTTCCTGTTGAAACACAAGTCCGAACCTTTTGAGATATTCACAGAACATAAGTCAGAAGTAGAGAACCAAAAACCGGGTATAAGTATTATGTCCTATGATAAGATCAGGAAAGAGAATACTTGTGCATAGAATTCCTGGATTATTCTAAAGGAGAATGGGATTCTCTCTCCGTATTACTCCTCTGAATACACCACAGCACAACGGTGTATCAGGGCGGAGCAATAGCACCCTATATGATATGGTGTGCTCTATGATGAGGATTACCGAGTTACCTGTTTCTTTTCAGGGGTTGTGCACTTGAGAAGCTGCATACCTATTGAATTAGGCTCGAATCAGATCACTGCCTACCACTCCATATAAGATATGGTATGGGAAGAGCCTATCTCTTAAGTAAGTTAAGATTTGGGATTGTCCGGCCTATGTCAAAAGCAGAATCCGGACAAGATCGAGGCAAGGTCAGTTCTGTAGAACTGGAAAGGTTCCAGCTATACAAAACTACAGCTGATTTGACAGAACCAAAGGATTCAATAGTCCCCTACGAACCTCAGCCTCTCCACCGATCTGGTAGGGTTCCTCATCCACTTAAGAGATACTTCGGTTTCTCGATGACAGTGGGAGCAAGGATTGCATCATGAGATGATGACCCAACTAGTTTCGAGCAGGCCATCAAGAGTAGGGACTCTGTAAGAATGGTTGGATGCTTAGCGATCTGAGATGGAATCCATATACACCAACAAAGTATGGACTTTGGTTGCGATATCTGAAGGGTTAAATCCCCATCAGGAGCAAGTATATCTTGAGAAGATTACTTGATGTAGATGGAAAAAGTTGAGACTTTCAAAGCTAGACTTTTTAAAGGTTTTCGTCATCGACCAGGCGTGGATAATGATGAAACATTTTCCAGGGACTATGCTTAAGTCCATCCAGACCCTACTTGCCATTGCTACATACCATAACTACGATATCTGGTGGTTGGGTGCCATGACCACTTTTCTAAATAATGATTTAGAAGAGAACGTCTATAAGAACACAGCCAGAGGGCTTCGTAAACGGTGGGAGCAGCGGAAACGTGTGCAAGTTGCTTTACAGGATAAAGCAGGCATCGCGGAGTTGGAACATCTGTTTTGATGTGGTAGTCAAAAAGTTTGACTTCATCAAAATGGTAGATGAACCTTGTATATACAAAACGGTAGTGGAGAGTAAAGTGGTCATCCTCGTATTGTACGGGGACAACATGCTCTTGATAGGAAAGGAGTTTCCTATGCTACGATCGGTCGATCTCCTCTTATCACATAGATTCTCCATATAGGATCAAAGTGATACCTCCTAAATCCTGGGTTTTGGATCTATGAGATAGATCTAAATGGATGTTAGGATTCTCACTAGTTGTAGTGAGATGGTATCAGTTGATCCTGGAGAGAATCACTGGAAAGGTTCCAGGGTGATAAGGACGACTGAATGTCAGTCGCAGGCATTGTCTTTACCCTTAGTGAAGGGACGGTATGTTGGAAGAGTTCCAAGCTAGATACCGTGGCAAACTAGACGATAAAGGCCGGTAACATCGCTATTAAAGATACTACCAAAGAGTCAGTTTGGGTGTATATTGGTTCATAAGATGAACTAGGTTCCTACCATTGTATGACAATGGATGTGTGGCTTTGGCCCATGAACCTGGTCCCATCAGTGACCCAGATATATTCTGAGGCAGCATCACCTGATCATGGAGATAGATGATCTCCAGTGTGATCGAGGTAAGGAGAGTAGACTTAGAGGACAACACGGCGGATCCACTCACAAAGGCATTTTCCCAAAGAGAGACTTTTAGGAGATGGTTGAGTATTAGATACTACAACCACTGCTACAGATGGCCCTAGTGTAAGTGGGAGATTGTTGTTGGAGATAGTGCCCTCAGGGTCAATTATTGGGTCACAGGCACGTGATTGCAATGATTGAGGGAGGACCTATCCTGGGAGGACAGTCTTACTCGAGATGATAGTACGCTATCTGGTTTACCTTTATCATCGTGTACTGCTTTAGGTGACCTGACATGTCGCTATTGCACGTTGATAGAGCCCCTAAGATTCTTGCTTGACTGCCAGCAGTATGAGGGCGATCATATAAGTGAGAGCTGGAGTCTATAAGCACATCCTTAAAAGGTCCCTAGTCGTAGGAGTCTCGAGACAGGGCATCGATTCTCCAGAGTAGACTAGTGTATACAGTCGAGACCCCGACAAGGGGCGGTGGCCGGTCTCACAAGCCACTGGTGTCAGTTGGTTCACCTAAGATGTATACAGGTGCTCATTGGGTTATGAGTACACCGGACAGGACTCGCCGGGAACATGCTAGTTGGTCTTATACCTGACGTCAGATAGCAGTTCCCAGGTGACATGTGTACAGGTTAGTTCATAGACCTGGGGATCGTCATTTGTCTCATGTGAGTTCCCACTGTGCTTTGATTACTACCCTACCACGGCTCAAAGGAGTCGTGCAAACAGGTTTTAGTTGGGTACAGTCCCGAGCCACATGGAGGCAGTGAGCGGATCTTCGGGGGTTCGTCTCTCCCGGTATTGGGGGTGAGGTCGCGCTGTGTCTAGGAGAGCCATTACACGAAGTCCTTGGCCAAGGCAGGAGATTTACTGGTAGGTATTCCAGTAGTATCTCAGGGTGTTCTGGGCTACACTCCGACACGACTTGTACCGCTTTTGGGGTTCTGACTTTTACCAACCCCCTAGGCCCGACATGCGATGCTTATAGACGAACGGACCGGACTGTACGGATATTGTCACTGACAGGCTCAGTAGGGTGTCAGGATGAGTTCGCTCATCGACGTCCTTTTTGGTCAATAGCTGGTGGCCCGTCACGTATTGGCTTATACCTCTGACGTGCTAGTGGTTAGATCCACAACCATAGTATTGACGAGTCTTTAGATTCCACCATACTTTCAGTTACTCAAGCTTTCGGGCGAAACGCTGTAGAGGCCGTGTGGAGATATGGCAGGGTCTGATCAGATACGTGCGGTATTGCATGGATCAGGATCGGACAGTTAATACTAGAGGCCGTATAGATATATGGCAAGGTTCGATCGGATACGTGCGGTATTGCACGGATCAGGATCGAACGGATATTACTAGCCGGCTTTGGTTTAAGCCGGATCCTAGTATAGTACAGTGTAGATTTTGTCTCATTGCGTTTGTATCCGGTCGGAATACAGATGCGGGTGTGTATGCACAGTGTCGGGGTTTTCCTGTAATTTATTACAGGACCAGTTTTCTGGAGTTGCCAGTTTGCATTCCGTTCCGGCCGGTTTTCCTTTGTTCTTTCCCGGCCGGACTTTTCCGATGGAGGGGGTTATTTGCAAGTTTGCAAATAACACATTGTGGAGGATTTTCTTGCAAATGTATTAATTATGAAAGCATCTTTTGATACCATTCTTATCCATCATCATCACTTGCTTTTTGTTGATTTGAGGTGATTAGTAGTTGATGTGAGTTAGTTATGATGATGTTTGGATATGGTCACCCTCTCTCTTTTCCTACACTCACCTCCCTCTTGCTTATGTATTCTTTCCTACACCATTCTAAGATGAGAAGGTTTTCATTTTTGAGAAAAGAGAAGAAGAGTTTTTCATTCTTGAGAGTGTGGCATTCTTGATCTCATTTTCATGCTAGAAAAATGCAAGCACCATTTTTCTTATCTTGATTCCTCCATCATCTTCAAAGGCAACAAACCCCAAATGAGACATAGGCTCTACACTACACATTCTACAGCAAATCTTGGACGCGTCGGCTAGCCTACTTCGCGCCCGAGTTGCCTCGGTATTGAGGTGGGAGCCCGTAAAAGATACAGGCGATGTGGTGCCCTTCCGGCGAGGAGGCGACGACCGGAGTTTCCGCAGGAGATCGGGACGACGACGAGAAGACCGGAGGACTCGGATCATTCGGTATATCTCTTCCCCTTCTTGTAGTTAGCTTAGACTTGTTAATGGTTCGATCCGGGTGTTTAGTGCGCGGTGGTGCCGGTTTGCTAAGTTCACAAAATTAAAGTTTATCACCGCTTCCGCATTTGGCCGTCGGACTGACGGCCGGGGCGCCGCCGTGCACTTACAGTGGTATCAGAGCCTCGCCATTAATTTCGTCTAGCTTTGTTTGATGTGTTTGCATTTCCGATCGACCAAAATTCCAAAAAAAAAACCTCATTTTCCTCACATCAGTTTTCTGTTGAAATTTTTTGATGTCTAAAAATTTTTCAGGTTGTAAAAAACTAATGTACTGGAAATTCTAAGACTGCTGTAAAAATTCGACGCAGTCAGTCGATCACTGAAGCGCGGAACCGCGGCCAAACCCCCCCTTGGGCCGCGGTTCCGCCGCACATTGGTGTCCTCACTGTGTCCAAATTTTTCAGTGGGCTTGTGGGCTGATTTTGGGGGTTTTGGAATATTAAATTTGGGCCTAGAATTTCTGTGAGTGCTACAATATTGCTTAGGGGCCCACTTGTTAATTATTTGATCGATCGGATATTTTAAACACATTATTTCACAGTATTTACATTATATCTGCGACCGTGAATGTCACTTGATCGGTAAATCCGGTCTAACTGCTATAGCCCGGTTAGACGGATTTGCGAACGTGACTTTCACGTTGATGTTCTATGTATTGCTGTGATGTTGCGGATCGGTCGTGGGGGATAGCCTGGATGCAATGCTAGTACAGTTGTGGTTGTATTATGTACATTTGATATTGCGGGGCGAGCGTCCGACATGTGGACTGCCGTCACTGCCTGTTTGTATTATTATTTTGGGGCACGACCAAGCTGCGGTCGATGTACCCGTTGTATGTATATTTTACTTTCTGTACTAGGATTACCCCGCGGTGGGGTGCACGGATAGCCGGGTTCTGGAGGGCAACAAGCCCGCATCTCATGGCATTGGGACGGAGGGGGCTTCACTCTAGAATTGGCGGGCTATTCGCCGCACTCGTAGGGGGTACAGGTTGACCCAGGAGGGGTGCCCAAGTTACCGGATTCCGTGAAGTGTTGGGTGGTCCATTCACGGTGCTGAAGGGGGCTGCCTCGCTTCAGGTTTTGGCGGGTAACTTGTCGCGTCCGTAGGGGTCTAGGATTTCATTGCACAGGCTATCCATACGACCAGGGGAACGTCGGGTTTCAGTAGTGGCTCTGTGAAACCCGGGGATCCCAGATATCTGTATTGTTCTGTGATGCTGTACATTTCTGTGATGTTGCATTTTTATCACGCCTTGAGCGAATATAATATATTGGTATATATATTAGTAGATGTTGTATATGTTTTACATCCGCGCTAGTCCAGTCCCCGCTCTGTCGTTAGTTAGCTAACCTAACGGGTAATGACGGGACCCAGTGGCTAATGTGCATGGCATATACGTACATCAGTATATTTTCGTTCTTTGTGGTGTGATCAATTGATGGGACTGCATTGATTCGGATCAATGCAAGTTTTAACAAACCTTTTCTGATGTTGTTGGAACACTTTTCAAAAAGCTGTTATTGCAAGGACGTTCTCTTTTGTTTTGCATCGTGGTATTCAGTTGGAATATCCTGCTCCTCAGTCGACGAGGCAAGGGCCGAGATCCCTTCACAGGGAGTGACCCCTTGGACAAAAGTTTGCGTCAGGGCAGTAACTTCACTATAGCCGATTACTTTTGCTTTGCATCGTGGTATTCATTTGGAATATCCTACACCCCATTCTACGGGGAAAGAGCCGAGATCCCTTCACCGGGAGTGACCTCTTTAGTAAAGGTTTTCGTCACTATATTTTCTAAAAAGCTATCCGTTCCTTCAACGATATCAAGTTCATTACGTTAAAGGTTTTCGCCAGAAACCATTCGTAGCCCTCCGTCGTTTCATATGGGTAGTCAATAGTATTCAAGCTGTGTTTGTTGGCCAAAGTCAAGGCACAGTGTTTGGTAGCTGTTGGTTATTCATATGCAGCATAGATAGATGCGTTGGTTTAGGGCAGTCGTATAGCCTTGTTGGCCAAAGTCAAGGGCTTGTACAGGTGGGCTCAAACTAACCTGGAGAATGACGGGCAGAACTTGACATGTGACTTATGATTTGTTGGCCAAAGTCAAGGTCATAAGAGCATGGGGTAAAAATCACATCGGGAGTTTCAAAAGAACTGAATCTTGCCAGATATGCGCATACCTTCTGGAGTGTGATACCGTGAGCGGATTCCGTCACATTAGCATGCGATGATAGTTGGATCCCGATTCCCACTGATGAGTTGGTTTACTCCTCGGGTGACCCCGACTAATTCTTCTTTCAGGTTTGGAGGAGAATTTGAGGTACAGTGGGAGGTTTCCAGATTAGATAAATTGGTAACCATTCTGATCTAGGTTAGAGTGCACGCTGAGTGTTTCTTTTCTCTCTCTCTTTGGCAGCGACCATTGACCCGACCCTAAGACTATGACTCAGTGACCAAGATGACCGAACCTTCTTAACACTGGCTTTTGGATTGTCAGAGTCGCTAACCTCATTGCCACTCCTACTTTTACCCTTTTCTCCAGGACACCCCATATTACTGCGAATGTCCACTTCCATTGGACAAAACCATCGTATGGTTATATACGAACTCGAAGGAATTTATTCGAGGATGGTTTCCGGTTCTGGAGAAAAAGAATAGGACTATTCAGTTGTCTTTTCCTTCTACCTTCTCTCAGGTTGCGAGTACTCCTTGGTTTAGGGGTAGTACACCTATTATGCAAATTGGATAGTCTTCTTCCAAACCATAGGCAGGTGCCGACCGGTAGGGAATGAAGAAAACCAATTAGCATAACGATGGTGTGCAGAAGGTATTAAGCTCAGACAAAGCAAGGGATTAGTAAGAGGGCAAAGTAAATTGCGACTGATATTCACGACCAAACCAAGTTTTTCTTCGCCAATCCTTAATCACCTTTGTATTTCTCCAGGACACTCCGTATCACTACGAAGATCCACAGTTTATTGGATACTCCATCGTATGGTTATATACGAACTCGAAAGGAACTTGTTCCAGTTCGGGGATGGATTCTGGTCCAGGAAAAATAGGAATAAGGTTTATTCGGATGTCTTTTATCTTCACCTTCTCTCGCATTGCGAGTGCTCCTAGGATTAGGACAGTACACCCATTATGCTTATTGGATAGTCTTCTTCCAAACCATAGGCTGGTGCCGAACGGTAGGGAAGGAAGAAAACCAATTGGCCTAAAGGGGTGTGCAGAAGGTAATGACTAAAGACATATAAAGGGATTTGGAGAGGTGGCAAAGAATTATACGGTTATAGTTGTGAATCTAGATAATGGTAGAGGCATTACTAGGAATACCAGGATACCCCATCGAAACATTTCAATGTTTCAGTTCAACTGTGTACTGTTAAAAGAAAAATGATTTCCCGATTGGACACTTGCTCCAGGGTATGTATTTACCAGGTTTGATTCTCACATCTGTATGGTTTTACAGATGATGAGTGGGAGTAAGTTATTGGGAATAGGGTAATCATCCTCATTATATCGGGATTCGTTGTAATCGATGATATTTGAGGAGATCATCTGGGCTGTTTGCCGGTCGGCAAATATTTGGTTTTGAATATCCGCTGTTGTGCACCAATTTCAAATTGATATATCTGTACGTCTATTTTCATAGAGTGAGATATACCTTTTGATATTATGTCGATGACATTTACCTATATCAGTGTATGGTTAGGTAAGGAGCATTAAACAGCGGTGTAATTCTTCTTAATCATAAGTACAGTTTTCAACCTACGACACACAGTGAAAGAGTTGTTAGACTCAGCGGACTTATACAGAGTATTGTATGTTTTCCAGTGTCCATTAGGACAGAGGGGTTGGTCCTCATACTATATTCTGTTTACTTTTAACTTCTCTAGTTCTTAGACATGTGTTTCATAGAAATACAGGGTCTAAGTTTTGAGGAGTTATAGGTATTTGAATAGAGTAGAGAACCAGGTGTAGCAAGTATCGGGATTCTTCAAAGTGATCGAAGATGTAGATACTTGTGTATGGTATTCAGTTGATAGTAATGATAAAGAGAAATTGCTTCTCTTTCAGGTTACTCATAATTGGAAGCATTCCTAAGTTAAGTAACGCTGATCGGCCTCTCTCCATTTAGTTGACATGCACTGGAGACAGCTGCATGATTTGAATCTGGTTAAATTAAATCAGTGCCTCTGGTTCTATATTAGATGTAGATCAGTTCATATCTTAACGTTGTTAAGGTACGAGGAGTTGTCCGGCTTATGATTAAAACCAGACACTGGACAACTCAAGGCACGTTTCTGTAATGGCTGTTTGTGGGTTGACCCAGGCTATGACGAGGGTTGACTTTCTACCATCTGGCAGATCAATAGAAATATTGTTCTAGACTCGCCACAGTTTTATTAAAAATGGATTTTTTTTTCAAAAACAGTAGTGGGAGTATGGTAGAACTGGAAGTGATTCCAGAACCGCAAACGATTACCGAAGATTTAATAAGGAACCTAAAGATTCAATCTGATTTGACATTCCATTGGCCACTCCGCAGATAAGGTGGGTAACTTCAGGCACCCGAGAGGTACTCCGGTAGTCTCAAGGACGGTGACAGGGAAGTTCTTGTTTGCCCACACTTGCCATTGTTGTTGTTCCAGGCTGCGAGACCCGGTAGGAGGATGAGTATAGCGTCGTTCTAAACTAGCTTTAGAAGTGCACGTCTATATGATTCTGCCAGAGGGTTGTCGTAGTCAGTGGGAGCAGCGGAAGCATTGGTGGACATCAGGCTTATGTCTATTTATAGACTAAAGCAGATATAGCGGAGATAGATCATCTATTTCTGATGTGACAGTCATGGGTTTGACGTCATCGGAATAGGGATGGATCTGTTGAGAAGGTAGTAGGGTGTGATATCCGGGTTTTGGATGACATACACAAAGTAGGAAATGACATTCCTATACTACGATCGGTTATACTTGGGTCGTCACACAGTGTTTTCTCTGTATGGGATTTGGACATTATATCAGACATACTGGTTACTAGATCTATGGTTTTAGATCTAGATTTGGGTGGTTTCCCAATCTGGGTACTTTGACAACATTCTAAGAGTATTTAGAATGGACGACTCCTGGCACGGTAGTATACCTGCAGGTGATGCAGTCACCCTTTCTAAAGGTGTCTTACAGACTAAAGGGGAGAGGGATGTTCATGATTGGCAGATCACTTGCTTAGGCAATTGAGTCAATCATGAGATGTCAAGTACCACACCAGATGTTGTTCTTGCAGTAGATGCAATAAGTTGACATTGATCCAATCCTGGAGAAACAGTCGGAAGCAGTTTTAGAACATAAGTGAATGTTCTAGGGATATGATAACGGCTGCCTCCTTTGGGAGACAGTTATCATTCCAGGCTTCCAGGGTGACATGGACGACAAGGAGGTTGTCAGAGTTATAGTTTTCCTTCTGACGAGGGGCAGTATTTTGGACAGGTGGTCCAAGGCAATACTGAGGGTGGCATGGCGCAGGATACTGATTAAGTTCAGTTGACGATACAGTCTAAGAAGTTTGGATTTGGAGTTCATTTATGAGCTAGGTCCCATCAGACATCCAGACATTCTAAGACAGGTATTGCTCATTTCGGGAGATGGCTTTCTCCGCGAACTTGAGACATAGAGAGACATAGAAAGAAACTTCTAGGCAGATCCACTCACTGAGGCTATTCCTCGAACGCAATAGTTTCGCAAACGGATTTTGTGAGAATGACTATTAGGGGAGTTGGGTGTTCGGTATCACACAGGCTGTGAGTATGCGACATCGCAATAATCAGCCTTGAGTGCAAGTGGGAGATTGTTGGAGATAGTGCCCACAGAGTCAATTATTGGGTCACAAGCACGTGATTGCAATGATTGAGGGAGGACCTATCCCGGGAGGACAGTCTTACTCGAGATGATAGTACGCTATCTGGTTTACCTTTATCATCGTGTACTGCTTTAGGTGACCTGACATGTCGCTATTGTACGTTGATAGAGCCTCTAGGATTCTTGCTTGACTGCCAGCAGTATGAGGGCGATCATATAAGTGAGAGCTGGAGTCTATAAGCACATCCTTAAAAGGTCCCTAGTCGTAGGAGTCTCGAGACAGGGCATCGATTCTCCAGAGTAGACTAGTGTATACAGTCGAGACCCCGACGAGGGGCGGTGGCCGGTCTCACAAGCCACTGGTGTCAGTTGGTTCACCTAAGATGTATACAGGTGCTCATTGGGTTATGAGTACACCGGACAGGACTCGCCGGGAACATGCTAGTTGGTCTTATACCTGACGTCAGATAGCAGTTCCCAGATGACATGTGTACAGATTAGTTCATCGACCTGGGGATCGTCATTTGTCTCATGTGAGTTCCCACTGTGCTTTGATTACTACCCTACCACGGCTCAAAGGAGTCGTGCAAACAAGTTTTAGTTGGGTACAGTCCCGAGCCACATGGAGGCAGTGAGCGGATCTTCGGGGGTTCGTCTCTCCCGGTATTGGGGATGAGGTCGTGCTATGTCTAGGAGAGCCATTACACGAAGTCCTTGGCCAAGGCAGGAGATTTACTGGTAGGTATTCCAGTAGTATCTCAGGGTGTTCTGGGCTACACTCCGACACGACTTGTACCGCTTTTGGGGGTCTGACTTTTACCAACCCCCTAGGCCCGACATGCGATGCTCATAGATGAACGGACCGGACTGTACGGATATTGTCACTGACAGGCTCAGTAGGGTATCAGGATGAGTTAGCTCATCGACGTCCCTTTTGGTCAATAGCTGGTGGCCCGTCACGTATTGGCTTATACCTCTGACGTGCTAGTGGTTAGATCCACAACCATAGTATTGACGAGTCTTTAGAGTCCACCACACTTTCAGTTACTCAAGCTTTCGGGCGAAACGCTGTAGAGGCCGTATGGAGATATGGCAGGGTCCGATCAGATACGTTCGGTATTGCACGGATCAGGATCGGACAGTTAGTACTAGAAGCCGTATAGATATATGGCAAGGTTCGATCGGATACATGCGGTATTGCACGGATCAGGATCGAACGGATATTACTAGCCGGCTTTGGTTTAAGCCGGATCCTAGTATAGTACAGTGTAGATTTTGTCTCATTGTGTTTGTATCCGGTCGGAATACAGATGCGGGTGTGTATGCACAGTGTCGGGGTTTTCCTGTAATTTATTACGGGACCAGTTTTCTGGAGTTGCCAGTTTGCATTCCGTTCCGGCCGGTTTTCCTTTGTTCTTTCCCGGCCGGACTTTTCCGATGGAGGGGGTTATTTGCAAGTTTGCAAATAACACATTGTGGAGGATTTTCTTGCAAATGTATTAATTATGAAAGCATCTTTTGATACCATTCTTATTCATCATCATCACTTGCTTTTTGTTGATTTGAGGTGATTAGTAGTTGATGTGAGTTAGTTATGATGATGTTTGGATATGGTCACCCTCTCTCTTTTCCTACACTCACCTCCCTCTTGCTTATGTATTCTTTCCTCCACCATTCTAAGATGAGAAGGTTTTCATTTTTGAGAAAAGAGAAGAAGAGTTTTTCATTCTTGAGAGTGTGGCATTCTTGATCTCATTTTCATGCTAGAAAAATGCAAGCACCATTTTTCTTATCTTAATTCCTCCATCATCTTCAAAGGCAACAAACCCCAAATGAGACATAGGCTCTACACTACACATTCTACAGCAAATCTTGGACGCGTCGGCTAGCCTACTTCGCGCCCGAGTTGCCTCGGTATTGAGGTGGGAGCCCGTAAAAGATACAGGCGATGTGGTGCCCTTCCGGCGAGGAGGCGACGACCGGAGTTTCCGCAGGAGATCGGGACGACGACGAGAAGACCGGAGGACTCGGATCATTCGGTATATCTCTTCCCCTTCTTGTAGTTAGCTTAGACTTGTTAATGGTTCGATCCGGGTGTTTAGTGCGCGGTGGTGCCGGTTTGCTAAGTTCGCAAAATTAAAGTTTATCACCGCTTCCGTATTTGGCCGTCGGTCTGACGGCCGGGACGCCGCCGTGCACTTACAATTGTTAGTTATATGTATGCCCTAGAGGCCATTACTGTACATTGGATGTATATTGTAGTGAATGCTGGGACATATATAGGTAGGACTTTCTTGCTCGACATGATAGTACGCTATCTGGTTGCTCTTTATCTTAACATGTATACTTTCTGTCTCTCTATTACATGTTGATAAAGCCCTTAGGATGTGTACTCGACTTCCAGGATTATGATGTAGATCATACTAGTGGGGCCTGGGTAGTCAATGAGTACATCCTTCATTGTTCCTAGTCGTGGGAATATCGAGACGGGGCATCGATATTCCAGTGTAGACTAGCGTATATATTCTCGACCCATGTGATGGGCGATGGATGATCCCATATCCATTGGTGTTTGACATCAGAGATGGTATGCGGGTGCTTAGTGGAGACTGGGTACACTGAACGGACTCGCCGAGAACTCCCAGATGGTATTATACCTCACGTCAGATGGCAGTTCTCTGGTGACACTGGTACAGCTTAGTCTGTTGACCCGAGATCGTCATAGAGTCTTGTGTGTCTCCTACCGTGCTTTGATTTCCACCCTACCACGTCTCTACTGAGTCGTGCAAACAGGTGGTTTTTAGGTACAGTCCCGATTCACATGGAGGCAATGAGCGATAGGACGGGATTCGTCTCTCCCGGTATTGGGGGTTGATGTTGTGCTATGCTCGACTGGCCATAACTGGAAATCCCTGGCCAGGGTTACAGTGATATACTGGTAAGAGTTATCAGTAGTTTCACGATTGTTATGGACCTTATATCGGCATGACTTATCGAGCTACTGGGGTCTGACGTTTACCACCCCTAGACGAGATATGCGACATATCAGACGAACAGACCGGACTGTACGGTAAGTGTTACTGGTTGGATTCACAGGAGTGTGAGCGGGCTTGCTCGTCGATCTTCTGATCGCTCAATACCCGGGTGGCCGTTACATTTAGCAGACCGCTTGCGGCTTGTGGGTGTTTGATATGATCATCACCTGCTGCCGGCGTATTGACGAGTCTTTAGAGTCCTACACAGAGGTTTCCTGGCTCAAGCGAAACGAAATAGGAGCGCATATGAGATATGTGCGGGACCGAGAATAATACCAGTATGTGATACTGTATTCTATTCTCGCGATATGTATCATTGGACGGTTATATAGGATATAGCCGGATTACCGAATCAAGTGTTGATTCGATACATTGATACACTTGATATTAGTCGGTTATATGCAGTATGACCGGATCATTAAATCAAGTGTTGATTTAATGATTTAATGTATAATTATATATTTGATATATTACTTTACATTAACTAGTATTAGTTCACTTAAGATGGATTTTCTCACTTGATATGCACATTGTATATATGATATAGTTTTGTGCACTAGTTTGTATCATGTTTGATGATACATGCAAACTTGGGTGTGTGCCATACACTATGTTTAGTTAATGGTTAGGGTTTCTTTTGCCTTATTTATTTATTTCATTTATTTATTTTTGGCAAGAAACAAAAACAAAATGGTGGTGGCTTTCTCATTTTGGCTTGAAGCTTCATAGCTTCTTTGACAAAGTCTAAGCCATTTTGTTTTATCTTTAACCCAACCATTAGCCTAAACCCTAGTTTACTCTCTACATGAGTTTACTCACCCAAGGTTGCATTATGATAAGAATGATTTTATTTTCTATTATTCATTATTCTTATCATATTCTTTTCTTCTTCTTCTTCTTCAAGATGAAGAAAAAGCTTGCTACCAACAATGGTGCCTTAAGAAAAAGAGTGAGAAATCCAATTCTAAAGTGAACCCACTTTCTATTTCTTCATCCTCTACCACTTGCCAAGTAGTATAGGGTGTTTTCTTCACAAGTTTCATGACTTGGTAAAGTTGGAGTTTGATCTTGAGTTGCCTCGACGTAGATCATCTTCGGCATCGAAGTCGACGACCTAGCCCGATCATTTCTCCGACGAAACCTTCGCCAGAGTCCGGATTCCGATAGGTACAGCGGAGGGGTTTCATCATGGAGCCAAGGAGGTGGAGGACCAGATCTGCAATGGTTGTAGCCTCTTTCCTTTAGCAATTAAATTGTTTACTTGCTTGCACCGCCTATACTTCTAGTTAACGATCCGTATTAGGGTTTGTAGGGACAAGAAAAAATTTGAATTGGGCATGTTTGATCTGTTGTGAGACATCATTAGTGTGCCTAGGAACCCTACAGAAACACCATCGTAAACTCAACTCAGGTCATAGGAGGAAGACCTGTGGCTCGACCTCTCTCTAAAGACTCGCACTAAGTCTGGGCAAGACCCTCCAGATGGAAATTAGCAAACTCCACCCATCTCGTGTCGGAGCACCTCAACGAACGATAGATTCTAGCCATCCAATCGATGAACGACTGCGGATCCTCAGCGGCGTCGGTGCCTATGAAAACCGGAGATTTCAGCCTCATGAACTCAGATAAGGATACGGTGATCACCTCCGTAGCTGCAAGTACGACTGCCGGAACAGTAGGCACCATCACGGTCCCCGTAACAGGTGGGACAACCTCTGATCTCTACGCTCGACTGGCCTCCACCAACGACCCCATCATCTGGTGCAAATCCTGCATACCGGCCTCTAGCTTAGTAATACGGTCCGGAGAAGGCGGAACACGATCCGGAGAAGGTGAATCAAACTGCTCCTGTAAAATAGGCATACCGCCCCGGTCAGTCCTCGTCTCGAATGAGCCTGCCCTAACCTCGGCTCTCGCGGCAGCTCTCTGCGCCCTCGTAGTCTTCGGCGGCATAGTGGCTGGAATAAGGAAACAGGATTTGATAAGAACATAGAAATCGGATCGTAAGGATATATATAACCAAGGAAGGAATTCAAGCAAACATGTCCTAAGGTCGCTTAGGCGGAGTACCGTGTCGTAATTATGTCGCGGAACATACACACGCTACGTCACTCTGCTTAAGCTACCTACTCCATCATACCAAGGGTCATCCTACACTCCGAAAGGTAAAACCTAATGCTCTGATACCAACTTTGTCATGACCCACCACCAAACAAAAATGGTATTGTCCGCTCTGGCCAAAGCCGCAAGGTTCTGTCCCTTTGAATGCGCCCGGGGCTACTTCCCAGTAGGTCACCCATCCCAGAATTTCTCTGGCTCAAGCATGCTTAACTACGGAGTTTTTCAAACTCCGGAGATTCATCCAAAAGACGCCTCTGTGTTATAAGATTGGTATCATTCCATTTATAGTTCAGATCGTGCCCACTTTCGAAATGGAATTCGATACTCCCCATTGTTCTGATGGGTCCCCGTGTGCATCCGTATCGGTTACATCCCCACCTCGATACCGGATAACATCTCACTTCTCACGTGGTAGGTGGTATTCATCCCCAACTCCATATTGGGTATTACAATATGTATGTATGTATGTATATAGCTTAATGGTAAGAAAAAAAAACTAAGGGTATAATCATCTACTAAGTGTACTATTATCGCATATGGTTAGACTAGATATATAATTCTAGTGTATATAATATTCTAATCTCTACGGTTGTGGGGGTGCTATACGCCATACACCCAGCTTTCCCCGTAGATATACATCTACTCATCTAAACGCTTCGCCCCAGTCGAAGCCGACGGATGCCTTGCCCTTCTCATCGTCTCGGAAGTCCCCGCGATCGTACCTACAATCGAAACCATATCGAGTCGAATAAACATCCATATCAAAAACCGATACGACGAGCGAAGCGCATATAGTTTAGAATCTATGGTCAATGCGTGCTAAATTCGATAAAATACTCCCAGTGTCGACGTACGAACGTCGAATGACCAAGTCACTACATAGAAATCCGAAAACCAAATTTCAAAACTTGCAAAATATCGTTAAAAGCCAAGTTAAACAACTCCAGATTTTAACTAAGGAAATCTGGGGCAAAATAGCATATAAAATAGGCTTATATATAATATAAAACACCTACAGACCAAACCCCGACACTTAATTGCTACAGTAAACAGCCAAAAAATTCATTTTGACCGCAATTTGCGTTCCAATTTTAGAGTTAGGATCTCGTCTTCGGGGTGGAGTCTCTTAGCGGAAAATAGGTCTAATATATATGCAAAATATTTTGCAGAGACCCCAAGTTGCTCCAGATTTGAAATCAACATCAAAAACTCAATGAAAACCTTATTTTAAAACTTCAAAACTCTTTTAAACTAATGATATTTGCACTAAAACACCCTTACCTATCACTAATAAGATTGTAATCACTGATTAAATCTCTACTACACTACCACTACAAGTTGTATCCCTAAAAACTGACTTTGTAAAACTCAAGACTTAGAAAACATGCACAAGAGCTCTAATCTAGTGTGTGAAGGCAAGAAATCTACAAACTTGTTAAAAAGTGAGATTTTTACCTCAAAATAGGAACTAAGGAAACTTCCGAGCTTGCAAAAAGGTCTCAAAGTGAAGACTTAATCACACCTTCATGTTTAGGATGAAGATATCAACACTTTTAATGAAGGCTACAAGGTGTTTTGAGAGGATTTAAGTGGGTGTTTGTGGTTTGTGGATAAGGGTGGAGGAGATGGAGAAGAGGAAGATGAAGAGAATGAAGAAATGAGATAAAGAAAACAATGGTTGTAGCTACCATACCCCTCCTCTCTCTCATACCCATACCTCATAAAATAATGCCACCATGCTCACATGCCTCCTATTTTCCTTTCTTTTCTTTTTCTTTTTAGAAAAACAAAAAAAAATATAAAACCATATACTACAAATGAAATATTACTCTCTCATGAACATGTCATGACATTTTAAAGCATGTTTAACAAAAATCAAACTTGGTTTCGTGCATAAATGGGAAAAATACTAATTAAGTTTAAATTAAACTTTTATGGACATAATTATATACTAATTTAAGAAAAGCCCAAATTAAATAAATGCTTTCATAAATAATAATTCATTTTAAATTTCAATTATTTTCCAAAAATTGAGGTGTATAATTATACCAATTTACGAAAACTCAAATCCATACTCGGGATAACTTAAATCCATACTCGGTATGATATTAAACAGTCAACTAGCCTATTACATAGTCCAATCCGACCGTCAAATTGACAATCGGTTCCGACCATCTTATTCTACACATGGAGTGATTTATGTGTATAAAATTTTAATCACTTTGACACCGTCTATTTCTTCGATCAAGTGTCCCAAATACATGACATTTTAATTGTGTTTTAAGATCCATCCATTTTTAAATGCTTGATCCATCACTTGTAATTCATCATATCAATCAAAATTTCACACACATAGACACTCCGTGTGTGGAACAAGGTGGCCGGAGCGGATCGTCGATTTGGCAATTGGATTGAGCCATATAATAGGCTGATCGACGGTTTAATATCAGCTAGCTAGCTGATAACCCATTTCCTCATATGTATATTTTTCGGGGCATGTAAAAAATGTACATCAAACAAAACCTTGGTTTACTATGTTGCCACATGAATCTAAACTTTGTAAAACTAAAATTTAATGAAACTGGTTTATATGCATACAAACCGTGATATCATTTAAACTGAAACGAAACCGAGATTTCGGAAACCTCTTTACCAAACCATCTAGATCAAACCTAAAACTTGGGAGTATTTTCTACCAAAGAGGCAAAAACCAACCGTTGCCCTTCACAAATTGCCCAAAAAAATGGAAAATTATTCCTTATGTTGGTATACGTCCGGACAAAAAAGAGAAGAAATAATAGTACGGGTCCCACACGCTCCTAAGACCGTCCGAAATTCTCATTGCTCCAAACATCTCCCCTGTGCTATACAGGGGCTATATAGATGGTCAGGTCCTCTCCAAAAAGTCCACACACACGCATCCTCTCAAGAGCATCGGATTCCAGCCTTGTTTCAATAAGCAGAGAGAGATTCCCAGGGGTTTTTTTATTTTATTTTATTTGGGTCTCTTTGCAGCCTTTCTTGCATCTTCTCCATACTCCACTTCATGTTAAGGTACGGCTATTTCCCCCCTCAATTGGATCATGGTCAATTAAGATCAAGACCCTCTTGAGATGATGGGCTTTCTTTAAACCCCCTAAAATTTGTTCATTCATTTGTTATATGTGTTATTAGATTGATCAATTTGCTAGATCTGTTCTTTTAATTGTTCTGGTTACTGTAATTAATGTTTAGTTATTGCACTGATTTGATTTGATGAACTCATAGATGATTGAATTTGAGGGGGTACTGTAGGAGTTTTGTTGCTTGTTGAACTTGGATTATGCAGTTGACTCCCACCATTAATAAATTTCTGAATCCTGTATGAAATTTGTAAAGACCCATGACAGTTTTCTGAGGATTTATTAGATCTATAATAACTAAAATGTTTTTAGTTTGGGCCAATGTTCATGCTGAATTCTATATGTATACTCCTTGATTCTCTTGTCTAAATCCTTCCTTATATATGCTTCTGTTGCAGAATTCTCACATCAAAGGCATAAGAAATTCTTATCACGCTATAATTTTTGGCAAATTGTAAAATCTGCTAATTTCGAACTAGCGAGAGATAAAATGTCTGGTGGTAGAAGCACACACTGGTGTCACAGATGCATGCGGGCAGTCCGGCTCAGCCGGTGGGACACCGCCTCTTGTCCCCAGTGCAGTTCTGCATTCGTACAAGAAATCGATGAGACGCACAACAGCATGATGAACTCTCTTGGTTTCCTGGAAAGGAGCCTAGATAACGGCCACATTCATGATCGTCGCTCTGGCATGATGGATGCCATCGCGGCATTAATGAGGCAGAGGATGATGTCACAAAGAGGAAGGAACCACGACATCGGTCCTTGGTTGGTATTTCATGGCCACCTCGATGATGAGCTCTTCAATGGGGGCCCGGGGATAGCGATACATGGAGGCGATTCATCGGACTATTTTGTGGGCCCAGGGTTGGGCGATCTGATCGAACAGCTGAGCCAGAATGAGGAACGGCGTCGTGGGCCACCGCCTGCCTCGCGGTCGTCCATTGATGCGATGCGCACGGTGAAGATCGGCGAGAAGAATGTCCGGAGCGGTGATTCGCATTGCCCGGTCTGTAAAGAGAGGTTTGAACTGGGTTCAAAAGCTCGGAAAATGCCTTGTAAGCATTTGTACCACTCGGATTGTATCGTGCCGTGGCTTGAGCAGCACAATTCTTGCCCTGTTTGCCGTTATGAGATGCCTTCAAGCAACGGTGATCGTAAAAGGAGGAACCCGCTTTCCTTTTTTTGGCCTTTTCGCTCATCCAGATGAGTTGCTCATTTATCATTATTGGTAATGCATATTTTCTCCATTGTTGTTGATATATATTTAAGCTACGCTTTTCGTTTTCATCTGAATCTCGAACAGAATGTGCCATGACCTTTGGTAAATTTATGCATGAAATAAAATGTCTATGATTACCGTTTCCGTTTTAATCTTGAATTTGATGCACAATAAGACTAATGTTCATATACATGGCATATCTACTCAATCTGCACTATGCATGTGTAGGAAATTCGCGACTGAAGTCCCGTTATAGTTTCACAGGGTTGTCATCTATAAATGATATTGTGAATAAATAAATACATGACAAACTCACAAATCTTCATAAGTTTGCCGCGTAGATTAATCCGATTAAATTGTCCCACTAGAAAGTGAGTAGTTTAATTGCGACTTAAATGTGCTTGAGATACTTGCATGATCAAGTGCATGTCATCTTTTATTGTTAATAAATGGTCGATATGGTATCTATACTAAGTTGTGTCTTGATCTAGAACTCGAAGGACCGCTAACGATATATCATTAATCTCTTGTTTTTTTTCTTTTTCAAAACTTTTCATGTACTCTCTCTTTATTAGGCTATCGAAATAGTCTGTGTCCGGGGTTTGTTTCCCAGACTTTATTTCTTGTTTATTATTATTATACTTTGTGCTCGTTTCATATTAAACTTCATTCAATGAAAGGCTGCGGCTTTTGCCTTTGTTAAGTAAATTTATAAAAGTAAATTTATAATTAGCTTGTGTCTTTATCCATATGGTGGGTGAGTAATTCAACTTTCAGATATATATATTTCCATTCTCTTTACCTTCATTTGATTGATTTTAGAAGAGTTTGAATGAAAGAATTGAGCTTGATTTATATCACCAATTTTGACCATTGAATGAAATATTGTCCGATTATTGCATGGGTCCAATATCATCCAATATGGATCATAACGGATTATTATTAAATTAAAATTAATTATGCATTTCGTTTATTTAATAAATTGGGTTAATTAGGTGTTCGGATAATTAGGCCGAACCCATTATAACCTACCTTAAAATCAAATATATATCAAACCTAAAATAAATAAATAAACTAAACTAACCTAAACTAAAAACAATATTTTCATTTACTTATAGGATAGATGATAATTTAAGATTTATCATAATTATATATTAATAAAATGCATATAATAAATTTACAGAGTGTTCGATATGGATGAGACTAATATACCTAATACCTATGAAGGAATATTCAATATTGTGCCCAATATGTCACATATCAATATCTAATATGCCTGATATCGATATCCGATATGAACGCGCGATTTTGTCCGATATTCACGATCCGATATTAAAAACACTCCTCCGATATTCGATACATTGGCTTCTACCTATTAATTAATTCGTCCTCATTAGCTTCCATGCTTGACAGCAAGTGGGATTTTTATGAAATGAAAAGTTTGAAGTTGTTCTATGTTGGCTTCGAAATTGGTTGGATATCCTTTTCTTGGTGATGACAAAGTTGTTTGGTTGGGCGACATTGCCCATGAGTCGTTGCTTTTCAGCAGCTTCCTGTGGCTTTTCTGTGCCATCAACAAACAACTTGATGTCTTTTTGCAATGAGGAACCTCTGAAAATTCTTAATTTTTATTCCCATCATTTTGATGAAATGTTTTGACATTCGCTCTCTTCCTTTTCTTATTTGGATGATAGAAATATTAGTTGAAGTAGTTGCTTGGTTTTATTGATTTTTAGTACAATTATTTATACAAGAAGGCCACAATAATTTAACCTAAAATTAGGTAATAGATCAACCTATAAATCTATATATACAAATAGGGCAATGTGATAACGAAAAAATGTACATCAACTATCATGGATCTCATGATCTTGAATGTGCGAGGAAATAATAGAAATCATGAAAGTTTACAGGTAGGAGATGTGAAGAGTATGGATCTCATGATCGCTAATGTGGTGTTAGTCCCTAGTCATTGCAAAAATCCAAATTCGGAATTTAAAATTACATGCTAGTTCCAAGTCATTTTAAATTGGTATTTGCTTAATAGTTTTAGTCGAAACTAGCATTTTACAATACTAGAATAAAAATTATAAAAGTCGACATTCAAGTTCTTGTTTAAAAATGATAAAATAAGCCTCTCAAAATCACAACATATCATCAGGAATTTGACAATTTCATGAATATAAATTCCACAATTTCCATCGATCAACGATAAACGTAGAGTCAAATGTTCCATCAGTGGCTTGGCTTCTATTCTTTTTGTCGGCCGGTCTTCATTGCATTTGCCGACCGACAACCTGCCGTCGGCTATCAGAGACCCACCGCCTCCTATGGACCCCATGCTCGACTAGCGCTGACCGCGCACCAACCAACCAACCAAGAGCCCGTCGCTACCACTTTCCATCGCCGCCGTCTACCGGCAATTGGTCGCTCTCCCTTGTACATTTTTGTGACATTTATATTCTTCTCTCATATTAATATGGATAAAGAAATCAAATAACAGGCATTTTGAATAGATATGAGGTTTATTAGGTAATGGTCATTTTATTTCTAGATTATCAATACAAATTACTCTAGCGAGGCGTGGGCAGATATCGTTTTATAGGTGTAAAGGAATAACTATCGTGCTATTGGACGAGAAAGTAAACCCTAGCTAGGCAGCAGCGAAACACTCTTTAAGTTTTATTGAAATCAATATATCGGATTGAAAAGGTATAAAAGTAGTGATTTGTGAAAAGGTATAGAAGTTCGATTCTCACACCTGGATTGATAGTCATAAGTTGGCGTAAATTCAATACCTCTTATGGACTAGTTGGACTTGTTTTGGTCCAAACCCTGTGTACGTAATCTTCTTTGATCTTGTATAAGTATGTTAATTTTAATAAATTTTTATGAGTGGGCGGTCATTTGAGTCAGGTGCTCCTCATCATCCCCCATCTCATGAGGTATCTTCTAAGCAGTGAATTGCAGTCCTCGAAGAGATCAACCGATCCAAAATAATATTGTAGATTTAGCCCAACAGATAATTCTAGATATAGTTTTAATTAATTCTTGTATTAAAGTTTATATTATTTCTTTCTCTCTATATGACCCAGTATATAGCGTAAACGGTTATATCCCAACAGGAAAGGTCGCCTTAATTAGTGCTTCACTTTAGTGCTCCTCCAAGACCTCCAAAGGTCCCGATAGGATTCCGGTAAGCCTACTCCCGAAGACCAGCTTCGACACTTATCCCAAACCATATTGGTTACTAGGAATTTCAAAAATGAATGACTAATACACTCTCGTTCGATTGCCTGCACACATTCTAAGGAACATGTCCAACCCTCCTTGCTAAGTTATCTTGTAGATTGAACCAACGGTAAATGTTTTTGGAGCTGTTTGTTTCATGGAATAAGAAATTGAGTTGGGAGTCAAGAGGAACAACAACAATTGTTGTCCCCTTAAGTTGGAAGTTTGTGTTTGTTTTATTGACTCCATTTGTTGGCTTTGAAGTCAATTACATTGTCAAACATCAGCACAAGTTGTTATTTGGTTAGAGGAATAGAGGATTAAGAGAAAGCATTTGGAGTGAATTGTGATGGTTAAAAAACTCTAATCTATCACTACTTTATATACGCATCATAATTTATTATAAATATACCCCGAATACATCATTACATCATTTCTCATCATAATACCCTCACAACTTGGAGCAAATACATTACACATGCCCAACTTGTTACAAATAAAATGTACACGAGTTTTCCCAAGAGGCTTAGTTAACAAATCAGCATGTTGGTTTTCTGATTTCACATGGATCGTATCAATGACTCCTTTCTCGACCTTTTCACGAACGAAGTGACAATCAACCTCAATGTGTTTCGTCCGTTCATGGAAAACATGCTTGTTCGCAATATAGATCCCAGCCTTGTTGTCACATTAGAGCTTCATAGGTGCAACAGAACTGTATCCAAGCTCTGTAGGTAAAAAAACAAATCCACACCAACTCACTCATGGTGTTAGCCATAGCTCTATACTTCGAATTTGCGCCGGATTGAGAGACCAAACTTTGTTACTTGCTTTTCCAAGAAACGAAGTTCTCTCCAACAAACACACAGAAATCAGCAATCGACCTCCTGTCGTCAAGAGACTCTGCCCAATCTGTTAGTGATACATGCCGTAGAGGCCATTATTGTATAATACTGAATTGTATATTACATTTTGGAAGTTTGGGATATACACATATATAATAACAGTCTTGCCCAATATGATAGTATGCTATCTGGTTTGATTCTATCTTAATATGTGTATATGTTTCTTCTAGCATATTGCTAATACATATTGATAGAATCCTTAGGATGTTTACTCGACTACCAGTGTTGTGATGGCAGTCACACTAGTGGGGGCTGGATAGTCTATAAGCACATCCTTATACTTGTCCCTAGTCGTAGGATTATCGAGACAGGGCATCGATACTCCAAAGTAGACTGGTGTATACGCTTCTCATCCCAGTCAGCAAGATGGTCTGTCCCGCAGCCATTGGTATGCAATACTGGAGATAGTATACATGTGCTCATTGGGTTATGAGTTACACTGGACGGACTCGATGGGAACTGCTGGTTGGTATTATACCTATCGTCAGTTAGCAGTTCTCAGGTGACATGAGTACAGGTTAGTCCGTTGACTTGACATCACTATTCGTCTCGAGTGTGTTCCCACTGTACTTAGATCACTACCCTACCACGACGCAAATGAGTCGTGCAAACAGGTAGTGGTTGGGTGCAGTCCCGAAGCTCTTGGAGGCATTAGTGGATAGAAAGGATTCGTCTCTCCCTGTATTGGGAGTTGATATCGCGCTGTGTTCGGATAGCCATTACACAAAGTCCCTGGCCAGGGCAAGTGAGATTTACTGGTAGGTACACCATTAGTTTCTCAGGGTGTATTGGGCTTTATACCGACACGACTTATTGCGCTAATAGGGGTCTGACGGTTACCACCCCCTAGGCCCGATATGCGATACTCATAGACGAACAGACCGGAATGTACGGAGATTGTCACAGATAGGCTCAGTAGGAGTTCAGATGAGTTTGCTCGTCGACATTCTTATCAACAGATACCTGGGTAGCCGTTACGTACAGCTAGTGCCACTGACGGACTTGTGGTTATACCCACTGCCAGCGTACTATTGACTTTTTAGAGTCACACACAGAAGATTTTCCTGGTTTAGGCGAAACGATGTAGAGGCCGTATGGTTTTACGTGCAGGGTTCCGATCATATACGTGTACTAGCTGCACGGATGTTGTTCGAATGGGTAATGCTAGTGGGGATTTGGTTTAAGCCGGATTCTAGTACTATATTATTTGATTATTATTATCTTATTGTATTCGGTTTTTTTCAGTACGATTACAAGTATGTATAAACGGTGAGGGCATTCTTGTAATTTCACAAAAGATGCCTCTAGAAGGATTGGATTTATCTATATTTGGAAATAGATTAATAAGGTGGAAAATGGAGATGTTTGTGGCATGGTGAAGCATGGCTTATTTCATTTGTTTATTTGTTTGGACTCACTATTCAAGCATGGTTGATATTTTCAATTGGAAAATATTGCATGCTTGATGGGAGTAAGAGAATGAGTCATTCTTCACAAGGCACAACACTTGTTCATTTGTGATTTTTCTTTCTCTCTCCATTTTTCCTCTCCTTCCTTAAGATTCTAAACCCTCACATGTGTTGTGACCATAGGGTCACTTGAGATTAAATAGTCCAATTAACACTCTACATTTTCTAAGCTATCTAGTTTGGCGAACTAAGTATTTTAGTTATCTCGGTTTAGAGGTTGGAGCTTAAACCATAGACTCTCGGGTGGATCATCTTTGACACGAGGAGACCGACGTTCAATCACGATCTGGATTTTCGAGGAGCTCAAGAAGAGGAGGAGAAGAAGACCCGAAGGACAAGTATCTAGGAGGTATAAAACTCTTACTGTCACGACCCAAAATTGGCCCGTGACGGCCTTAATACTACGCAACGCCCTAAGACGTAACGTAGTAAAAGAAAGCCAAAACCCAGAAGTCTAAACCATAAAAATACGGAAAAGATAATATAAGTTTTGAAACATTTGAAATCGCAACCCAAATTCTTTAAAAGTCTTACTTTCTTTCCTTTAAAATTTTAGCAACACCACTTTTGTAAAAACCCAGCCAAGATGAATACAATACAAATATACGACGCCGTAGCGAAGAAATAAAGACAGTAGAGAGAAAGCTGTATATAAAAGACAACAAATCCACAAAGATACACATTAACGTCCTCACCAAGTCTCTAAGTCAATAATACAATAGTAGATGGAGAGTACAAATACAACGAAGGTACAATAGGAAATACAGATAATCATCTAACCCACCTAAGCAAAAGGTACTGTGAGCTGATGCGGTATCTGTAGCAAAGGATGGTAGCTGAATAGCTGAATAGAAGAATAGCCTGCCTCGACTACTCTGGGGAACAACCTGAAACACCTGTGGCACAACGGGGGTGAGTTGCCAACTCGTGAATAGTATAAAACATATGCAGGTAATCGCAGGAATGCACGTACAGCATGCATCTAAGATATGCGATTACAGTAATAACATGTCATGCAAATGCTGAATAAAGGAGAGTACACTAGCAGGTACAATCAATATGTGAAGCAATAGTAACATGACAATAATATGCAGAAACTATGCAATAAGGATATGAAAATGTAGATATGCAACTTATCATAAGGGTACACTGACAGGTACTACCACTATATGAATCTGCATAAAATAGATAAGGGTGATGTATAGGATGGAATATGTCATTTCCACGGAAACCTGACATCGTGGAAGGATCACAATCCATCAAGACACTCCAATCCCAAATCCTTAAATCAGCCCCCACATTGGGCTCTCACAACATATAAGTCTCACATCACCTCAATGTACAATATCGAATAGCTCTCCTATATCTCAAATGTACAATTCAACAGTCTCATTCATATCCAATATCCAATGTCAATGAATCACCTATATCCCAAGTCGAATTTCGAGTAAGAATCTAACATCCTAAAGGTGAATACATAGAAATAAGTATGATGGGGGAAATACACATATATTAGCGTCCCATTCCACTAATATTGGTGTAAGGGTATATATAACAACGGCTAAATCCCCTGTTATATATACAAAAGGGGTTAAAGAAATATCATGAAAACAGTGTGCCAAGCATCGACACAGAAATCCTCGTATATCGGGCTCCGTCAGTCCGGATCGGCCCACGGGGTCCGTCTGCGGTGTCGGCCCTCGGCCCCGACAGTACAGATCATCCCGCATCCATCTCTCGACTCTGGCCAGTATCCTCCGGACAACTGCCAGGTCCAACCAATCACCGGTAGGTACTCGCCCGCCTCCAGGCTCAATTGGCAAACCCATCGATCTTCTTGCCGAGGGGAACCATACCGGGCCCCACCATGTACTCTCATACGGCAACCACACCTCGTATGGAGTATATAATCAGCACCGATAAAACTCATGGGGGGACGCTCAAATATCATATCAAGGAAACCGGGTTGTGCCATGTATGCATAATTTCATGAACTCCCGCGGTTCTCAAATCCCGAAAACATCATATAAAATCCAGATAAACAATGTACAAATCCAGGAATAAATATATGCGATATATCTGAATGCGAGCAGGTAAACAAATGTATATAGCTGAACCAGATGTATGCGAAATCAAGATGATACAGCTAAGTGACATCAGTAAAAGTAAATAGGTATCTGCAACTGAATATGTGTGTAACATACAGGTGTAGCAATGCACATGTATCTACCTATAGGAACTGATGTCGTATACCCCCCTGGGTATAAGTAACATATGTAGGAAATCCCTCCCGGTATAACTAAGATATGTGCACGGTATACCTGTAGCTGTATCGCAAGGTGTAAATGTACCTATCACTAAAGGTATGATACACTATAGGTATACCGGTAATCTAGATGTCATGTGTGGTAGGCAATAGTAGCTATAAGGGTTAGTGTGTGACATGGCAATTATTGACGGTGTGTGTGTAGCATACAATCCGTGCTCGTGCAACATGGACCGTCAATAATATGTGCAGTGTCCTACGGCTGCTAGTCACAGTATAACAATATCTAAGGAAAAACAGTAAATGCGCAATTCTACAATGACGTAGAATGTGCGACAGGTATTTGAATCCTAGCCCAGACGCATAACGCCATACGGGCGATTCCCCTGTAGATGTTAAATCTACTCACCTACACTCCACGCTAGGTGAATCCTACCATCTGCTCCCCCTGTAGCCGTGTCCGTAGTCCCTGCCTGCAAACCTGCAAATACGACATGGAAATCGCATATAAGCCAAATATTCTGCGAAACGCGAAATCGAATCGAAACGAGAAACTCGCGTCGCGAACTAAACGCGCGTGTGCACGATACGCTGAATCGTGTGTGTACGCGTCTAAAGCCATCGCGACACGCCGTGATACGCTGGATCGCAGAACCCACTCACGTATCGCGCGTATCGCGCAAACACAACGGACACCAAAAACGACATTTGATCCCAGATTTTCCTACAGGTCAAATCTTACAAAACTAGACATGCCAAAACACTACAGTACACATCAGAGAACACTACCCAAAACCCCAAGTCCCCAGACCCCTTCCTGGCCGCAATTTGCGGCCAAAAAGAACAAATTGGCGGCCAGAGTTGGGAGATAGGGGCTCGTTCTCTAGTGGTGGTATCTAGACCTAGGTATCATGTCCCAGTTTTCTCAATTTCACTCTGTAAGGTCCGGGTCCAAGCAGATTCCAGATGTCACAATATATCGTATAAAAACGATAATTTAGCACAAAAGCAAACCCTATGGTATTTTAGTGTAATCTGGGGTATTTCTCAGTTGAAGTGACCCTATTAACACTAAAATAGGCTAGGTTATCTAACACAATCACCAATTATCCAAAAGTCCACACAAAACATCATAAATAGCACTAAACTAGCTAATTAACACTAATCGACACCAAACTACGCACAAGCTAGCAAACTAGGAAATTGGGTTAAGGAAATATACCCAAAAGGACCCTAGAGAGCAGGTGAAGAAGTGGAGAAGAGCTTCTGCAAGTGCTGGGGTTCCTGTTGCTGCTGTTGCTGCTGCTTCTGATGATGAAGATGATGTCTGCTGCTGCTGCTGATGGATGATGATGATGCTGCTGTTGAAGATGATGATGATGATGATGATGATGATGATGATGATGATGATGCTGATGTTGTTGTTGTTGCTGCCCCTGGTGTTGGAGTTGCTGCTGCTGAAGATGCTGATGATGATGCTATTGTTGTTGTTGTTGCTTGCCTTTGTTGCTGCTGCTGCTGCTTCTCTCTGCAGGTGAGTGTGTGTGTGCGTGCTTGAGAGAGAGAATGAGAGTAAGAGGAAATGAGAGGAGAATGAGAGAACAATCCAAGACCCCCCCTCTCTCTCTCTTCCCTCATAATGAGGCATGGCTCACCCATGCTTCCCATGCCCCCCTCTCTCACACAAAGTCAACCATGGAGCCAATTTAAAACCCTTTTTAAATTCATTTTCATTTTTAAAACAATCATCACTATTAAACCCAAAACACTTAAACAAATCCTAAAACTAACATAAAGAGAATGGGTTAATCTAACATGCTTTCTAACATGGTCTAACCCCATCTCTAAACCCTAGTTGTCATGCACAAGTGTGTGTGTGCCTAACAAAATTCTAATAAAATACACATTAAATAGGATAAAATATTTAAAACTTAATTTGGTAAACTTTTTATTAAAAACTATATATTAAAATATAATTAGCTACAAAACACAATCTAAGGTGTTACAATCTCCCCCCCTAAAAGAAATTCGTCCCCGAATTTAAAAATATACTGATACGCGTACCTTCAAAGAGAAGATTAAAATCCTCAAATCTCGCTCGCAGCCTCCCAAGTGACTATCTCACTATACGGCTATGCCCAAGAAAACCCTTCACAGATGGCAAGACCCTTGACCGATGTCCCTCCACCTGCCGAGCCATTAACACACATGGCTGCTGGTGAACGAAAGATCGCGTCCAGCTAAATGGTCTGGTGCCAAATCATGTAAGAAAGGTCAAGAAGGTAATTGTAGAGTATCATCACAAGGAATACGGGGTGAAAATCCAATAATCTGGGCGGAAGTGCCAATTTAAAGGCAACGAAACTAACTCGCTAATAGAATCTCAGAAGGACCTAAATCCTGGGATAAGCTTCCCAAAATCCAACACGTCATTCATCGGAAAGTCCATAGGAATCCATGATTTGCCACTGCGCACTCAAGCCTGCGACCGGCACAGTCGCATAAGACATCTTTTTGCAATGGACAGCTCTCATCCTGACCTGAACACAACTGGACTATCTCCGAAGCTCTGGACTAGCTGGGGTCCAAAAATCCTACTTACGCAGAGTCAGAAAAACAACAGGCTGGCGATCGACACGATCTAACCCCTAAGCCTAAGGGTGGCCAATTGGAGTGTCTCCTGATAACAGCTATCGAAGGAGAACCCTAACGATGGCGAGTGACGATCCCAACTGCTGACAACAAACAAGACAACACACAACTTAACAAAGAACAACTGAGCAAACTGAGTAAAACCGGACGACAAAAATCCGAATGGAGTCACACCCTGACCAAACTTGGGTAGAAACCATAACGAAATTCGTGGAGATCTGCTCCCATCCCTACTTCGGAACGGTAAAAGATTGCAACTCTCCAGCCGGCCTCAGACGCTCGACTTAAGCACACAACAAGACAGACACATTGAAACGAAACCTGAAACATCCCTTTACATCCCGGCCCACCCGTAACTATCTCACAAGTCACGCTAAATGTTGGTGGAACCTGAATGCATATAGAGAATTGACAGATGTGCATACTTTAGGGTTTCACATCTCTACCCGATGAAACCAGGTACACAAACGCGTCCCTAACTTAGCACATCATTGTCATAAATCAAGGTCTCTGAATCATTACCTAACCGAGTATGCTCAAGTATCGCTGACGAACGAGCTTCGGCGGGCAGTGTCTCGCGAAAACGATTTAAGGAAAGTGGTCGGGCGCGGACATGAGCAAGCTGTCCCCTCCGTAGAGACGAACTAAAGTTATACTCAACGATCACACCAAAAACTGTAGATCTGCAGAAGACTAACACAACAATCAAGTCCACTGCAGGAAGATGTACATTAAGCTCTAGTGGTCCGTGGAAAATCTGACACGACTCTCAAACAAGTAGTGTCTCCAAATCTCCAACGCAAAACCACCGCGGCCATCTCCAGATCATGAGTGGAATATCCTTCTCGTACTTCCTCCAAATGTAGGGAAGCAAAAGCGATGACTCTGTAGTGTCACATCAGTACACCCTCGAGCCCACTCAAGAAACATTACAGTTAAACAACAAGTCGCCCGAACCAAAAGCAAAGAGAGACTGATGCAGTTGTTAACAGAATCTTCAACTGCTGAAAACTCCGTACACATGCCTCAGTCCAAAGAAAAGAAACCTCCTTACTGGTCAATTCAGTCAACGGTGCAGCACTACTCTAACAATCCTGCATGAAACGGCGGTAAAAACCTGCTAAGCCCAACAATCTGCGGACCTCCGTCCTGCACACAAGTCTGGGCCTAAGCTGTACGGCCACGATCTCCCTCGGAACCATACAAAACCGTCTCCCGTGACTACAAGACCTGGGAGTCAACACAAACAAGCCTGAAGAAACACTCTGAGAATTTAGCAACTGCTGGTGCTCTCCCAGCATCTGCATAACAAATCCTCAAGTGCTACTCCTGTCCCTCAAGACAAATTAGGTAGACCAGAGTGTCGTAAATAACACAACAAAAACTGGTCGAGGAACGGCCTGCAGAAATCTGGTTCATCATATCTACGAATGCTGCTAGGGTATCAGGGAATCCAACGACTCACTGATACACACAAAGCCCGTAGCACGCATAAGGCAGTCTTCGGAATGCCATCATCCCGAATCCGCGATAATGATGACCTGATCCCAAACACACTTAGAAAATATCTCGCACTCTGGAGCTGATCGAAGAAATCATCACGGCGAGGTGAAGGATACCTATCCGCACCGTAAGCCGGTTCAATTGACGATCCGTCGATACGCAACCCTAAACTGCCGTCTTCCTCCTCGACGAACAGAAATAGGAACTTCCAAAAGCGAAACACTCAGACGCACAAAACTCCCCAAACCAAAACTCTGCAGCTGATCCTTTAGCTCCCAAGTTTCGCCGGCTCATCCGGAACAACGTCGGAAAAACTCTTGCACGAAAGGAACCCGGTCCGACAATCTCACTGTGGCTCCGGTATCACGAATGAACGCCAAGAATCCACGACATCTCCTCAGAAGCCGACTAGCTAAAAGGAACAAATAGAAAATCATTAGACGATTCAATGTACAAAGCACAAGGCCAGCACAAGATTCAAGACTTTAACGCGAAGCTCAAGGCAAAAATCCACATCATTCTGCACTGTTGGAAATCTGGAAGGAAATAGAAGAGATTCTGAGAAACCAAGTAAAGAAAACAGAAGATAAAAGCAACACAGAGAAACCCTGAAGAGATGAGCCAAAGATCCCACTTAATGGCCACGGAACTGCGGCCAAACAGGCCTTTCTACCGCGGTTCCGCGGCCGTATGATGCACGTGTCGGTTGGTGTCGGTGCTTTGACCCGGCTTTCTTAGGGTAGTTTTGTAAATTCATGTATGGATCAGAATGTAACCTAGGGTTTTTTCTATCTATAAATAGGAAAGCCAAAAGCCTAATTAGGCATGCCTCTCTTTAGATTTTAGGTCTCTTTTTAATTCTTAGATCTAGATTTAAATTCCATTGTAATGCGCTATTGAGAGGACATCAATAAAGTAAGTTTTCATGATATCTCACATTCTTCTTATCTGCAATTTATTATCTGCACTTTTACTTGTTCTTTATTTATCTGCAATTTAGGTCATCAATTAAAATAAAAAAAATGAATTTTATTTTTATCTTCCTAATGAGTGAGTAATTCCTCACTTATTAGGGGTAGGATAGGGAAGGTTTGAGAGAAGAAAATCTCTCTCACTCCTTTCTTTGCCCAAATAATTCTAATCAAGGACTCCCTTTAAATCAACCATAATCCGCTCACTACGGCACCCTATCCTACATGATAGCGGTGATTCCCTAGTTAGACCGATTGTGGTTGAATTAACCGGAGGTTAGGGCTAAGAGACAAGAACGGACGGACAAGGACCAAAAGGAAGAAACTAAGTTTCTTCCTAGTCGTGCTAATCCCCGTTGTATACTATTTCCCTAATACCTATATTCTTTACTAAGGCATTGAAAGAAGTGAGAAGAATCCCTATTTCGAACTAAGCTAATCCTAACCCTAGCAAGCATTTAAATCAATTTATTCTCATTCTTAGATCTTAAAACAAAACCTACCAAAGTTAGGATTTAACTCGTTAGAACTTAAAGAAAAGGACACCATTTCCCTGTGGATCGACTCGTACTCAACCGGCTAGCTACTAAGCGACACCGTCTTGATTGCGGCATTCTTAAATTTAAAACACATACAAAATATTCATCAATCAAATGGCGCCGTTGTCGGGGAAACGGTAGTTTATTTCTTTTTGTAATTTCGGGTTAATTAAATAAAAAACATAAAAAAATCATCTTGTTATTTTTGATTGGTTTTTGTGTGAATTGTGCAGGAAAGAAAGATGGACTGATTCAGATCTGGAGCAAGCTCAGTGAACAAATCTAGAAACAAAGCATCTGAACAGACAGAGGAGAACCAAATCAGCACAGAGAATTTTTTTGAAGATCTGAACCTACTGATCCACCGCGGAATCGCGGCAGAAGTAGGCATTTGACCGCGGAACCGCGGTCAAAAGGTGACGTCAGCAACTGAAAATCTCCGTAAGTATCTTTTTTCTTCTCTTCCACACCCTAAGCTCCACTGAAATTTTTTTCCTGCAGGTTTCTTTGCACAGAATCTTTCTCCTATCCAATAAATCATTTTATACAGGATTCTTTGCGCCGCAAATAAAAAGAAAATTTTTTGGCAAGTGTTTTAGATTTTGGTGTGTTACTGCTTTGCATATTTAAAACGGAATCTAAGGGGCTCTAACACCAATTAAGATTGGGTGGTAATTTCATTACCCTTCCTAAGACCCCAGAAATCACTGAAAGTATATGCATCATGCTTGAGTTAATTAAAAAATATCTAGACTCAGCTAATTAAGGACTGTCGCGCTTATTAGGACAGAGCAAGGTTGTGTGCATTCAGTCGTTTATCTAAACCCAACTTTATGGTGCCTAGGCTAGACAAGTGAGAAAGGTAACTTTAAAAGGCCCATCTCACGGTGATTCGTGAGCGGAACTCTCCTTTCTTCATTTGTGCTTACCTGGCCACAATTGGCGGTGAAGAGGCGATTTGAGGGATATCTCATAACTTGTCACTTTGGAACAGTTAGGAGCAGTCTAGTTGACTTAGGAGACCCTAGCTCTAGGTTTGATTGTGCATGTTTAAACTGTGGTTGTTTGAAATTGAACTGTAGCTCCGTACAATTTTTTGCAAAACTCTTTATAAAATTAAAAAAAAAACAAAACAAAATTTTTATAAAAACTTGCCCTCTGTCGCTAGAATCCCGTTTCACCCACCTTTCATCCACATTTCTCCATTGACATTTTCTTACCCTCACATTCTATATTTTGACTACACTAAACTCGTTTAGTGTATGTCCAGTTGGACTCGGGACACTAGTGCCCGTTTAGTCCATATTTCGTTAGTCGCTACCGACTACGCGATCGACTCCGAAGTCGAAACTCCCTCTACACCTTTTTCGTCCTTACCTTTGCCGGCCAACTCCGACGTTGACCGGAATTCTGTTCATACATCTTCATCTTCATCTTCTAAGGAGATGTCAGGATTCAATCCTAACAACCTTTTACCTACCTCGGGACTGATTCCACCTCAACTGGGTGCGAATAACCCTCAACATCCTCCTGTTGAAGCGCCACAGCGAATCGCACTCCAGGATCGTTTCTATCCTACCCGCTCCGCATTTCCTACCTGTCTTTCACTACCGCCGGAAAATGGGGACAATTTCGAAATTAAGCCCCACTTCATCAACATGTTGCCTAAATTTCACGGTCTGGAATCCGAAGATGCCTATATCTTCATCAACAAATTTCAGAACGTCTGTGCAATGATGAAGACAACCCAACTGTCCGATGATGCTATAAAGCTACGAGTCATTCCCTTCACTCTATGTGACCTAGCTAAAAAGTGGCTATATAGCATTGCATCGCATTCCATAAACAGTTGGGAAGAGTTTTTTAAAGCGTTTCTTAAAAAGTTTTACCCAAATCATAAGACCGCGAGAATACGAAATGAAATTAACCAATTTTCCCAGCTTCCTTCCGAACCTTTTTGGAAGTGTTTCGAACGATACAAAGACCTTCTTGTTCAGTGCCCCCATCACGGTATTGAGAGATGGAAACTCTGCCAAACTTTATACGAAGGACTGAACCCAGCAACTAAGCAGTTGCTGGAAACCATTTGTCAAGGCCACTTCCTATCCAAATCTGACAAGGAAGCTTGGCAATTTCTCGATGATCTTGCTGAACAAACGCTTCAGTGGGAGAGCACTAGACCGACCACTTCGTCTACTTCATCTACTTCATCTACTTCTTCCGGTCCATCTAGGGCAGACGTTCATCAACTTGATATGTCAATTGCAATGAAAGCCGAAATGGCAGCAATTACACGAAAACTAGAAGCAAATGAGAGCAAATTCACATCGCCTTCTCCTGCCCCTGCTTTACCCCCTCGCACTATATGCGCTTGTTGTTCGGATCCATCCCATTTGACCGAAGAGTGTCCTTACAACCCACTTGCTCAAGGACATGATCAAGTCAATACTGCCTTTCAGCAAAGACAAAGAAATGATCCATACTCTTCAACTTACAATTTTGGTTGGAGGAACCACCCCAATTTTGCTTGGAATCAAAATCAACAACAATTTCAAGGAAACAACAATTTCCAGAGGCCTCCTCCTCAACAACAAGCTTCTCAATAAACTCAATATCAGCAACATTTCTAACCCCAACCTTACCAAAATCAAATGAACAATTTTGCACCCAACAATTCTTTTCCTCAAAACAATTTTGTTCTACCAAATAACGATAAGGTTTCCTCGTTAGAACGAAATCTGGAGGCGTTTTTAAAACAATCAACTCAATCCTCAGCCAACATCCAGTCTTCCATTCAGTTTTTGGTGCAACACACTACTTCACACGAGCAAAATATCAAAACCATCGAAGCCCAGATTGCATAACTGAATGTAGCTTTAAGCGAGCAAGAGAAATGAAATGTTCCATCTCAACCACTCCCAAATCCTGGTCACCTACAAAATGCACATGTTGCTCTTAAACAACAAAACCATAATGTGAGTGCCGTGACTACATTGAGATCTGGAAGGATATTGCACAATAATGTTGGCACTGATGATGACACCCCGGCCGCCGCTTCTTCTTCTTCTTCTTCGTCTTCAGAGCCTGTTCTCCATTCTTCATAAGGCTCTACTTCTTCTATTCCGAACGTACCCACTTCTCACTCCACGAAAACACCAGTTCTAAGGTCCGTTCCAACTCCACAATCTCCTCCACAAGCATTGGACTCAACCAATTTTCAAAATGTTCCATTTCCAAACTAGGTTGAGATCCAATAAACAAAATCCATAAATAGAGAAGATTGTAGAGTTATTTAAATAGGTTAGCATTAACATTCCCCTCTTAGATGCAATCCAACAAGTCCCTTCTTATGCAAAGATCTTGAAGGACTTGTGCACCAAGAAGAGGAAATCACAGGTACCTAAGAAAGTTTTCTTAGCTAGTGCAGTGAGTGATGCTCTTACCCAACCTTTACCTCAAAAACGAAAGGACCTTGGCTGTCCTACAATTTCAATAACTATTGGGGATAAGAACATCAACTGTGCACTTTTAGATCTTGGTGCCAGTATTAACCTACTTTCCTATTCGGTATATGAGCAACTAGGCGTTGGAGAGTTGAAACCCATACATTGTACTCTCCAAATGGCCGACCGATCTATCACCCATCCTAGGGGTGAGTTAGAGGATGTGTTAATAATGGTTAGGGACTTCATATTCCCCGTTTATTTCATTGTTTTGGACATACAGCCTGTAGCTAACCCCCGTAATCAAATTCCGGTGATACTCGGTCGTCCATTCCTTGCAACTTCTAATGCGGTGATCAATTGTCGAAATGGTTCGATGAACCTCTCTTTTGGAAACATGACAATTGAACTCAATATTTTTAAGTTGGGGAATCAACCCTCCGAATCTAATGCTAATATACTTGATGTTTGCTCGATCCAAGAGATCACCCAGGAGGACTGTGAGCTCGAGAAATTTCTATTCGATCACAGCAATTTTGATGCCACTAGTGCGTTCCTCCTTGAATCTGATACTGCTTTCACGCCCGATAATGACCACGAGTGTTTCACTTTCTCAAACAATCTTGACCAATCACCACCCGAGTTTGAATCCTTTGAATTTTCGGATGAGTTAGCTGAACCATCTGACTCGGTTTCTTACACTTGTTTTGAACCTCTGTTGGAATCCTTTGAGTTTGAGACAATTTCATCGATTTTACCTTCAATTGTTTCACCTCCAACACTCGAACTCAAGCTATTGCCGTTTCACCTTAAATACACTTACTTAGGTGAGAATGAGACCCTTCTTGTTATCATCTCGGCTTCTCTAGCCCCAGAGCAAGAGAAAACCCTTTTGACAGTCTTGCAAAGCAATCGGCAAGCTTTTGGCTAGACTATGGCGGACATCAAGGGGATTAGTCCCCTAATAGTTGAACATCATATTCATATGATGGATGATGCCAAGCCAGTAAGGGATCCACATAGACGACTCAACCCAGTCATAAAGGAGGCTGTTAAAAAGAAGATCGTAAAGTGTTTTGATAGTGGTATCATTTACCCTATCTCTGATAGCCAGTGGGTTATCCCCATTCACGTTGTCCCAAAGAAATCGGGCATAACGGTCATAACTAATGAGGCGAATGAGTTAATACCTACTCGCACCCAAACTGGGTGGCGAGTATGCATCGATTATAGAAAACTCAATGCCGCGACACGGAAAGACCACTTTCCATTACCTTTCATTGACCAAATGCTAAAACGATTGGCTAGGCATGGATACTATTACTTTTTGGATGGCTACTCCGGCTATAATCAAATTCCCATCGCCGAAAAAGACCAAGACAAGACCACATTCACTTATCCTTTCGGCACGTTTGCATATCGTCGCATGCCCTTTGGGTTATGCAATGCGCCCGCTACTTTCCAGCGGTGTATGATGGGAATTTTTTCAGACATGGTGGAAAAATTCTTGGAGATCTTCATGGATGATTTCTCCATTTTCGGCGACTCTTTTGATGAGTGTTTGCTACATCTAGACGCAGTCCTTACCCGGTGTAAGGATAAGAACCTTACTTTAAATTGGGAGAAGTGCCACTTCATGGTACGAGAAGGTATTGTCTTAGGACATATCATCTCGCAGAATGGCATTGAGGTAGATAAAGCGAAGATTGAAGTCATTTCCAATCTCCCTCCTCCCAAATGCGTCCGAGACATTCGAGCCTTCCTTGGCCATGCCGGTTTCTATAGACGGTTCATCAAGGATTTTAGCAAGACTGCTAGACCCTTGACTCTTTTGTTGGCCAAGGACACCACATTTGATTTCAACTTGAGCTGTATGAAGGCGTTCGAGTCATTGAAAAACTCACTTACTTCTGCTCCCATTCTTTCGTCTCCTGACTGGACGCATCCATTTGAAATTATGTGCGATGCATCTGATTTTTCCATTGGTGCTGTCCTTGGACAGCACATCAATAAGATGCCGCATGTAATTTATTACGCTAGCCGAACCTTGAACGATGCCCAATTAAATTACACAACAACCGAGAAGGAATTCTTAGCCGTTGTGTTTGCATTAGAAAAGTTTAGGCCCTATTTAATCGGCTCTCCAGTCATCGTATACACTGACCATTCGGCTCTTCGCCATCTTTTTGCGAAGAAGGACGCTAAATCTCGGCTGATACGTTGGATCCTCTCACTACAAGAGTTTGACCTGGTCATCAAAGACAAAACAGGATGCGAAAACGTAGTCGCCGACCATCTTTCACGTCTCCCTTCTTCGCCGACGCTTCAATTTCCTATAAAAGACGTTTTTCCAGATGAGCAGCTCTTGACTGTATCATGCGAACCTTGGTTCATAGATATTGTGAATTATTTGGCCACCGGACTTATACCAAATGAATGGTCGAATCAGGACAGACTCTGATTCCTATCCCAGGTAAAATATTTTTACTGGGATGAACCTTATCTATTCAAATACTGTCCTGACCAAATTATTCGTCGGTGTGTCCCCGACAATGAATTTAAGAGCGTGCTGTCATTTTTCCACGATCAAGCATATGGTGGGCATTTTGGCCCTAGAAAGACAGCTGAAAAAATCTTGCAGTGTGGTTTCTATTGGCCACAAATCTTTAAAGACGCAAATGATTACTGCAAGACATGCTCCCGGTGCCAACACTTGGGCCGGATATCTAGGAGAAACGATATGCCGCTCCAACCAATATTGGTTGTGGAATTTTTTGATGTTTGTGGGATTGATTTTATGGGACCGTTTCCCAATTCTTTTGGGAACGTGTATATTCTTCTTGCTGTTGATTATGTATCTAAATGGGTCGAGGCTGTGCCCAGTCGGACTAGCGATAACAAGGTTGTCGTTAGATTCCTCAAAGAAAATATTTTCTCCCGGTTTGGGCACCCCCGCGCAATCATCAGCGATAATGGAACTCATTTCTTTCGAGTCCTTAATGCGGAAATATTCCATTAATCACAAGCTATCAACGCCCTATCATCTCCAAACTTGTGGGCAAGCTGAGATTTCAAATCAGCAAATTAAACAGATTTTGGAGAAAACGGTTTCCAAAAACCGTAAGGATTGGTCTTTAAAACTTACTGATGCCCTTTGGGAATTTTGAACTACCTATATGACCGACCTTGGCATGTCTCCTTATCGGCTTTTTTATGAAAAGGCTTGCCACATTTCGGTAGAAATAGAGCATCGCGTATTTTGGGCAATAAAAGAGCTGAATCTATCTCTAGGAGATGCGGGCAACCATAGGTAGCTGCAGTTAAATGAATTGAACGAGCTTCGGGATGAAGCTTAAGAGAACGCGGTTGTCGTCAAAAAACGAACGAAGGTGTTTCACGATAAACACCTTATGCGCAAAACATTCAAACCTGGTCAACAGGTTTTACTTTACGACACCCGGCTACATTTCCATCCCGGCAAGCTCAGATCTCGATGAAAAGGGCCATTTCTTATACGTACCATATATCCGCACGGTGCAGTCGACTTAGAGAATCTGTAGGACGGTTCACTATCTAAAGTGAATGGACACAGGCTTAAACCGTTTCTCACCGCGGACCCTTCGCAGGAGCTCCTGCCGTTGCAGGAGCCGATTTACATTGACTGATCTTCTTCCATCTACCCCCAAATTTCGGTTATCCAGCCATAAACAGTGGAAACACTGTTTCAAATAAATTTGGGGGTATGTCACACTTGTAATTATAAAAAAAATAAAAATAAATTTTTGGGGGTATTTTTGTAAATTTTCAGTTTTAATAAATATTAAATAAAAAAAATATAAAAATTTTATTTACAAATAAATTCCTCTTTTTAAGAGGCCCTTTTTGCAAATAACCAAAACACCCCTTATAAAACCACACCGAGCCCTCCTCTGAGTTTTCATAACCCTAATTTCTCATTTCCTCAAAACCCTAGCCGCCGTTTCGATTTCTTCAGCAAAATCGTCTCACGCCACCGCGCTTCCGCCGCAAAGGTCCTCTTCTGTTGCGCAACTGCCGCATCTTGGATTCCTCTCCCTCTGAAATCTTCAGAGGAGGTTTGCATTCTCTGATCCTCTCTGTTAAAATTTTTAGAAATATCTGCACTCTCTGTAATGGCACCAACTCTGCAGTTTGAAAGAGATTTCTCACAAATCTTTGCACACACGGTCTATGGTAGTTATTTCGGTGATAAGATCTAAAGGCATGGGTGGAACTTTTATCTTTTAACTTTTTAACCATCCAAATTCCTTCGCGCTTCCAGATCTTATCACCCGATTTTATGAATGCATGGAGGATGGCTGCCTTTCACAACACGGTTACATTAGGTTAATTTGGGGGGATAGGGAAATAATAATTGATAGGGACTTCATCTATGAAGTCACCTTAATACCTAGACTCCCTATTCATGATCAACCCCTTCAATTCGAGGACTACCTACCCTTGATGGGTAATGATTGTTCGAGAGAGCCACGAAAAGGCGTCCATGCTAGAACCTTTTTGCGAACGTCTTGATTGTGTGCCGTTGGGCACAAAATAATATTTTTGGTAGTTTGCATAACATGAAATTTTTGACACCATCCCTTCATATAGTGCACACTTTGATGACGAGAAACCCCAGTTATGATATGTGCATTGTATTACTTCACTCAATTGGTGCGGGCAAGAGTGTTGCCAACTATCCACGCCCTATGATGGTGACACAACTGTGTCGCTATTTCCTCCCTGTTGAGGAATTCGAATTTTATATGCATGGAGGGATCCCCATTAGACCTTTTCTTGAGGGCGTATCCATGTCCTACACACGCTTACATGATATATGGTCGCGAATCGAGCCGATCGAGGACGTGCCCGCCAAGACACCCAGCTCGAGCTCAACAACGAGCGACGAAGAGCTTACCCCCGCTGCGCAAGCACGCTTGATGCGACGAACCAATAGGGGGTAGAAAGGTTGATAGGGATGGTGACCAACCTTGGTCAGCGAGTGACGAGTTTGGAGCAGGGTATGACCACCCTGCTGGCAAGAGAGGAACGTTCCCGTTCACGATCGAGGGGACGACGGGATAAGAGCAGTGAGGCTGCGTCTGGTAGACGCCGCTGGGAGCAGTGAGGATACTGTTTTCGATAAGTTTGGGGGTGGAGGTGGATTGTAAATAGTTATCTTTGCATTGCATCTGCTTATTTTTATTTTTGTACATATTTGTTTTTTCTTTTTTTGCATATTTAATTCTGCATTGCATCTTTATAAAAATATAAAAATATAAAAAAATATAAAAATAAAATCAAACAAAAATTGAATTTTTGTTTATAAAAATTGAAAAGTTCAATTTTGGCCATATTTGACTTAAGTTCAACATGACGGTTGAATAGTAGGGAAAAACTAGATCCTAAATTTAGTAAATTAAAAACCCTAAAAATAACTTTTCTTAAAGTTTAACTGTAGAAAAATATATGTCCTTATAGTTTATTTAGAAATAGGCAAATTTTGAGTTCAGTTCTTAGGCTAAGTCAAAATAAGGAAAGGGTATTGAAATTTTTATTTGAAGTGTAAATCTGAAAAATAATTCTGAATTTTAAGTCTAAATTCTGAAAGTATATACCCTACAACTTGCACGTGCACGCACCTTGAAACTTGGGATAGTAGAGGATACCTTGAAATCCTCTTGTCTAAAAACCTTGGTATGAAGGGAAATAAATAAAAATATAAATGGTGAATAAAGAGACATAAAAAAAAATGAACACTGGTTTTGCAATTGCTTAAGGCAGCATAAATAAAAAATATAGCGAGGGTGATTTATCACCTAGTGCCTTAGACCAACTGGTTTGGGAGTCACTGCTAAGCTTTAGTTATTACAAGACGAGGAATTACACCTAAATGCGCAAGCACATTTTGTAATCGGTCGTTTAGTACCTCAAGAAGTATTAACGGTTGAATGAAGAATGTATGAGCAATTTTTATCACCAACTAAAAAGCACTTTGGACGATGGACAAGAGTATGATAGCTTGAATTGAATTTCCAAGTGTAGGGGTGGTAATTACACACACGTAGAGGTATATAATTGGGGTTTGGATGAGAGATAGGAATGAAAGATAGGCCTTATATCTTCAGTAAAGATGATAAAAATTCCTGAGTTGAAATTGCACCTTAGAAGGAAAATTCAAAAGATGCTGAAAGCTTAATAAATTTGCAAAATATATACGATCTTAAGTTAAATGAAGAGGGAGAGTGAAAAATACGGGTTAGTAATTTCTAAGTTAACGATAATAGAATTTCTTGCTAGAATACTGAATTGAAGAATTATAATCAATGGCCAAATTGATCGGATTTTGTGGGTAGTATCCACTGAAAACCCTCAGGAGACAACACTCTTCCTACTAGGGACACCTAGAGATTTAACGGCTTGTTGCACGAGCTCAGTGCAATCGCGTTCCCTGCGAAAGTGAGGTTAGGAATTTTTGAGAATAAAATTGGCTTTGCTCGGGACGAGCAAAAGATAAGTTTGGGGGTATTTGTTCATATCAGAATTTTGCATTATTATATCGCCCATTCTTAACCACATTATATATAAATAGGTGCTTTTGATCCATGTTTGCTAAATAGCTGCAGGTTACAGGTTCTCAGATCGTTACAGTGAAATTCATGAAAAGTCGCTACAATGTGAGACTACGACCAACAATAGATGAATCCGTATGATGCCGCCTACCAGTTCAAGGAACAAATAGAAAATCATTAGACGGTTCAATGTACAAAGCATAAGGGCAGCACAAGATTCAAGACTTTAACGCGAAGCTCAAGGCAAAAGTCCACATCATTCTGCACTGTTGGAAATCTGGAAGGAAATAAAAAAGATTCAGAGAAACCAAGTAAAGAAAACAGAAGATAAAAGCAACACAGAGAAACCCTGAAGAGATGAGCCAAAGATCCCACTTAATGGCCGCGGAACCGCGGCCAAATAGGCATTTCTGCCACGATTCCGCGGCCGTATGATGCATGTGTCGGTGGGTGTCGGTGCTTTGACCCGGCTTTCTTAGGGTAGTTTTGTAAATTCATGTATGGATCAGAATGTAACCTAGGGTTTTTTCTATCTATAAATAGGAAAGCCAAAAGCCTAATTAGGCATGCCTCTCTTTAGTTTTTAGGTCTCTTTTTAATTCTTAGATCTAGATTTAAATTCCATTGTAATGCGTTGTTGAGAGGACATCAATAAAGTAAGTTTTCATTTTATCTCGCATTCTAATTATCTGCAATTTTATTTGTTCTTTATTTATCTGCAATTTAAGTCATCAATTAAAATAAAAAAAATGAATTTTATTGTTATCTTCCTAATGAGTGAGTAATTCTTCACTTGTTAGGGGTAGGATAGGGAAGGTTTGAGAGAAGGAAATCTCTCTCACTCCTTTCTTTGCCCAAATAATTCTAATCAAGGACTCCCTTTAAATCAACCATAATCCGTTCACTACGACACCCTATCCTACATGATAGCAATGATTCCCTAGTCAGACCAAGAGCAAAGCTCTGTTTTGAATTTCAAAATTCAAAAATTGAAGCAACGCTTCAGATCCTGCGCACTGTGCGCTGCGCGCCTCGTGTCAAAAGCAGACACGCCAGCGCCAGGAGCGCTGAGCCCTAGGTAGCGCACCCCAATCAGAGCGAAGCTCTGTTTTCAAA